>CAJQZP010000616.1:342500-875000 GCA_907164705.1 Parnassius apollo
GCCACACTGTTTTTCGCTGTAACCAACTGTCCTTTATATGAACCTCACTTGCCCTCACGCGGTACCCACTTTACTGCACTCCAGTGCACCCACCACCACCTGTTCCACCTACGCCTCCACATCTACCACCGCACCCCTCTCTAAGCTTTCGTTCTCCACCTCCGCTACCTCCGCCTCCGCCATAAACTCTGCTCCATCCGCCTCAACATTAAACTCCGCTCCCTCCGCCGCTACCACCACGCGCCGTCACTATTCTATCCGCCTCCAACATAATTCCCCGTTTCCACTATATACGACTTCACCACAAATTCCTCTCCTCCGCCTTCACCACATACTACGCTGCATTCACCTACGCCTCCACGTCTCCATTCTCCGCCTCCGTTTTCTGGGCGCGCACACACACACACACACACACACACACACACGCACGCATACACACACAAACACGCACTCAGACGAACACACACGCCGCACACACACCCGCACGCACGCACACGCACGCGCATACACACATAAACACGCACGCGCATACACACACGCGCGCTCTCGCGTACTCACATAAATACAGACACACACACGCACACCTACACACATACACACACACGCGCACATACACACGCGCACACACACACACATGCACACGCACACACACACAAACACAGACACAAACACAGACACAAACACACGCACACACACATACAAACACACGCGCGCGCACACATACATACGCGTGCGCGCTAGCACACACACACATACCACACACACACACACACACACACACGCACATACACACACGCGCGCGCGCGCACGAACGAACACACATACACGCACAAGCACATACACAAACACAAAACAACAGTGGACACACACACGCACACACGCATACACTCGTACGCACACACAAAAGCAAACACACGCACAACCGCATACACACACACACGAACAACAGTTAACACACGCGCGCACACATTCTAACACACACACACGTACTAAAAAAACACAACAGTGCACACACGCACACACACACTCACACAAACGCGCACGCACATGCGTTCATACGAACACACTTGAACGCACATACACCCACACGCACGCGCGCACACAAACTCGCATAAAAATCACACACACACACACACACACACACACACACACACACACACACACACACACACACACACACACAAACACACGCAAACACACGCGCGCGAACTAAATGGCACCCCCCACCCTTACACACACACACACACACACACACACACACACACACACACACACACACACACACACTCGAGTGACAAATAAATTTGTAATAAAATACTATCCATCAAATAATAAATATTATTCCATCAAAAAATAATTGATCTATGACAAATGAATAAAATAACACAAATTCACTCACACGATAACAAAAACTCAAAAACGTCTTTCCACAATAAAACCTGCCAAAGTTTGATCCACAAAATCAGCAGACAACGTATTTTCTTACCTTATTACTATAACGAAGTAGCCTACTGAGTTCTCTGTCCCACACAGAACGCGACGTTGCCGCTTCGTGTTCGAGTACCTATTCGTCAATTATGGCTCCGGATCCACTTAGTCTAAGTAAATGTCGCATATAATTTAAATATACTCTGGATCTAAAAAATCATATTCAGTATGATTTTTTCGACCGTTGATAGATCAACAAATGTTGGTCAAATCGCTGACGAGTATATTGAAATCCTGTAGTGCAGATCCACCGACGTCACACGCGCATCAATAATGGATCAAAGTATATCAGTTTGTGCGACGAGGAGCTGAGCAAACACCTCAAATAGGTGGATCAACAATTGTTCTAACTTCTCACTGGATCAACATTTACCGTGAAAGGATGATTATATATATATATATATATATATATATATATATATATATATATATATATATATATATATATAATTCATAATCTAACAGAAGTTAAACAACTTCAAGAAGACCTAAACGGGTTTTCTGATTACTGCAAACTAAATAGACTTCAATTGAACATCTCCAAATGTTCTCATATAACATTCACACGACAAATATCTGGAATTGGATTCACTTATACTTTTAATAATCAGACTATTAGCATGGTAAATCATATTCATGATCTCGGCGTAATATATGATAGTAAATTGGTATTTGACAAACACATTGAATATATTGTCAAAAAAGCATCCAAGGCTCTTGGTTTCATTTTAAGAACTTCAGACTGCTTCCACACTCTTAAAGCTATTAAGATTTTATATTGCTTGATTTTATATTTTGCACAAAGCGCTTCTTACGAAGATTCCTTCCTATAGGCTCTCCAAGAAGTTGTGCAATTGGATCACCAGTTTTCCTGCCGATCGGAGCACCAAGGTAGTAGTAAATAGTGCAAGCTCAGATAACGAGCTCATCAAGCCTGGTGTTCCACAAGGCTGATGCTATCACAAATGCAATTTCTTCTGCATATCAATGACATGTTGCAAACCGATTACATTCATTGCTATGTAGACATCTGCACTGGTGATGCTTTATAACACAACAGGTACAAACTTGTGTCTAAAGTCGAGTCTTTTCTAAACAAAGTCTGTGATTGGGGGCGACTAAATCAAGTCCAATTTAACCCTCGGAAGAAACAAGTTTGCACGTTAACCCCTAAAAATAACCCCTTTGTTGTATCTCTTCAGTTTCAAGGCACTCACCTTGTTGCCTCAGCCAGTATCGGAAACCTCATCTACTATCTCTACAGACATCTATATCTATCATCGATTCATTGTCTAAAATAATTGCAAATTCGGTGTCATCTTCAGCACTATTACGTCATATCTCTTTACTAATAAAATGACTTCTTGACACTTATCATAAAAAATACAGCAGTTATACTCCTATGAATTTTCCTTAATTTAAATGAAAATTTTAAGAAGGGGATACCAGGAAAATTGCAAGTGTCTTTTCGGCCTTTTAAGAAGGAGTGAGTTTAATTCTTTAAGGAATCTAAGTCGTATCGACCAGAAAATATCGCCGATGATAAACGATTCCACAAATAAATCATGCGAGAAAAAAAATTCAAAGTAACTTACACAGCAGTGGACCACCTGGAATCCAGAAGCTGTGGATGGTATCAGAAATATTATCGTGGTGTGCGTTGGTGGAATTTGGCGTCTGAAATCAATCCAAATTTTTTTTGAGCAATATCTAGAATATTCAAATCTTCTACTCTAATTTATGTCATACAATCACATAATATGCCTACGTAAAAATAATTGCTTAAAAAACTTTATACATGATCGTACTAATATTATTTTATTTTTCTTTCTTTAGTTTTGACTGCACAACGAGAAGAGCTACCATTCATCGACATCGATTTTAATTAAAACATTAAATGCCATAATTTTATCGAAGCTCGTTTGCTCGCTCATTTAGTAAATTACGTCGAGAATTGATAGGTTTTGTGTCTTTCAAGTATTAATCATCTTTTTAGTTATCTGTTTGTAAACTGATATCATAAGTCACGTATTAACTTCATAGCATTTATTATTCTTTGTTCATTTAATAATTATTTATTGTATTGAGGCCGGGAAATTTATAAAAGATACTTATCCTCTTTATTTTCCCAGAATACGTTTACGGAAATGACACATAAAATATCACGGAAAATATTTTTAGCTCGATGATTCAGAAAACTATCGATGGTATGAAGCTAGATATCTGACAGGTAGCAGTAGACTAGAACGATGATGCTGCTGCGCTGATGATGAAACGAAGAGGAGGATGAGGATTGGTAGTTCAACATATTTTGGGGTATTAATATAGTTTTCTTAACTCTTTGAGCATTATGAATACAATAGCTGTTACCCGCGGCTTCGCACGCATGGTCATTGGGAAATGAACTATCCATTGCTTTTTGAATTGAAAGAAAACTGAGTTTTATAGATTTGTCAGAGATGCAACCATTAAAAGGAAACTGATCAAAACTGATTCGTCAGCCTATTTAAATGTTTTGAAACGCAGCGTATAGGAAAGCATGAAAATAGTCTGTTTATTCCAAATGGAAATGGGATATTTTTTAATAAAAGGAAACCGAGCATAATTATCCGTCAGGGATGCAGACTTTTAAAAAAGAAACTGAGCTAAATTGATTCGTCAGAAATGCAGTTTTCTGAATTGAAAGGAAACTGAGCCAAATAATGGATTCGTCAGAAATGCAGCCTTTTGAGTTGAAAGGAAACTGAGCTTAATAGATGCGTCAGAGGTGCAGCATTTGGAATTGAAAATAAACTGAGCTAAATAGGAAATTTAGAATTGAAAGGTAAGATCTGTGGGAATTCTGATTAATTGATTGTGGGAATTTTGGAAAAAAAAACTAACTGAACACTATTTTAAGACGCTAATGTACACAATGTTATATGTTTTCCATTCGGGGAAAGAATGTGGAGATTTGTGTGGAATGTAGGCATTTGACACATGCGAACATGCTACATACAGATGACCATGAGAGAAGCAAGGTTTTTCTAAGTTGACCCCCGCTACCTGTAACGATTGCCCTTGCGCTATATTAATTGTCATTGCAAAACTGAGCTTATAGGGAACTGCAACCTTTTTAATTGAAAAGGAAGATCTGTGGGAATTATAGGGATCCATGGTATAATAACATTATCACCTTTTTCTACGCCTGTCAAAATTGAAAAACCGATAATGTTCCGTCCAAGATGTGACACACGCAGCCTTGTCCAGTTACATAACCGTGGAGCATCTAAATATCGCATTAGCATGACCGGAACGCCTAATTTTAATTGACATTTATGAGAGGGCACACCTGATAACTGTAGAGATTTAGAAACTCTGCGGGATATGAAGTGCTCTGTTCTGCGTCCATAACTGTGTCTACTGACAAATACTCTGTTGTTTCTCCTGCTCTCATTTTTTGGTGCATGAATCGCCCTTTCACATAACCATTTGTCTTCATGCATGTTGTTCGTTTAATCTGAGCGTTTACGCTCGCAATTAATTCGGAAAGACTCTGTATTAAATTACAAAAATCTCTCGTCAATTTAGCGCAGCCCTCAGCATTCGTTTCCAACCGATCATCGCCAATTTTTAATAGTATTTCAGCATAGTTTCCAGCATTGATATCGTTATACAAATGAACTCTCATATTCGTAGTTAAACTGAATTTTGTCACCTTGTTCCATAAAATATACGACTTGAGGCATGCTTTAATTTCATCTGCAAGTGTGCTCTTTTGAATGACAGGTAAAGTTTGGCGAAAGTCACCAGCCAGTAAAACCACCATTCCTCCCATTACATCGGTATTGCTTCGCAAATCCTGGAGCGTTCGATTTAGTGCTTCTACAGCTTTTTTATGCGACATTGTACTTTCGTCCCACACTAAAAGTTTGCATTGTCGTAGCATTATACCTCGGGCACTATTTTTGCTAAAGTTGCAGATCGGCGATTCATCCCGGGCTAGATTTAGAGGGAGTTTTGAAACAGAATGTGCAGTGCGGCTCCCGCTTAGCAGCGTGGCGGCTATACTGGAGGAAGCTACGGCCACAGCAATGTTTTTATCTTTCCGTACTTGCGCTAATAATAAATTTAACAAAAATGTCTTCCCAGTTCCTCCAGGGGCATCGAAAAGAAAAAGTGCACCATTTCCAGACTCAATTTGTCCTAATACTTTGTCAAAAACTCGTTTTTGTTCGGGAAGCAAGCAGGTTACAAATTCGGCTACTTGCTACTGCAAAGCTGGTATATCGTAGTTTGTTTTATGTATAATTTCATCACTTAGTTCATTTTCGGTTATTCGCTGAGGGCTTATCATTCCAAAGTTGCTTAATTTTTTTTCATACCATTGCCATTACTTTATCTTCAATTTTTCCAAGTGCTTCGTTACAAATGTGTTCATTGTATGTCATGTTCGCGTGTGTCTGCTGTATCCTTCGCAAAATATCTTCCGCCATGTACTCTTTATATTTATTCCACAATTCATGTGCATTAGATAGCCCGCAAGATGATATGAGAGTTGCATAAAGATCCCTAATTTGGCTGGTGACTGGCACTGCACAGCTTCCTCCATGATTTCATCCCAGTGATTATCGTTTTCTAAAAGATTCAGAGCTTCACATGTTTCTCTATAAGTTGCGCGTTCCTGACCGTTGACAGTTTTAAGGTCTTTATATCCTGTAGGACCCCGAACATGGTGCAACAGTAATCGTAAACAGAAACATTCAAAATTAGTTACATGGACGGTATACACGCGACCAAGGGCATCTGATGACTTTACACCGGGTCAATTTGCAACAGGCGCGCCTTGAATACGGCATTTCCACTCCTTCCTAGATGTGTTCCAAGTACAATAGCGGGGGACTTCAGAATATAACAACGTTTTTGCAAAGGGGTCGGTTTGACAAAGTTGAAAAAAAGGCTGTTAGTGTAGTTTTCGGCGGTGATGCAATTCTTTCTTGGAAATTTCTTTCAGTGAAATATACGCTCTCTCCATTTTCTAAGTGCGCAGCAAGGTGAGTAACTGTTGTGCAAGCAAGGTGCCTTTCGTGTAAAGGGAAGCCAACAAGACGCTACGCTGCCTCGTTACTGCTGACATAACGCCCTGCTTGAAAGTTCTGTACTTCATTAACGGGATTTGCCTCACCTTCACTCCTGAGATTAAATATTACTTGATTGCTTCCTTTATTTATATACTTACAGATATACTTGATTGCGTGGACAGAGCTACATGCTTCTACATTAATGTGGACATTAAACATTTTACATAGAATTGGCGAATACGGGACATTCCAGCTGTTATCTAAGGTTTCGAACGCTCCAGAGCCAGATTTGATTGTAACTTTCCTGCCACCATCTTCGGGAGCTCTGCGTCTGTATAAAGGGTGGTCATTTTAATTGTGCACTGTTTCTTTTAATAGCTGTTTAGGGAATTTATTTGTACATTTTCCTTCTTTCCTACATGGCGATATTGAATTTCTTGCTCCACGTGGACCGTGAATCATATTTCAGACTATAGTATCATACAATTCCTTATCTCGCTCAGGATCCGGAATCTCGGCGCTTATTATGTCGTCTATTTGGCTGAGTCGCAACGTCTCTTTAAGCCATATTAGAATGTGGGCATACGGTTATCCTCTTTTTTTGCCATTCAATTGAATACATGAAGCACTGCACCACTCCGAAAATTTTCCCTTTGTTAATTACATACATTAATTTTTGTACTTTTAATGTATATACTCTAAAAACTAAATCGTGTCTGTCAGTACTTTTTTGGCCCGGCATTAGCTCCTCGGTTATTTCTTTCCATGTGGGATTGCAAGTAAAAATAACAAAAAGATCAGGTCTTCCGTAAGTTCGTACATAGGCGAATGCGTCTTGTGTGTACTCATGCAGGTAGCGGGGACTGTTAACGATTGATGAGAGCAGAAATACCATTTTACCTAAATCTCTGGGGTTTACATTAGCGTCACCAGAAACTGCATGTTGTAAATTTATATAATTCTAAACGCGCAGCTTTTTTGAATTAAAGATATTTAACGGAGACGTTCACTTTCTACCTTCATTTAAATAAAATAATTGTAATAATTGTCTACACCGGGCTAAGAGGTTAAAATCATTTTCTCGCAACATCATATGATACGCATAAAAATCCAAACATGATACTTTTTAGTAGTAGTAGGCTCCTTTGTGACCGGGTTAATGAGTGGAATTTGAAAATAATAACCATCTTGTCCTTTGCAATAAATCAATGGGTATTGCAGAGCATCATAAAATTTGTATGTATCGGCTACCCGTTGCAACGTTTCATCACGTGCTCGCAAGACAATGTCTAGTGAAGAAAATTGATCACCACTAATTACGGCTGCTATTTCGTTTATCAAAGGTGCATTGTAGCGCCTTTCATGCTCTCCTCGAGGGGTCCGATCTGCGTGAATCACGACTTTATAATCCTCTTCAGGTAGGTTTTCTAAAGCAGTTTTAAATGTTATGAGAATCTTTGAATTTTGAACACTGTGTCTCTCTCAACTCCCTGGATAAATTGGCAGCGACGGTCTACCTCAATTTCTTCGTCACCCATAAAATATACTTGTAAAAATTTATGCTGTTCGTTTTCAGCTGGAAAAAGTAAACCTATTCTATGATAAATTTGCCCTTGCACCGTAAATGTAGGCGAAAATCCTGACATTATTATTTCCCGGTCAACTCCGAAGGACGTTGTATTTCCGGATCCTGTTTAAAAAGCGCGGTGACTCATTAGCATCATATAAAAAGAGAGTTTTCAAAGGTTCTTCTGGTTCCCCAAGTAACGGAAGAGACACTTTGTCGTTGGATCAGCACATGCCTGAGGTCTCATCTTTCCATTTTAAAGCGCTGCAAAATTGACACGCCTTGTGCATCAGTCCGATAACAACTAACCTGTAATTTTTATAATGAATCAATGGATCATAATTGGATTCTGCGTCATTAAAAATTGACCAATTTTTTCTTTGAAAATTTTGTCGACGTTTAGCTTGGAGCTGTGCATTTGCATCTCTTTGCGCCTGTGTCTGTTCTGGTGTTTCAGATGCCCTTATAGTAGATTGACGTTCAGCTTGTTCAATGAGTCTCTGTTGAGTTTCATCCGGTGTTTCCGCGGCTCTTAAGGCGGCCTGACGTTCCGCTTGTTCGAATAGCCTTTGCTGACTTTGAGCAGGTGTTTCAGATGCTCTTAAAGTAGCTTGACGCTCTGTCTGTTCAAGTCGCCTTTGCTGACGTTGATAACGTATCTCAGATGCTCTAAAAGCAACCTGACGCTCTGCTTGTTCTTGCCTTCTCTGTTCAGCATCTTCTAAAGATTCTAGCGATCGAGCTACTCTTTTCGCTTGTCTTTGAGAAGATACACTTGAAAGGCTGGACTTACGTTTTCGAGGCATTATGAAGTAACAAAGAAACCTATTTATAAAAAAACGTTAAAATACCTTGAAGGATTAAAATTTCGTTTTAAATATTTTTTAAAATCAAAACAAAAAAACCAATTCAAGACACACGAATCCGAAAACGATAGCCAAAAAATCGAATCAACTTAAACCAAATCACAAAACAAGTCGCAGAAAACTGAAATCGAAAGCAGTAGTCAGTATAAATATAACCAACGAAAAAAGACGTAAGTGTATAGGTACCGTATACACTATCTATACTATTAATATTCCTATGAAATATTGTTATACTACCTAAAACAGCGAAAACCAATTTACGATTCTAAATAAACAAAATCCAAAATCAAAGCCAGAGTCTAAATATGTATAAAGGAATACCAACCAAGTCAACAAAACCGATCCAAGAAAATACACAAATCCGAAAATGAAAGCCAATATAAATCCATTCAACCTTAACCAAATCACAAAGCAAATAACAACCAATCGAAATCGAAAGCAGGTAGTCGAATAAGCTACGAAATAGAAACAATTTAAGCGTACAGGTACCGTATGCGCTATAAGTTGACGCACGGCTTAACGGCGGGAGTTAAATACATGTCAGGAAACATTTCGTTACCGCGTTTTAAAAACCTAGTAACGACATCTAGCGGAATCAATTTAAACTATGTATACGTTAGTTAATAAGAACTCTCAAATAATAGTTTTCTTATAATTTTGCACAATTTTTCTTATTGTAATACCGATTCATTCATAACCACATATAAGAACTGTATTCATTTCCGTTCAATAAATTTTAATAAGGCTTACTAAGAACTGTTTTCCCGAAACTCTTCACCGCTGCATTGGAAGACGTTTTCCAGCTACAGAACTGGAAAGGTTGCGGTATTAACATCAATGGTAAGTACATCACTCACCTTCGATTTGCCGTATAGTCCTTATGGCAGAATCGCTGGAGGACATAAGCACTATGATCAATGACCTCAATAGTGCCTCCCAACGGATAGGTCTTATGATGAACGTGGAAAAAACAAATATCATGTTTAATGTCCATGTCACACCTATGCCGGTAGTTGTTGGGAGCACTAAGCTCGAAGTTGTTGACAAGTACGTTTATCTGGGACAAATAGTCCGGCTACGTAAGTCCAACTTCGATCGAGAGGTCAATAGACGCATTCAACTCGGCTGAGCAGCGTTCGGGAAATTACGATACATCTTCAAAACCTGAAAACTAAGTTGTACGCCAGGCAACTCCCTGTGATGACATATAGAACTGAGACGTGGTCCTTCACTGCTGGCCGTATGAGGACGCGCAAAGTCGCCCAAATGGAGAGGGCTATGCTCGGAGTTTCTCTGCGTGATAAACTTAGAAATGAGGATATCCGCAGTAGAACCAGAGTGACCGACATAGCCCAACGGATTAGTAAGCTGAAGTGGCAATGGGCCGGCTATATAGCTCGAAGAACCGACAACCGTTGGGGAAAAAAGGTTCTCGAGTGGCAGCCTCGTACCGGTAGACGAAGTGTAGGTCGGCCCCCATTAGATGGAATGACGACCTGGTAAGACATGCAGGAAGTCGATGGATGCATGTGGCTTAGGACCGTGCTTTGTGGCATACCTTGGTGGAGGCCTATGTTCAGCAATGGACTTGTAAAGGGCTGTAATGATGATGATGATGATGAAGAAGAACTGTTTCTACCACAGTTAAGTAATTGTTGAGGGTGAAAGCGTGACAGGTGGTGATAGTATTTCTGATCCATACTTATAATCACGCCTGTAACCTTTGCGGGGTTGGCAGATCGGTCGGACGGTCCTGCGTGGAAAAATACAGATCCATACATGTTTTATTTTATTTTTGGTAAAAAGACATAATAGTCCAGATATTCTGACCTTCTGTGTTCGCCCATCGTATCGTATTCCGTCTTGTAGAATCACGGTGGCGCCACCTAGCTGAATTTAATTTTGCAACATGTTCGATTTTCTCACGGGAATGATATTATGTTTTTCCGCTGAAAAATGTAGCCTTTGTCACTCTACAGCCACCGAACTATCCCCATACAAAAAATCATGACATGCTGACGCTCTGTTGCGACGTGAAAGAAGGACTAACAAACAACAAACACACTTTCGCATTTATAATATTAGTATAGATAAATGAAAATGATAGATCTACATATATAGTTAGGACACTTATATACGTTGTTTTTGTTTAGTAACTTAGTATTTTAGGTGTCTTATGGAAGGTCCCTTTTCCAGTTGTATCAGGTTTACATTATTAATTTATTTTTAATTATCCCTTCCTGATTGGAAAAGTCTCACAATATATTTATATAAAATACCCGATGCAAGGGCTTCACTCTCCTTCATTTATTTAAAAAATGTAAGGAAGGAACACGGCACCACACACGCCGTGCACGGTGAGCGCCAACCATTTTGATGCACTCCCCCCGCAGGGAACGTTAATTCGGGAACTGGACCGTAGTCCACAGCAAAATAACTGGCGAACCAGTAAAAGAGGCTTGGCCCCCTTTTAGTGCATAAGCACGAACATCGACCGAAGTCGCGCATGTCAATGCGTGTAAACGCCATACAGAATACGAACGAATCCAGCCACAGTGAATGTACGTCACACGGTTTAGGCAAATAGGCACTCTGGCCGTAAACCCTCCGTGAGCGCCACCATGTACCAGACCGCCGCTCCTGCAGACGTGATGTAAGTGTATGGCATCACCACTAGTTGCATGATCAGCACGGCTACTAGCCGCAGAGCGTGTCATTAGTCTACCGCTCATCTCAAGGGAATGGGGTCCCACGTTGTGCGGCTTTCGGCCGCAGCCTTGAGAGTCTCCTCAGATCCTCCCGCCAGCTACCACCCGCATGAGGTCGACACATATGCTCCACCGACCAATACAACGGCAATAAACCCAAAAGGCAGTTATAATATAAGAGTAATAATTCGCCATCAGAAAGGGTTTGTTTCACTGACATTGAGTAAATGCATTTTCGATCATGTTTGCCTCACTCACCAACAAGTTGCCTTCAATCATTCAAAGGTGGGAAAGTTACAAAGATATATTATTATATTGTTATATAAAAGATCGTGGAGGGCAGACAGTCTGCAGCCCCGTAATGAAGGGACCCGACTTGGGCAAAGCTACTTAGGTGTGAGTCAAACGAAGACGCAGAGAGCGCCATTGAGAATAGCGTCCCACCAAACAACCATCGCAGAGACGCAATACTGCAGAACGCAACAAGCATCAATACGACTATTGTCGTGCTTACACCATCCCAAGGTTGTGCCGGCACGAAGATGATATGTCTAGGACACATCGGTTAGCGAGCCCAAATTACCTCGGACCAATTGCTCGTGAAGCAGCATAAACGCCATCATAATACTCCTTTTCAAGTCTGGTCATTTTACTACAGTACTAAGAGCAGTCGGTCACCCGGCCACCTCATATAATGCTTATGCATCAAGAAGACCTGCTATAATATTGATTTTGTATCATAGACCTTACTCTCATAAGTTATTCATATATAGGACTCGAACCCACGACCCTACTATTGTAATGCAAATTCATCATAGAGTCCTTCAATAATATTGCTTTTGTATCATAGACCTTACTTTTATAAGTCATTCATATATACGACCCTACTATTGTAATGCAAATTCATCATAGAGACCTTCTATAGCTATATTGCTTTTGTATCATAGACCTTACTTTCATAAGTCATTAATATAGAGGAGTTGAACCCACGACCCTACTATTATAATACAAATTCATCATAGAGACCTTCTATAGTATTGTTTTTATATCATTGAGTTTATTATCAGAAGTCCCTAATATAAGATTAGTCATTGTGCTACAGTACTTCAAGCAGTCGGGCTCGCGACCACCCAATATAATGCTTATGCATCAAGGAGACCTTCTATAATATTGCTTTTGTATCATAGACCTTGCTCTCATAAGTCATTCATATGTAGGACTCGAACCCACGACCCTACTATTGTAATGCAAATTCATCATAGAGACCTTCTATACTATAGTATTGCTTTTGTATCATAGACCTTACTTTCATAAGTCTTTAGTATATAGGAGTTGAACCCACGACCCTACTATTGTAATGCAAATTCATCATAGAGACCTTCTATAGTATTGCCTTTATAGCATTGAGTTTATTATCAGAAGTCCCTAATATAGGACTAGTCATTGTACTACAGTTTTTCAAGCAGTCGGGCTCCAGACCACACCATATATATGTACAACTGCAGGTATGTATCTCCGGCAGCTCCTCCATACAAGACATCTATACATGAATTCCATAACTTAGATAATTTTTAACAAATTTTCTAATTATCTTATAAACGTTATTTATCTTTATTTTTATAATATTTTTGACTTGTATTTCTATTGTTCATCATGTTTTAAATATTTTTACAAATTTTTTATAATAAATTTATTTATTATGAAAGACAATATCTTGCCTTTAATTTACTATGTTATTGGTCTAATGTCTGAAATGTATTTATATTAACTTTATGCTTATTAATGTATTTTTATTGCTTAATATATATATATATATATATATTTTATGAATATTTTGATGCCCTTTATATTGAATTTAATTATTAATAATAATATTGGGCCGTCACTTTATGAATATAAATAATCAGTTTTTTGTGTTTCGTTATCTTATCACTTGCTCTACGTTAAACATGGGTATCTCGCATAGCTGGGAACATTTTGGTAAGAGGTATTGATCGTGGGTGTCTGCACAAGAAAATACTTTCCTTAATTATTCACCCCCAAATCGTATCGTCGTATCGTCATCATTACAGCCTATCGAAAATCTACTGCTGAATGTCAGCCTTCTCCATATATTGTTTCATAGGGGGGAATATTTATCCATTCAGGAGGTGGTTTGGCAACCGCAGTTTTTTTGAGTTGTCATCAGAAAAAGCTGCCCATCTTCTATTCTATATTCATTATCCTCTGTCGCCTCTTACGACACCCACTAGATGATACGTGGTATAAGATTATCTTACGCCGCCTGCTTTTGCTAACGTAGTTCATTAATATTTGGAATTTTTATCAATTTAAGTCAAGTGACTGTGACGCCACGAGACGTTGTGACATCTTAAAATTGAGTAGCGTTTGAGTATTTGGACATTATTCACTACGTGTTGCGTCAGAAGAACAATATAAAAACGATAGTTTTTCTGACGCAACATGCCGTCTACTATACCGTAGGAGTTCCAGATCTCTTTCGTTGTACAGTGGATTTCCTTGTGTACGCTGCTGGACGTCGCTGGTCTTATACTATACGTCGGGCTTAAGAGATGAGTATAAAAATAGAAAGTTTATTCTTCAATATAGATTAAAAGTAATACCTATTGAAAGTAACTTTTGTGTTTCGTTTACCACTGGCTCAGAATATACCTGTGTCCTGGTAGAAACCAGCAAGAAACCCAGCGTAAAACTTAAGAAGAACTGTTTACAATCATTAAATATGTTACACAACAATTAACAACACAAAACAAATTAGAAATATCTTGGTAGTAATCACATCATGCGTGGACTTTATTATCATCCATATATTCCTTAATGTTGAAATAACCACGTGTAAAAAACTTATGAATACTTACTAAAATGTCTTATAACATACCCATTCTCAATGTGATGATGGTCTGAAACAAGAATGCTTTACAGTTAATTTAGTAAATACACATGACTAATGTTTCGAGCTAAGAAATAGTGGGTTAATAATAATAATAATAATAAGCCTTTTATTTCATGCTAAGACTGACATACATACATAGTTTATAGAAAAAAGAAGTGAATAGAAAAAAGTTTAAATCTGGATAACAATATATAAGTTTGTTTGCATGAACCCCTCCTCAAGTGAAGATGAAGGCCTCATCTAAAGAATTCCATGTGTGTCTATCTTGAGCTATTTGCGGCCAGCAGGTACTAGCTATTTTTATCAATTCGTCTGCCCATCTCGTGTAGAGTTTGCCTTTGAGACGTTTGCCGATTGGACCCTTCCACGTTGTTACCCTGGTGGTCCATCTTCCGTCCTTTAGCCTCACTACGTGTTTAGCCCACTTCCATTTTAGTTTTTTAGCGTAGGTTAGAGCATCCGTCGCTTTGGTGGTTTCTATAATTTTTGTGTGTCAATTTTTTTTGCATCTTTTTAATGTTGAGCATACTTCGTTCTATTCCGCGCTGGCAGGTAGTGATTTTGCTTTTTAATTTGGATGTAAATTTCCAAGTTTGACATGCGTATGTTAGACAAGGTAGGAGGCAAGAAATCAATACTTTTGTTTTGATATTTGTTGGCATGTTACTTTTAAATATCTCTTTTAAGGACCAGTACTTGTTCCAAGTATTTTGTACTCTTCGTTCTACTTCTAGTTCATTTTGTATTCTTTTGAAGCTAATTTGTTTTCCAAGGTATATTTATTTCTCTGTATGTTTCAGAGTTTCATTGTCCACTGATATACTTCTCTGTATACTACTTGTCATGACCATTGTTTTCGAAAGATTCATTTCTAGTCCTACCTGCTTACTAGCTGTGTTTAGTGAATCGATCATATTTTGTATATGTGTGCTAGATTCTGATAGTAGAACTAAGTCATCTGCGAAGTGTAGGTGGGATAAATACTTGCCATTGATATTTAATCTTGTCTTTTTCCAGCTGAATCTTTTTATTATTGACTCTAGGATAGATATAAGTAATTTAGGAGACAGCGGGTCGCCTTGTTTCACGCCTCTTCCGATGGAGAACGTAGGACCAGTGGATTCTAGTTTTATTTTTGCTGTGCTACCTTTGTAAATGTTTCTGATTATATCTATATACTCTTGTTCAACTTTTTGGGCTTGCAGGGCAGTCCATATGCTTGAATGTGACACGGTAACAAAAGCTTTTTTATAATCGATATATGCGATGTAGAACGTTCTTTGTTTCTCGTGGTATTTTTCTATTATTTGTTCTAGAGTATGTATATGGTCGATTGTGGAAAAGCTCTTGCGAAAGCCTGCTTGTTCTATTGGTTTGTTTTCTTCTATTGTGACACTTATTCTTTTGTTAATTATAGAGGAAAACAGTTTGTAGTTACACGGAAGTAAGCTTATAGGCCTGTAGTTTGTGATACTTTTGATGCACTGCGATGGTATTTCAGCAGTTTTTAATATAAGGTTAAATAAGTGTGGTAATGGGAGAGTCAGTAGTGGCAAAGCAGCCTTTATAGCTTCATTTGTAATGCCGTCTGGTCCTGGGCTCTTATCTAGCTTTATCCTTTTTATTTCTTGTGTAACTTCTTTTTCAGTTATTGTTTTTATGTTTCCGCTTTTGTTCGTAGAGTTAACGTCGTTTGCGTTGATATGGCTGGTACACTCGTTTTCTTGTGCTTTGTATAGTGTTTTACAGAAATTGGTTGCTACATCTATGATATTTTTTCGATTATTTACGGTTTTCTCCTTACAGTTTAAGCTATCTATCCAATACTTATTTGTTCTTAGTTCTTTAAGGGCCTTTTTTGAACTTCCTGCTTTTTCGAGTTTTTTTTCTATAGTCTTCAATCTGTAGCTTTGTAGTCATGTTTAATGTATTTACTCATTAATTTGTATAGAGCTGATAGTTCATTTTTAGTGGTATATGTATATATATGGAGCCGCGGAAACACCTGATGAAACTCAACACAGACTCATTGAGCAAGTTGAACGTCAATCTACTATTATTAAAAGGATTGTTACATTTATTCACTATAAAATTAAATTTTCCGAACTTGTAGTTTAAATTATAATTTTAAATGAATATATATATATATATATATATATATATATATATATATATATATATATATATATATATATATATATATATATACAACATGTAAAAAAAACCCTGTAGATCCCGTTAACTGCGTTATCAAAATCGGTATCCAAGCGTATCGAAATCATTTTTTCAAAAAAAAAAAACACATTTAAAAAAAATTAATTTTAATAAAAAAAATAGTTAGCAAATCGTATGTCGATTTATTATCTCTGCATTGGCCGAGGAGTAAGAGGATTGTCAAAGCCCCTGCAGTATCGATACTCGTGTGAGTTAGAGATAATAAAACCACATACAATTTGCAAATTATTTTCTTTTCATCAAAATTAAATTTTTTTAAATGTGTTTTTTCGAAAAAAAAAAATTATTTCTATATGCTTGGATACTGATTATGATAACACACTTAACGGTAACCACAGGGTTTTTGTTACATATTGTATATATATGTATGATATATATATATATATATATATAAAAGCATTTAATATTATAATTTAAACTACAAGTTCGGAATAAAATATAAGAATATTTTATTTTATAGTGAATAAATGTAACAATCCTTATATATATATATATATATATATATATATATATATATATATATATATATCCTCTCAACTGCGGATGTCCAAGACTTGGACACGAAAATATCTCCGTTGACTGCGGGTGTCCAAGTGTTAGACATTTTTTACCCGCTCTTTTAATGAAGAAACAAAGCATTATGCGCTATTTCTAACTCATTCTACCATATGTCAATGTGTACAGGATAAAAAAGGCTAGCATAAAAACCCCACAGCTTATACATTTTAGTAGTATATTTTATTTAAATCATTCTTAAATGTCGTCCGTTCCTTGATCAGCCATTAGTGTGATTGACGCGCGCTAACAACGAAGTTGTTTGTAATTATTTTGTATTAATTTATATTTATTGTGTGGTGAATTGTGTTAAAACAATGCCTGGGTAAGTAACCTTCTTATTTGTAATCTCATTTTTTGTTTTAGCTTATTAAGTACGTGTAAAATTGTTTTTTTAATATGTATGAAGCAAACTGCTATCTTAGAACTAAGATGCTGGTTGAGGAAAGTTGACTTGAAATGTACGTAAAATTTTAGTTTTGACTGTCAGTTTTGTGTTAAAGTATGTGTAATTGTTCATCCTTCACAGTTTTAGTGCATTAAAATGAGGATAAAGTGCAATATTTTCAAAATTTTAATGTAAATACGCAATAGGTGCAATAGTGTCAATTTTTGTGACGTCCGCAGTAGTGAATTCTAGTTTTCTGTTTTGCGGGTGGCGAAAAAAGGAACTAAAGTTTGCCATACTGCATCAAGTTCAAATTCGGTTGAATGGTTAGAATGGTAAAGAATCTAGCGCCCTCGAGCAGAGAAATGGAGTTTGGTTGACTCCACGATTATTCGATAATGTATGAAAAATTTAATGTGGCATTTGGATATGTCATGTATGAGACAAGACTTCGGAATTTTTTTAAACAATTTAAATCAGAAAATTAGAAAGTATTTACACATATAATATATATATATATATATATATATATATATATATATATATATATATATATATATATATATATATATATATATATATATATTTGTGTGTGTATATATAAATAAAAGGATTGTTACATTTATTCACTATATATTAGACGCCTATATTATATTACTGTTTTTGATATACCTTAAATAGAAATAGTACTCACTAACTACAAAAAGATTTATATCAATTTTACCTATTGCGAAGTTGACGTTTGGCCGTTCTTCACCGCTTGTTTAATCCATAGGCACACGACACCTTCATGCTTTGTTGAACAAAACGCGTAGGCGACGCCGTTTCGGCGGTGTTGACGACTTTTTTCTTGTGAGCATTGAGCTATAAGCTATAATGCTTCCTATCTCATTTTCTCCCACATCATAAAATGAGGATAAAGTGCAATATTTTCAAAATTTTAATGTAAAAACGCAATAGGTGCAATAGTGTCAATTTTTGTGACGTCCGCAGTAGTGAATTCTAGTTTTCTGTTTTGCGGGTGGCGAAAAAAGGAACTAAAGTTTGCCATACTGCATCAAGTTCAAATTCGGTTGAATGGTTAGAATGGTAAAGAATCTAGCGCCCTCGAGCAGAGAAATGGAGTTTGGTTGACTCCACGATTATTCGATAATGTATGAAAAATTTAATGTGGCATTTGGATATGTCATGTATGAGACAAGACTTCGGAATTTTTTTAAACAATTTAAATCAGAAAATTAGAAAGTATTTACACAAATATATATATATATATATATATATATATATATATATATATATATATATATATGTGTGTGTGTATATATAAATAAAAGGATTGTTACATTTATTCACTATATATTAGACGCCTATATTATATTACTGTTTTTGATATACCTTAAATAGAAATAGTACTCACTAACTACAAAAAGATTTATATCAATTTTACCTATTGCGAAGTTGACGTTTGGCCGTTCTTCACCGCTTGTTTAATCTATAGGCACACGACACCTTCATGCTTTGTTGAACAAAACGCGTAGGCGACGCCGTTTCGGCGGCGTTGACGACTTTTTTCTTGTGAGCATTGAGCTATAAGCTATAATGCTTCCTATCTCGTTTTCTCCCACATCAAATCTTATGAATCTCTTTTTACTCTCCTTTCATAGACTTTCAAATCACAACGATGCTCAAGAAGTTTTCACTTCAAAAATTCTGATTTCCACACCAATATTAAACAGCAATATTATATACCTCCGTATTTCGTTTGTATTATTGATTATTTTTTATTGACGACAAAGCAAAATTTTTTTGCGGGTCGAATCGTCGACGACCGAGTGCTTTCCGATCGGCTCGATTCACTGGCGCTGCGAAGAGATGTTGCATCTCTTTGCGTATTTTATCGCATCTATCACGGGGAGTGCTCTGAGGAATTGTTCGGATTAATCCCAGCCGCCAAATTTCGTGAACGAACTACACGGCAAACGTCCCGATACCATCCACACCATCTGGATGCTTGGCGGTCCACCACTGTACGTTTCAAAAGGAGTTTTCTTCCGCGTACAACCTCTCTGTGGAATAATTTACCACCGGTGATTTTTCCGGACCGATACGACCTGGGGACCTTCAAGAAAAGAGCTAACTCCTTTCTAAAGGGCCGGCAACGCACCTGCAATTCCCCTGGTGTTGCGGTTGATCATGGGCGGCGGTAGTCACTTAACATCAGGTGAGCCACATGCTCGTTTGCCCCCTCTTCTATGTGGCCGTGGAAGGAAATCACGGCCACATAGAAGAAAATCAATCAGAAGGTTGCGTGTTCAGATCACGTCGGGGTCACCACTGTGGCCGTGGAAGGAAAAGGGGAGATCTCCCGCCGGGCAAGGTGTTCTGCCCGGGGAGCGGCCAACACTCCGTGTGATAATTCGGAGATGTTCTATATATACTGTTTATGATTCGGAATGTTGATAGCGCGATTTAGGCTTCGGTGTGTTTTCGCTTGTGGCGGCGACGACAGCGCCGCTACATCTATAAAAAAAACTACATTTTATACTTTTGGGAGTGAAAACTCATTTTACGTGATAGACCCATGCAAGTTAGTTACAGTACAGTTTATTTGTAGCACGAATGAACGGATGTAAGTGGCTCTACCGATCAAGCTCTCACAGAATACCGGCGTAAAATAGCGGATCAATGCTGCTGAGTTTCGACTGATGAGAGTGACAGTGGCTTCGAATTCCGCACGGAACTAGTGTTTGTAAGTGGTTTACGAATAATATTTCCGGTTCTAGATGTACATATATCCTTCTGTTGCACCTCTATACAGGAGGAACACCTAGGGAGAGAGAGGAGTGTTATTTTAAGGTTTTGTAAAAAATGATTCAAAATGAAACAATTTATATTATATAGAATGTTTAATAGTATTATAGTACACTTATATTCTTTTCACATACTGAGAACTGTGTGTCGAGCGCATGGAAGTAATTACATCGTCGCCGAGTACAATTCATTTCTCGTTCTCGATATAAATTTCTCTTGCTTTATTGCTGGTTAAATTAACGTAGATTTGTAAAATTGTGTCGTTTATTATTACAAAATATAAAATATTTTATAATATTATAAAAGTAATGACAGCGATGACGATGATGGTGTCGATTAAGATAACAATGATGGAAACCCATCACTTATATAAATAAAAAATATTTCAAGTATATGTGAACCCGCTAACTAGCATATACTGACTCTTTCTATAAAGCAAGGAAACGTGTACCCCTATAGTGGGCCATTTATATGCTACTATTTCACATGTGAATAAGATTATTATTATAGAAAAAGGGTGACAAACGAGAATACAGTTAACTTGATGGTAAGGGTACATTTATCCTCTTAAGATTCAGAAAGCGAATTCATATGCATTGTCACTCTTTAGGAATAAGACGGAATGTTTAATTTTTTTTTTTAAATTGTAGAGAGAGTAACATTGATTTTCCATATAGGAAAACAGTGGAAGCTGTGATTTTGTGGTCAACCGTAGCTAGCCCAGACATTTCTTATTCTTTGAATGTAGTTAGTAGATATTTAAAAAATCCCAGTAAATGCTGTTAAACGATAATTCGTTTAACTTGTTAAGGACAAAAGATGTTTGCATTAATTATTATAATTGTAACAAAGAACTAGAAGGTTTTCGATTGTGATTTTGCCTCAGATATTGATTCTAGAAAATCTAATACAGGATACATGAATGATGAATTGTGGACCTGTTACTTGGGCTAACAGAAAGCAAACTACTGCCATTATCAACTGCTGCAGCTGCAGTGCAGCAGGCTGCACGTGAGACTGCCAAAGAAATTTTATGGCTTCGGCAGTTATTAATTAATATTGATGAACCACAATTGGTGATAGCTCCATGTATAGATGATCACAGTGCTATTAAACTCACTCATAATCCTATTTACCATAAAAGAACAAATCACGTCACAATCAAAGTAGGTATAAGACATAATTTCATCAGACAAAAGGTAGCACAAAATGTCATAAATATTGGATATGTGAAAAGTTTACACCAACTTGATGATTTTTTAACAAAAGCTTAACTTTCTGGTTAATTTATTCAAATACTGCATATAAACTGAGGTCAACAGGTATAATATTAAATACTTATTGGGTTAAAAAGTTAATTTTGTTTGAAGACAGTAGGCTGGTTTGAAGTTTAATTTAAGCTTATTATATATCTCCTAATCAACAATCAATTATATATCTCCTAATCAACTTAATGGAAGTCAAAAATAAATTTATCTACTTATACAAACATAAAAAAGAGGTAAGACATATTTAAGAGGTAGGTAGTCAACTATATTGCAAAAATAATCGAGGCCATTCTTACAGAGTATTTAACAATGCAATGGCATTTGCACTATAATAGCTGTTTGTCATCCAAATAGTCGTGGACCATATCTACATCAGTAGTTGGATCTGGATGTTCGTCTTTGTGCAATTTATGTATGTGGAGAAAGTTCTAGTGAGCGCTCAATATTTATAAATCCATTTTGAAACTATTATACTTTATGACAAAAACTATAATTTAGAATTTAACAATGTTAAATCAAACTACCTAGTTATCACTATTAAAAGTTAAGAAAATCTTTTAAAATTTGAATGTGAAAAATTTGCTGCTCAAATTTAGAAAACTGAAACTGCCACAGGCATTTCAATTTTAAAGTTTGGACGGTAGCACCTGTATCAAATTCCGGTTTTATATTTAACTGCTAAATTTAACTTGTTCACACGTTCGCTTGTCTGAATGTCTGTTTATTCGTTTCGAAACATGAGGGATTCGCTTATAGAAATTAGCGAAAATAGTTCTTTACACTATTCATTTTATTTTACTTCGTCAGGATTCTAAAAAAATTAACTCTAAAAAATAACATTACGAGTACATTAAATCGCCGTGCGTATTATCGAAATAATCAAACGTTCTCAATCTTGTTAGATAAGGATTAAATATGGGATTTGGGAAGGAAGTAACACAAATGCTTTATATGTATACATTTTCAAAATTTGAAAAGAATATGAAAAGAATAACAAAGAGTCGTGGCAATTAATTTTGTTTTAAAATTTATTGTGTTAGTAAAGCTAACTAATAATTGAACGTAACTTGATTTTTCTTTTCGTTGGGGACTCTAGTTTTTTTTTGTATATCATTGTTCTCAACTTATTTATATTTCATTTATTTATATATTTATAATTAATAGAAAACAATTATAAAAATTTTATGAAACGCAAATAAACCCCTTTTACATAAGCATGTTATTTTTCCAGCAATGGAACGAATATAGGCAGGGTTTTTTTTTACTTTAACGCTTCTCCATTACAGAATATCTATAAAATAATATTCAAGTAATTTTTATGTTGAATGACTCTGATAAGAATTTTAATAAATTTTTCCTCGATCATACCTATTGTTAATTAAATTGGAGAATAATAGGGTTTCATTAGTTTCATTATTCGTGTCAATTAAGATTTTGATGAAATCAATAATTCGTTAAAAACGATTGCTTTTCCAAGGTTTTCATAACGTAAGGTAAACAATATGACATTATATTCGTTAATTTGTTGTTGTGTAAGGCAGTTTGATCCCATCAAATACGATCTGAATATAGTATAAAGTATTTTTATTAGTATTATATAGTGTATATGCCGTGGGCCCACGTCGTTACATAAGAATTATAAAAATATTGAAGAATAGCAAAATGTAGAAGCAGAGTAATAATTATTGTATCAAACGCACGCAAAAAGTGAAGTGGAGTCAAAATTGTAGCCTCTCCGTTATCCTGCGCTGTCAGAATGTCATTGACAACACTCAGTAGCGCTGTAACCGTGCTTAGTCCAGCCCTAAAATCTGATTTTTAACCTTCCAACGTTCGCGCGCGGTCTCTGAGTACGCAACGCACTTATTTTAGTCAATTTACTTAAACCATAAACAATAGACGCCTGTGAATACGTGATATCCTCGGGAAGGTGAGGTAGCACACCAGTAACCCTGTGACATTCGTCGCATGCACACATGCTTTCTTATTTGTGTTTGCGGTCTCAGATTCCGCGCGCGTCCGATTGTGTTCCAGAATGATCCAGTGCAATTAAAGTGAAACCTGGGTAAACATGTTATTTCACTTTTTATGTTTTTTATTATAATATTATAAAAGTATTTTTATAAAATTCATTGAAGTGAAAACTTCTTTAGCGGCGTTGTACACTATTATTGCAATGGGTAAAAAATGTTAAACTTGCGTCAGGACATGTGACCCTGATCGAAAATGCGTAAGACGGACGGCGTAGGAGAGGAAGTATCCCCCTCTCTTTCTACGGCGTGGCGAGAATGTAGGCGCAGGCAAGCGCCTGCTGTTTCGTTTAAGCGGCGCTGGGCGCTTGCGCGAATGTAATATAAATTGTCATGTTTGTGTACGATAGCACAATAAATAAATATTGTATTCTACCACATAAATGATAGTACTTTTATACTGATAATTAAAGCAATTTGTGCAAAATTATTCCCTAACCATTCCAAAATATCAAAAAAACATAACGTTCAAGTTTATACTTCTGCCGGCATTCTGGGAGTGCAACCCGTCGTTTTTTTATTGTTATAGACAATGAATTACGAGACTTAGATTTTCTAGTATACATTTAGGTGATAAAATCGACGTAAATACTACAAAATCTGGAGTCGACGTGGCTGTTGGTATTGTTTTATAGTTTAATCAATATTACAACTGTAAATGCGCAAGTGATTTTTGAACACAACAATGAAAATAGTGTTGTAAGACGAAGATTTATTGAAGAAAATTCTTATTCATTCATGTAAAATCCACTGAGGTACAGGTATACTTCTTCGACTATTTTTCAAACTATCAAACTGAGAATAAAAGAAATCCTGCTGAAATATTTCCGAAATGGCCAAGAAGCATCGTTTTAAAACCAATTTTACGTTTTGCAGGTCGTTATTACTATTGCGATAGGAAAAAGAACCGCAAAACAAAGTATAGTTGTTTCAAATGTGGAAAACACATGAGTCTAGAACGTGTGATTGTTTTATGCCGAGAATGTTCATTTCAAGTGCATATTATGGTTAATAATGACGAATAGTTTATTTTAGCTTTTCTAAAATAATAAATTGTATCTTTTAGGTATGTTTTCTTTCTTTTATTTTATTATAATTTATATTATGACTAGAATTTTACATATAGTGATCTAAAAATAAATGAAATTTTAGAGTTCCTATTACAATGTTCCATTGACAATGAATGTGATTTATTTCTAAGATAATTATAGTCTAGTTCATAAATTGTTAGTAGTAAAAAGAAAATTTCATTTTGTTTTGGTTTTGTTTATTTATAACGGTGATCCAGAGACAAATATTCTGAGTTTTTATAGAGCTTTGATTTATAAAGTACAAATAAAAAAATAACAAATAAATAAACTGTTTTTATTTTATTATATACGTTTAAGATCTCTTCTAAATCATGTGCTATACAGTTAGTCGAAATATTCATTTGTTTTCCCAAACAAGACACTTAAATTTTCGGAATAACAGACCGCGCGCGATTGCTTATGTTCGGCGCAAGGGTGCGATCGCTGGAAGATTAAGAGGTAAAATATTGTTGTGGTTTAGATATTCTATTAATTGTAAATAAATAGCCTTTTCAGCGATTTTAGATAAAAAGGCAGTATACTTATAGGTCCAAGATGATTTAGTTCTACAGGATGACTCATCAATCGAAATATATTGAACGCGTGGCTCGTTAGGTTAACGGTTTGGCATTTGAGTGCTATGAATTAGGCCCACATTAGGCCATAAAATATATTCACCACGTGGTTTGTTAGGTCAACGGTTTGAGTTTTGACAAATTTATTACGTGTACGTCTCACAAGTCATGATTATAAATGATGTCAAAAATTGTTTTAAAAATAGTCTTCGGATCATGTGCTGATGATTTTAAAATATACCAACGCATCAATAGAATGAAAGAGCACTATTTCCTTCAAGAACTTGACAGATTTAGCTATTACTTTTCTCTTCATAATTTAACTCTCAATTTATATAAACGTAAAATTATCACTTTCGCAAAAAAAAAAAAAAAACAGAATATAAGCTACTTTAACTATTTTCTTAATGGTGCAGATATTGTAAGGGTAAGTAATATGAAGGATTTGGGAGTGACTTTTAACAGAAAATGACATTTTGATATTCATATACAAAACATAATTAGTAAATATTTTTAGAGTGTACGGACTTGTTATGCCTTCTTATAATAAATTTGGAAACTTCATCACTTAAATTTATCTTTTTAAATCCCTGGTCAGGCCTCAACTGGAGTATGGAGTGTCAGTTTAGCACCCACTTTGTGAAAAATATAATCACAGTATGGAAATGGTAAAAAAAATTTCTTGTGTCGCATTAATTACAAATGTCACCGAAAGCATTTATCGTTTGTGCTTCTTTTAAGAAAATATAAACTATTAGACTTACGGTCTAGAGATTTGAACAACTTAAGTTTGGAAAACTTGAGGCAAGATTACTTTTTGATGTGTGCAATAACAAGTATGACCGCAAAGATTTAATTAGTCTTATTCGTACCTTACCTTACCGTATCGTACCGCAACTTTCACCTACATTTTTAGTTGCATGTGTCAAACTTGCGATGAATGGCGATCGAATAACGGCGTTTATTTGAGATCTTGTCACGTATGTATACGTGCGCAAGGTTGTGCAGAGTAACAAACACGACTTATTCATCACCATCATCATTACAGCCCTTCAGTTTAACAGTGGTAGAGCCACGCGGCAGCCTTTGCTGTCGCACGCATGGACCGGCTCAAACCGAGGTGGTACTACGACCTCACAGAAAACCAGCGTGAATTATAGGCTTTGCTTCTTCGTTTCGTCTGGTGAGTGCAGGTGGCCGGAGACCCAATCCACACCCCATTAACATGGTAGTGGAATTAAATGAATTATAGGCTTTGCTTCTTCGTTTCGTCGGGTGAGAATCCCTCGCTAAGAATCCACGACCACGACCAAGCTACTCCACTCCTGATTGTAGGCGCTCAGGCTGACTCGCGTATTCTGCGGGGGAGGGGGCCAAATTCCGTTCGAGACTAAAACTGCTCGGAGCAAATGGCGCAATAAGTCAAAGGTCCCCCTTCCACGTTATTCGTGAATTTCTGCAACATCAGGGGACTTCATTCAAACCCTAACGCCATCCACTACCATTTGGAAATAAAATGGCAAAGCCGGCCTTGCTCTTTCTAACCGAGGCACAGGTGTCCTCTCCGGCTGATACTTTGTATCTCTCCTACCTGGGGTATAAATTAGAACACTCCTTTGTGCCCTGGGCTGGAGTATGCGTGTACGTCAGAGAGGACATTTAATTTCGAGGCCTTGGCAGCCTTGAAAGTACGGACCTGTCCATCTTACGTCTGCGCGTAGACAGCGGCGACCATCCCCGCGTCTATGGGTGCCACTGTAGGTCCCATAGCATTAATTCCGAAACAGACCGACTTATTAACCACCTCCAGATGGCTACAGACTCCGTGCTTCAACAGATCGCAGAGAATCCATCCGCAGAGATCGTGATGCTTGGTGATTTTAATGCCCACCACGCTGAATGGCCTGGTTCTCGTTTAACGGATAATGCGTGCAAATCTGTTATAACTTTTCTTTGGAATATTGTCTGACACAACTGGTTACCTAACCTAAGCAGATTCCAGATGTAGAAGACCATGTACCTTCCCTATTGGACCTTCTGCTGATTTTTTCCGGACGGATATTAAGTCTCCTTCGATACCCCTCTTGGCTCTTCGGAACATTATCTGATCCGTAGTGCGGTGCCACTCACGCTCTCATTGCGGTTGCTTACTGCAGGTTGTCACCGTGTTTGGCATTATAGGTCAGCAGAATGGGACGGGATGCGATCTACTCTTGGACGTTGGTTTGCGTCTCGCCGGATGATCCCAGTGTTGTTACTGATTCTGTCGCTGTTGTAGTGCTACCGGGAACGGAACTTTTTATTCCATCATCTGTGGCACCTTTTGAAGGCAGAACCCAGCTTTGGTCTGGTTTCTCCTGCAAAATTGCACTACGTCATAAGGAAAAGTGCTACCAATCCTAAGCTCGCGCATCAACGTCTCGAGACAAAAATACCGGCGCTCATAAAAAGAAGTACAATTTTGCCTCCAAGTTCTTCAAAAGTGCCATGGTCAAAGCAAAGTCAGAGCACATCGGCAGAATTGGCGAAAAACTAGTTCGTCTTCCTTCGGGAACATATGCATTCTGGTCTCTCGCCTAGGCTGTCAAATGGAACTTTTGCCAGCCATCTCTCCCATCTCTGCAAAGGGAGGACGACTCACTATTCCATGCCGCAAAGGACAAAGCCAATCTGCTGGGCTCTCTCTTTGTATCCACCTCGACTCTTAATAACGGGGGGAACACACCGCCGATCATCCCGTGAAGAGAGTGCTCCATACAAGATGTCCTGTTTACCTAATGCTCAGTGCGCAGAACACACCTCTTCTTGAACGTAAACAAGTCGTGTGGGCCGGATGGAGTCCCTTCTATTGTGCTCAAGATGTGTGCTCCGGAGTTGGCACCGGTTTTAACGCAACTTCTTCGGTACTACTACTTCTTCGCCGTGTTCCCGAAACCATGGAAGACAGCTCTCGTGCATCCGATCCCTAAAAAAGGTAACCGCTCTTATCCATACAAATATAGGCCTATCGCCATTACCTCCATTATTAACAGCCAGCTCATGCAGAAGCTTGAAGATCATTCACTAATAAAGTGACCGCCAGTACGATTGTTGCCGCTGTCGCTCGGCTGGTAATCTTCTGGGTTGCCTAGTTCATAAATGGGCGAAGGCAGTAGAGTCCAAGGGGGAGGCGTTGGCCGTTAATTTGGACATAGCGAAGGCCTTCGATCGGATTTTTCACCAGTTTTCCTGCTCATCGGAGCACCAAGGTCGTAGTGGACAGTGCAAGCTCAGATTACAAGCTCATTAACGCTGATGGTCCACAAGGCTGAGTGCTATCACCAACGCTATTTCTTCTCCATATCAATGATATATTGCAAACCGATAATATTCATTGCTATGCAGACATCTGAACTGGTGATGCTTTATACACAACAGGTACAAACTTGTGTCTGAAGTCGAGTCTTTCCTATGTAGCAGCTAGGCTAAGCAACCCTAAATAATATATACCCTGCTGCTACCATAACACAGAAGACGAAGAAAACATTTATTTTCTAATTATCCCCAGCTACTCAGATGTAGCGGGCTGCATATCGATGCGAGATAATTTGACGTATATATTTAACGTTCCAATAAAGAAACAAGAAACAGCCGCAAATATCATTCAGCGCCACATCATATTCACACGCCGCTATCGTTATGTATCCGTCGACCATTTTTGAGTCCTTTCTTCAACACCGCAGCTTCGCTTCTTCTTGCTGTTCCGGAGCCCACGCCGCCGCCGCTCACTGACTACGCGCGCGCGTTTGTTTTTTTTGCGCCCGAAGCAAATATGGGCAACCCTCCGGAAAGCGGGGGGAGGGAGGCGGTGAATGCTCATAGCATACCACGCAGCCGGCTGCGTGGTTATGTGGAGACTTTTACCCACTAAACACCGCCTTTATGCATTGGCTTACCGACCTGATGAGAGATCTCTAAGCCGTATACGAACGCGACCCTCCTTGGTAGAAAGGAGGGCACAAGCGGCGAAAAGCCGCTTTGAAGTGTGCCTAACTAAGGCAGATTATGGGATGTGTTATGTAGGCTCGGCCTGAGCTGCCAGGAGGCAGTTCAGGTCAGCCGAAAACTTGTTGGGGGGAGGTGGTCCGAGAGAGAGTGTCTCGGTCTGCGCACACTATAGCGAGTGTGGATAGGGGCTGAATAGGCAGCTGTCTCACGAATGAGATGATTTGGGTGGGACTCTGAGGCTTTGAAAAATCTCTCAGAGAGTGATTTAAGAAACTGCTGGATTGTTGGGAGCTCTAAGTCTCGGTGTAGGTCGGCATTACGGACATAATAGGGTGAGTTAGTGGCCCTACGACAGAATAGATTTTGAACTATTTGAAGTTCATTTATAACTTTGGGTTTAGCATGTGCGAAAATGGGGGCCGCGTAGGTCATAACAGGTCGTATACAGACCTTATATAGGGTTCGCTTGTTACGCATAGACATTTTACTGTGTCTGCCCAACATGCTGTTGAGCCTACCCATGTAAAATTGCGCGGTGCGAGTTACCTTCTTGATATGGCGCTCGAAAGTGAGCCTTGCATCAAGAGTGACGCCTAAGTATTTGGCTTTTGTTTGCCATGGGACAGGGGTTCCTAACATCCTGATTAGCGGGGTGGCGGTGAGACGGCGTCATTTATATTCGAAATTCGAGCTCTTCTCCGGGTTTACGTCGATACGCCATTTTTGGAACTAAGCTCCTAAGTAGTTAACTGACTTTTGGATCTTGTTCCGAATCTGTGGCAGTGAGTTGCCTTCAGAGTAAAGGGCTGTATCATCTGCGAAGAGGGCTAGTCTAACACTTTCGACGGGATAGGGATGTCGTTGGTGAATAGTATATATAGGAGGGGGGCAAGCACAGAGCCGTGAGGGACACCGGCTTTGATTTGACGTGTAGAGGATAGCGTGCTATCGTGTCTAAAACGAAAGATACGATCCTTCAAATAGGAGGCTACAAGGCGGACGAGGCGGTCAGAGAGCCCTAAGTCGTACAATTTGTAGATAAGGCCCTCATGCCAGACTCTGTCGAATGCCTTGGCAATGTCGAAAAAGACCGCGATGGTCTTTTGACGACGAGGATAAAAACCGCTGAGGATATATTCCACTATGCGGTGAACTTGCTGGGGGCACGAGTGTTTGGCACGAAACCCGAGTTGTTGAGGGATGACAAGAGGGTCGCCGTCTGTGGAAAACAAATGGCGCCTCATGCGCAAGAGAATAATTCGTTCGAAAAGTTTGCCCATGGGCTTGAGGAGGCTGATAGGACGGTGATTGGAGGGGAGGTGTTGAGGTTTGCCTGGCTTGGGAATGCCAATGACAGTTGCCTCTTTCCAAGAGGTGGGAATGTAGCTGAATTCGAAGCAGGCGTTGAAGATTATGGCCAATAAGGCGATCACCTGCTCCGGAAAGTGTTTGAGCTTGGTTGGAGATGCCATCCGCACCCGGTGCTTTTTTGGGCTTAAGTCCTTTGATGGTTGATGAAATCTCATCTTTGGACACAGTGATAGGGTCAGAGGCGGGGGGAGGCGAGTTCCAGCGACGGGCCTGGTCCTCCACTAGTTGGATATGTAGGGGGTCAGTGGGTTGTGAGCTGGGAGAGCATTGAGCGGCAACGCTGTCGGCGAAGCACTCAGCCTTTTCTTCGTCCTCGAGGGCAATAGAGCCGTTGGAACGAGACAGAGGGGGAGTATGCGTGATAGCGTCTATCCGGAGGGCTCTCGCCATCTGGTAGTACGCTGTGTGTGAGGGGGAGATTTTCTCCATGAGATTGCCCCTTTTGAGGTCTCTGAAGTCTTTGAGGCGGTAACGGAGTTTGCATTGAAGGCGGTGAGCTGTGAGTCTATACTCGGGAGTGGGATAGCGTGCAGCTCTACGGAGGGCAGCTTTTTTGGCTTTGAGTAGGTTGCTAATATCTAGGGGAAGACTAGTTTTAGCAACCGGGACAACCTTTTCATTCTCTTTAAGAGAGGATGTTATAAGATAGGTGAGATTTTCGACCGCGGTGTCTATTTTCCCCGTACTGTCGAGGACGTCTGAAGAAAGGATTATGGGAGGGTCCGGAGAGTCTATAGCCGAGGCTAGAGACTTCTTGAAGCCCTTCCAGTTGGTGTAGGTTTTGGAACTGGGAGTTGGTGGTGGCTGATGGCCAAGAAGGAGGGATACAGGACGGTGGTCGGATCCTAGATCATCGAGAGGCTCGATTGCTGTAAGGTTAAGGGAGACTCCTATAACTAGTGCAAAGTCTAGCACGTCATGAGCGTAGTTAACGTTGTCGGGATAGTAGTTAACAGCGAGGGAGCAGTCAGATCGAGAGACTGAGTGATATTAAGCAGCACGCTGCCACTACTAGTAGTAGTGCGGCAGGTCCATTCAGTATGCTTGGAGTTAAAATCTCCAAATATAATGACTGAGTCGCCTAATGCAAGGATGGCTTCTAAATCACTCTTAACGGGGAGGGTTCCACTAGGGATACAGCAAGAGGCTATAATGATAAACTGGTGTCCAGTCATGGCTAATCTATTGATAGTGGCTTCCATACTAGTAAGCGTCGGAGTGGGGATGTGGGAGCAATGAAGGGACTTTTTGTAATAAATGGCAGTACCGCCGCCTTTGCGGTCGGGTCTGTCATTACGAAGAAGTGAATAATTTTTAATAGAGAGGTCTTTAGAGACCTTAGGGCTGAGATGGGTCTCCTGATGGAGGAGTAGGTCGGCTTCGCGATCTCGAAGAAATAGATTAAGCTCTGGGAGTTTATTTCGCAAACCGCGGATATTGAACGAAACAAGCGACAAACCCTTTGGTTTGATACAACCGTGCGATATTGCGGGAGCAGAGGGCTCCGGCATAGTGTTATTACAACGACCTTAGTAGGTCGATGTGGTCAGCAAGAGCAAGGAGACGGTCCTGAGGGGACTGAGTAGCGCGCAGTTTACTCGCAAGGATAGAGATTTCCCCTATATTGATCTTATTCATAGTGTTAGACACTAGACTTAGATCAGCTACTATAGGGTCTGTCTGTTTTTGTGGGTCGGCGGAGGGCCACGGGATATTATTTGCCTTTGGGAACCAAGGGTTTATTGGGAGCGGCGCAGGCTGGGAGAGCGGAAGGTTCATAAGGGGGCCTAGAGGGCCCTAAGGTGGCCGATAGGGGCCCTGAGGGGGCCGATAGATGCCCTATGTGAGTTGAGATGAGCCCTGAGGGGGCTGTGGTAGTGGGCTGGTCCTGGCGGGGCATGCGGCTTCCAAGAGCCATGAAATTTCGGTCATTGACCTGGGGTGGAGCTTTGTGGCTCAGAAGTGGGCGAGGAGCGCAAGAGCAGTCTCTAAAGTTGGCCGGGTGGCCTGTTTGTCCGCATAGGACACATGCGGGTGGGGATTTGGCGTTTTTGGTTTAGGGCACTCTTTCGAGTGATGGGGTTCTAGGCACCTGGGAGGGGCTGAGCAGTTGGCTGCCGCGTGCACATAGAGTTGGCAGTGGTGGCACTGCGCTGGGTAGCCGCGCCGGTGTGGGGCTTCGACCTTTACACGCGGCAGGCCGCACACAGTGCGTACCTCGCGGAAGATGGCCTTCGCCTCCGGCATATTGGTGAGAAAGAGGAGGGCGGGGTTAAATCTAATGATTTCTTATATTTAGGCGAATACTACACATTGAAGTAATATTAGTTTTTACGGATTTTATTGCGTATATTTAACTATAAATACCCGATGTTTCGAGCGCTTTACAGCACCCATGGTCACGGGGGGGGGACTGAGATGTCCCAACTGTGTTAGATAAAAATTTTACTTTTGTTCGAAATATACGCGATAAAATCCGTAAAAACTAGTATTATTTCAAGAGGTTAAATCTCTCACCCCTGCTGCTGTGCATCTTGTGCACAGCCTCTATGGGGAAGCCTTGGGACTTAAGGTCTTCCAGAATGTCCTCGTTTGCGAGTTCATAAGGAACGCCGCGGAGGACTGCCTTGATTTTTCTTTCTTCGGCGAGAGCGTATGTGTAATAGGACACACGCTCGGCCGTGAAGAGATGGGTTATATTCTGGCAGTCTTCCATAGACGCCGGCATTATTTTGATGGCGTCGCCGACATAAGTGGCTTGGTCATATTTGAAACCCTTATCGTAGAGAGTTTTGGACAGCTGTGTCAACTTCGATTTGTCTCTGAGAAAGACAGGGGCGGGGCTTGGCTTTTAGCCAGTTTGGGAGCGCAGCGTGTTGCTGGCTTGTCTTTCGACTGAGAGGCGGCAGCGTTACGGGCTGCGGAAGTAAAGGCAACGGGGATGGGAAGGTTGAGGCAGCGGCGGTGGGTGCGCGGACGGCGGCGGCGGCCGCCGGGGCGGGAAGAGTGCGGGAAGTCGCGGTGCGCTTCGGGCTGCGCTTGAATTTCACTAGCGTGAATTGGGCTGTATCGGTGACCGTTTCTTCGGAGTCGGATGACTCCGAGGAGCCGGTGAAGCCGTGGGCGGTCCTGTTCCGGGAGGAGGAGGTAACGGACATGGTGTCCAAGTGCTCCATTTCGGAGTCGGGTTACGCGGGCGAGTCGGTCTGCGGGGCAGCCGCTTGGGTCGCGAGGAAATCCGCGACGGGGGGCGGGGGGACGTATGCTTTCGGGGCAGGGGGAGCGAAGAAATTAGAGACTTGGCTGATGGTGTTCTCGTCGACATCGTAGGCTATGCCTTGGGATTGATAATACAGAGCGATCGCGGCCGAAATGGCGCCTGCAAGATCATGTTTCATGTCTATGGTAGACATGTTGGTTGGGACAGGGGGGGGCTGACGTTTATTCAGGGAAGCACTTGCTCCGGGAAGAACAACGCCTTGTCCTGAAAAGGACAAGGAACGTTTTTCCAGAACACTAACTATGTGCAGGTAACAAATTATAACAATAAACAATAACAATAATAGAAAAATTACAAAAAAAACAGTAACAGAATAGTAACAAAGAACAATAGCGGCGCATCACGCTCAGACCTCCCCGCCGAAGCGAGGGGGCAAGAACGGTGCGAAAAAACAAGTGACTCAAATACGGCGACTGCTCGGCCGGTGTGAGCCGGAGAGAGCGGGGCGCGCGGGCGAGAGGTTGCACTACCGCACGAGGATAGAGCGAGGACTGAATGCACTACCGCTTGGGGGCGGTGCGCAAACGGAACTATGACGTTTCAATTTATATTTTAACTATTATATAGTTATTTGAGGTAAAATATCTAATTGAAAATATTTTAACCGACGAAAAAACGGAAGTACTCAAGTCGATGCGTATATTTTTTTATGCATGACTACTCATCACTTTTTACAGAGTCGTCCGATTTTGATAATTCTTTTTTATTGGCTAGAGATTACCTTGAAATTGATCCCATATAAATTGTAAAAAAAAATTTACCCTAAGGGTGGGGAAATTGAGTTGATTTATTACAGAGTACTCCGATTTTGATACTTCTTCTTTTATTGGATAGGGTTTTATTATAGATTTCAATCAATAAGCAAAGGTCAACAAATTTAAAGAAATAATAGAATCTAATTAACAATACAACGTGAAATCTTCAGCGATAAACATTATCATTTCGAAAAATACGCCTTCCGCACGAACGCTCGCAACGACTTGTTATCTCACGTGATTACCCGTTCGGGTTACTGTCTCGCTGCCATTAACTTCTTGAAAGTTCGGCGTTTTCCGGCGAAGGGGCGTGTCGTGCTGCGCATCATGCTTTACGTAATTATTTAATTTGCTTGTTTGGCGCCGACTAAAAATCACTTAGGTATACTTACATTAGTTTAAGAACTTAATTATTAAAGGTTATTTAAACACTCAAAATGATTACAAATATATATATATATATATATATATATATATATATATATATATATATATATATATATATCGGTACCTGCGCCATTGGATAGTCGGAATTATTTTAAACAACACGTGCACCGCACACGTGCGCATTGCATCTGCAGTGGCGCTCGGGTAACTACTTGACTCGATTGTATAAAATGGATGGAGCGGCCGCCGTTAAGGCAGTCTTGGCGCTTTTAATTCGTGGAAACAAATTAATTATTATTCTCAGCTATTAAATTAGTCTAAGTACAATTTATAGTTGATTATCTGTGATCCATGTATGTTGTAATTTTAAATTAATTCCATTTAACTACTTTCCTACATCAGAAGTGGGATAAAGTCCCCGTTTTTTGCCCTGATTTAATTTTTATGGGATAAAGTTTGTTATCGCTCACATGGGATAAAGTCCCCGTTATTGCTCACATTTAATTTTAATGTGATAAGACCGTTATTGCTCACATTTAATTTTTGTGAGAGAAATACCGTTATTGCCCACATTTAGTTTTTAAATAGTAAAAGCGTTATAACGTTTGTGAAAGACTATAATGCGCTTAGCGTTGATGCCTTAGTTTTTTGTGTTAAATGTTTAATGAAATAGAGTAAAACTTTAAAGCGACCAGATTTTAGCCAAAAGTTAAATCTTTTTGTTCGACTTATGTTAAAAGTACCCGCAAGTACTTTTGTTATTTCTTAACGTACCTAAATATGTTGACAAATGTCAGGAAATGTTGGGAGCTTCCTAGATAAGTTATAATTTGCATTCAGCAAAAAATTAACTTGTTTGAATTTTGTTATAGTTTGATAGTTCACGGGAAATATGATTTACGTGGGTAACAATTTAAAGTTCGAAATGTTTAAGCGATGTAATAAAATAATGGATTAACTTCGACCTGCTATGAATTGAAAATAATAAGTGGCATTATTGTGTTCTGTGTTGATAAGTGTAACAGCTTACTCCAAATGTTGTGCAGTCAATAAGATTGGGGTTTGCTATCAAGGGATTGGTAGAAGTCACTTCAATAATTTGAAAGGGCCTTGTGCGCTTACGGATCGGTATACTGCCAACGACCTAAATGTAGTCGGGGATGGTCGAGCGTTGTAATTACTAACAGGTGTCGATATCTGCTTGCAGGTTGGGATAACTGATATACCGAATGCTAACGGTTTGCTGCTAACCACACGAGGACGTGCGATAGTCGGAAATGGCCGTGTCAGCGCGTCTATAGTACAGAGAGGTTGCATCATTCTGGAGGAATGGTCGTATTCATGGTGGTACCACAGGATTTTATGGCTATGTCGGGAACCCACTCGTTTATGCAGTGTGAAGTTTTCTGTGGGTGCCATTGGCAAGGGATTCCGACAAGGTCATTTAACCAGTGATCAGACTCGCAGAATAAAAGAATTGTGCTTCCGCTATTGTAGTGGTTCTTCTACTGCAGGAGAGTATTTGTAGTGTTGCTGTTGGGTTTCAAACTTTGGTATTATTGTGTTATTTCGTCCCTCACGTTACAATACTGTGTGATTGTGATGGGGAACGATTGTGGTTTGGTCGGGCTATATTGCTCCTGCAGAGAAAAAAATAGAAAAAAAAGAGAGGAAAAGTGAGAAAAAAAGTGGTTCTTACTATCAAAATTAATCGAAAAAAAAAGTCGAAAAAATATAGAGAAAAAAAAAAGAAAATACGTAAGAAAGAAGTGGTTCTTGCTATCATTGAAGGGCTTATGCCGGTAAAGAGAGTTTTGAAGAGCATGTTGCCGGACCAAAACTGATTAGTGTTGCAGGGTTCAAAGGAACCGGTCCAATACTAATTGCCTGAAGGGTCGTTGTAGACTGGACCAGAGCTGATTGTTAACACCTAAAGGTTCAATATAAACCGTACTAGAACGTTTTGTTGAATGTGTAAAAGTTTATGAGGTTTTCAGGATAATCTAACGATGTTTTTTCTGTGTACAGATAACTAAGATTGTGATGGACCGCGTGCGAGGACGCACGCATGTCAGTATGGCCGTATCGATGCCTGCGCCGTTGGCTAGTCGGAATTATTGTAAACAACACGTGCACCGCATACTTGCGCATTGCACCTGCAGTGGCGCTCAGGTAGCTTCTTGACTCGATTGAATAAAACGGACGGAGCGGCCGCCGTTAAGGCAGTCTTGGCGCTGGCGTGGCACGGTGCTGTTGTTGTATCCCGCTACTAACGACTAGTCGGATATTTAATTCGTAGAAACGAATTAATTATTATTCTCAGCTATTAAATTAAACTCAGTACAATTTATAGTTGATTACCTGTGATCCATGTATCTTGTAATTGTAAATTAATTCTATTTAACTACCTTCCTACATATTTAGTTGAGGCTTTTACTTTTAGTAAAAATTCTATTTCATAAATTTAGCAACTGTAGAGCGGTATAGAAATATAGGAAATATATACCATACTGCAGCGATATTATGGTTGTAGCACGAATGAGTCGGCTTGACTAGGGAAGGACCACGATGTCACAAAACACTAATGTAAAATAGCAGCTTGATACTGCTTTGTATCGTATGGTGAGTGTAAAGATTCCGAGACCCTTTTTTTATTGAAAATGAGACATTCCATCATATTCCTCAAGGTTGATAACGAGTCTGCGTTTTGATTCGTAATCGAGGATAAATGAAGATGTATATCAGCCACAGCGTCCATTTACCATCAGGAGGTCTGCGCTCGTTTGTGTGTGTTGTACACATATCTTTGAATAGGCCCACTGATAGAGCCTATTCAAAGCTAAGTGGCCACTTGTCGGCGTTATCGACCCTGATGACTGAAATTGAAAGCTACATAGCCTCAATATCTTAAAAACCAATCCGAAAAATTCCTCTGAGCACTCCCCGTGATCGGGCAAACGAGCATACCGCTCACCTGATGGTGATTACCGCCGCCCGTGAACAACTGCAACACCAGGGGAATTGCAGATGTGTTGCCGTCCTTTTAAAAAGGAGTAGGCTCCTTTCTTGAAGGCCCCTTAATCTTATCGGTCAGAAAAATATCTGATGGTCGTCGATTCCACAAGGAAGTTGTTCGTGCAAGAAAACTTCTTTTTAATTGCATGGTGATGGACCGCCAGTCATCCATATGGTATGTATGGATGGACTCGCGAGTTTTGTCGCGATGTGCGATGGTGAAATTGTGCGGCTGGAATCGGCCCCAACAATTCCTCAGAGCACTTCCCGTGGTAAATGCGATAAAATACGCAAAGATGTGCAATTTTCTTCTAAAAGAGCTTGGTCGCTGACGATTCGAACAGCTTTGTGCTGGATGCGATCAAATAGAAGGAGTTGGCACTGAGGAGTCCCAGCTCAGAGATGGGAACAGTACTCAAAGTGTGGCCGAACCTGCGCCTTGCAGATGGTAAGCCGGCATGAAATACTTCTCCGCTCTGCTGAGCACGCCACGATTTTTAGAGGCCAATTGAGCCTTCTCTTCCAAGTTACCACGAGACTGCACGTCAGTCGATATGTCGATGCCGAGGATTCCGATACTGGCTGTGGCGGCAACAAGGGGAGTACCTTGAAACTGAGGAGATACGAACAAATCATAAATTTGGATTTGTGTGATTACGATCACATAAGCTTGCGTTAAAAATAAAAACGGTTAAGAAAAAACAATTTTTAAATAAGTTTGTAACAAATTGGTTATCATTTTCTTTCTTTCGTATTGACTTTACAACGACAAGACACCATTTATCGACCAATTTTATTAAAAATTATAATACTCATAATTTTACCGAAAAACTCATTTGCTCGCTTATTTTGTAAATTACACCGAGAATCGATCGGTTTTGTTACATTCAAGTATAAATTATCTTTTGCATTATTTGTTTGCAAACTGATATCATAAGTCACGACTTATTGACTTCATGACATTTATTGTTCATTGTTCATTAAATAATTAATTATTGTATCGATGCCGGGGACAATAAGTTTTCCAGAATACGTTACCTGAAATGGCACAAAATGTCAAGGGAAATATTTTTTAGATATTCAGATTAGTGTAATTTGGTATCTGGTAATTTGATCACCAATCAGCCAACAAAAACTGCTAATTTAGGGGCCTATGTCCAGGAATGGACTGTTTATTACCAGCTAATACTCAATACTCAATACTCAATAACTTTATTGCATTCCATAGGTTACAAAAGGTGTTACATAGTTTTATGGTATCTCTATAGACCCTCATGGGCACAGCAATATTATGAAGGAGGAACATTTATTTTGTTTTATTATTATTATTGCTAAATAATTATTTAATATTAACATTCATTATATTATATAAACATAGACACATTGAATATGGAATACGGCTATTATAATTGTTATTACTTATTAATTGATTTTAACGTTTGATATATATATATATATATATATATATATATATATATATATATATATATATATATATATATATATTATAGGTAGCACAATTTAATTTTAAGCTATTGCATAGCTTTTATCGCGGGCCTGGAGCGCGGGGACCGAATCCAGAAATTCCGTAGCGAAAAAAAAACCTCACGCTCCCCACTCCGACGGGCACGGAGGTGTGGCGTTGAAAGCCGTGCATCGTCTAACGTCGTTTCAGTTCGGCAGACTTCGGCACTCGGCAGAGTTCGGCACTGTGTTTGTGTGCGTGCGACTAGACGTATGCGTGTGTACACTAGCTACTAACTCAATGATAAAAATTCCTGAATAACCTACATGTATTGTAAGATATTAAAAATATTTTAAACAATATTAACTTCTCATTTATTCAATAAGAGAAAAAAAAATTGTTTTCTTATCGGTCACCACGCTCAAAAAGTGTAACTTGATTTAATATCAAAGACTTAACTGCATAAATAAAATAAATAAATAATTATAATTGCATAAGTTGATAAAAAATGTTATGCAATAGCTTTACCGCGGCAGTCACCGAGTGCCACACGTATTTTTTATTAAATAATTTGAATCATTTTAAATTTTATTATAATTTTTATTGTAATTTATTTAGTAGGATGGCATTTCCTTATTACCTAACATTTATATTTATATCTATATTATATTATATTTTTATCTTCTAAAAATTCAGAAGTACTACAGTAACACTTGTTTATAAGTAGTTGCTTTAATTTTTTTTTCAAATGGTTTTTCGTTCGTAATGTTTTTTTATATATTCGGGTAATTTATTATATACTTTTATAGACATAGCAAATGGGCTGCATGAATAAATGAGTAATAATGACGATGAGGAGGAAGCGGATTTGTAGATTTTGATATATTAATATATTTTCACATCGGGTTGGGCTGTATAGATACATAAATTAAAATGATAAGTGTACACTGTACATACATTTATTTTAATAAATTAAAACCAATAAGTAATAAATAAAAACCCTAAAAGATGGAAGCCAAGGTTTAGGAAAATGGAGGAAGAAACTGGCAAACGATGTAAACGATATATAGGAGCACTACTTGCTGCATTAATTTTGAGCCCATAGCAGTCTGTCTCGGAGCCACAGTCGGTTCAGGTGACCCGAGCGACTGACTGGGATTTCACAACACTAAGTCCAACTGCTCAACCTCATAGATTTCATCATGATATGACAAAAAAGAACTTTATTATACCTCTATTATAGAGAAAGAGTGATTAGCGAGTACACAGTCCACCTTATATTAAATGAATGCTGTGGCCGATCTCCGTGCTAGAACGTTGTGGCTGTCTTAAATGAATGAATGATGTGGCCGATCTCCGAAAACTGCTATTTTACGCTGTAATACGTGAAAGTGTGGTCCTTCCCCGATCTAGCCAACCCATTCATGTTGCAACCTTAAATAAACGTAAACGTAAGTTTTTGTAACTTTAAGTTGTTCTACCCCAAAATAATATCATAAGTACTTACAGAGCACAGCAGCTTACGAACTTCCCTTTGGCACTATTCTGACACACTTTTCTCACCTCCTATTCTTAATTAGGCCCATCTTCAATATATTGCCAATTTGGTCAGTAAACTTTCGTCTAGGGCACCATTTACCGACTATGCCGTTAAGTTCTGCAACATAAATATTCTTTGTCCCTTTTCTAACTATAAAACTTAATATATTCTTTGTTTTAAGATAAAAAGTACCTGGATAAACGAGTTTTTCTCGGTATTTTTTTGTAAATTATATTTAGATATAAATTACAAAGTGTGAAATATGAATAAAATTTTTCGACCTTCTTGATCATTATTTTACGTGTTTTAAAAATATATACTAAAAAGGGCTCCAAATAATATATTTTCTCACAAAAAGAAGGAAAACAAGGAAAAAAGAATCAGACATTTGGACCTGAACCGGCGTTTTGTGATTTCAGCACCGCCTGATATCCCATTCGAGCTGTTATAACTGTAGCAGCCAGATTAATCAAACCTAAACGGGAATAAATAAGATATACTCCGCTGCTACCATAACGCGGAAGGCGAGAATAAATAAAAAAAAACATTTTATTTCCTAATTATTCTTGGCTACTGAGATACTGCGGACTGTATATAGATAATTTGACGTTCTTATAAAGAAACAAGAAGCAGCCGCAAATATCATTCAGCGCCACACCGACTTCACACGCCGCTATCGTCACGTATCCGTCGACCAATGGTGAGCCGTTTCTTCAACGCCGCAGTTCGTTTCCTCTTGCTGTTCCGGAGCTGTATTCCACACCGCCGCCGCCCGCCGACTACGCGTGCGCACCGATCTGCATGTCTTATATAGCCCGGTCCAGCGACGTAGCTTCGTGAACAACAAACAAGTCTCACGCCGGGAAACGAAACGTAGATAATTGTATATTTTAAATAGTTTTCATTGGTCATAAAATAAGCAATATAATTGGCTAGGCAAAATATTAATTGTTACCATTGGCAAATCAATAGTGAGCCAGCCATATAAATATAGGCAAGGTTGATGCAAAAGATATTCCATATTCCATTCCGAATCCCATTCGACAGTACATTCATAAACAGTAGTTTCATTTCTCCACCTTAGAGAAAACCACTCGGAGTCTGTTAATAGTGGACAGTTCATCTCCACTATTACATAACCTTTTAGGCACCGGCAAAATTTACTTTCGTATTCTAGTGACATTGTAGCAGTTTTTCATTGCCTAAAAACATGGATAAAATGAAATTTTCTAAAAATGGGTAATGAGTTTTTTAGTATATTATCTTTACACAAATACTATCCTGTTTGACCTTTTGTACTCATTAATTTATTGGAGTTATGCTATATTCTTTTATATTTTATATTAAAACGACTACCATTTTTTATCAGGACCTCCAAATAGATAAAGATAGGCTAGAAATGAACAACATTGAAATGTTTTGAAATCAGCATGGATTATAATTTTCTTTGCATACCGGATTGGCAACGATTTCAATGAATATACACACAGCAATAATACAGTCGAATTGAAAACCTTCACCTGTTTGAAGTCAGCTAAAATACACCTAGTTTGAACACAAACCGAATGTTTGTTTAGTGTGGCTAACATCGATTAGGTGATCAACCGAGTCAACCGCATACTTTACTTGCTTGACAAGTGTTGCGGAGACATTTCAGCATTCTATTTTCATGGAGTAGATATTTACAAAATGTAATTCGTTTTAATTTCGCTCTAATACCCGTATTTATAACGCTATAAAACAAGACAGAGTTTAGGCATAAAAATTACTTTACTATCTATTAAAATTTTCTTGACTAATTGCTGAATATTGTATTATTTAAACTTCATTCATAATTTTCCATTTCCTGCTGTGCACATGCCTCTTCTCATCTCGGAGAGGATTTTAAGTTCACATTTCAACGACTTTATTTCAATTTATCAAGCATGCATGCTTGCCTACGGCGTTTTCCTTCATCATTGCGTCAGCATCAATCATCACTTAAAATAAAACAATTTCATCGTTGCTGGCGGATATCAAACCAGCGTCCTCTACGTACTGTGAAATTAATTGCAAGCGCTTAGCGTATGTGTATTGTATACAAAACGAAACAGATAAAATATTTTTACTTTCTGATATTCGTTCAAGGAATTGAACACGTTTTAATAACATTATTGGGATTTGAGCTAGCAGTAATTCCCCTTTCGCGTGACTCGTGTCGATCTGATGCTCTTAAAACTACATTAGCCATTGTTTTTGCAGAAATTATTGGAAATTTCAAGATGAAAATAATGCCTTTTTCCAATTGATGTCATTAGTTCTTATAATATAATTTTGAAAGTAAAACAAACGAGTTTTATTACTTTAGTCAATATTTACTATTTTATACCCGGTAGAACCACCCTCAGTTTAAGACCTTAATTATACTGCTCTTTATTATTAACACACTATGTTATATTTTTTTAATATTATAAACACTCACGCCTGTCACCCAGAGGGGTAGGCAGAGACTGCGGACTTCCATTTGGCACGATCCTGACATACCTCTTTCGCCTCCTTTACGTACACTTTATATATCTACGCATACATGCTCGTCGGTTAAGGGTACTTCTAACGTGGCCCATTTTCAAAATATCGCCAATTTGGTCGATAAACTTTTTCTAGGGCGTCCCTTCCCGACTCGGCCGTTCATATCTGCCATATAAATTTGCTTTGTCACTCTTTCCTCATTCATTCTTTCTACATGACCAAACCACCTTTATTAATCCTGGTCACAACATCATCTACCACATTTATCTCTTATCACGCAATTTCTCACCCTGTCATTCAGATTCAACCTTAGCATATTCCATAAAGATCGCATTTCTACAGCATTTATTCTAATTTCGTGCTTCTTCTGCCACACCCAGCTTTCACTACCATACATTAAAGTGGGGACTAACACAGCATTATGAATTACCATACGTGCCTTTTTTGACACATTCTGGTTCTTCACAATAGAGTGTAGTGCCCCATTCACTCTATTCCCTGCATTTACTCGTCGTTCTATATCCTAATCATATCTACCATCCCTGCTAAATACACATCCCAAATACACAAACTCATCCACTTGCTCAATTAACTCTCCTTCTATTCTTATTTCACATACCGTTTTGCTTTCTTCTCTTTTAAAAACCATCATATAGATGATGGTCTGCTATCTTATATACACCTATATGTAATTAAGGTCCCTTCACATATAAATAAAATGTTCGTAATCACTTTATGAACTTATTTATTACGGACACACAATTCTTTACACTTTTGCGACTGATAATCAACACTAATTAAGTTCGGCACGAAATATTACGTAGTCAGTAACTAGCAGCGAGCGACACAAGTTTAACGTAGGGAAGTTGACGCGTTACTAAAGAGCGGCTCGCCTGTTGCTATGCTCCGGCGCCGCGGGATACTTCTCGTGAAGAGATAGGTAAGTAAACTTTATGTAATATTAATAAATAATAAAAATGTAATATATAATGTGTGATGAGTGTATTTGTGTGAATTGAAATTTGTTTGTGTGTTTATTAATGTGTTATTTAATTGTGTATTTTTATGTATTTTATTGTGTATGTTATTATGTATATTATTGTGTATTTAGTATTGTTGCAGGTGGTGCGCCACAATGACATCCCAACTTTCGTCACGCGTTATCTCAACAAGCTGCCTCCCGTAACGTTAGATCACGTAGACGTGAACAGATTATTGAAAGACATCATCACATTGAAAGCTGAAGTCACCGACCTCCATTTTAAATTTGAAGAATCGGAACGAGCCGCATCAATGAGCCGCCGCAGCAATGAGCTGAAAAACGAAATCACTATGTTGCGCAACATAATTGCAACATCTGCGAACTCACCGCCGTCGCAGAATGTAAATACGACACGCGGTAATCGTAATAGTAGTCATATTTCACCGATGATTGCGACTCCGTCACGCGATACCTTCTGTCAGCGGGTTGGTGACCGTGAAACTAGGACGACCTCGGTCGTCATTGCATCACCAGATTAGCCCTTGACTGAACCCTTGAGTACTCCTCCGCCGAAGCCAACCTGTCAACAAGGGAAGACGTTTGCGGATGTTGCTCAAAAATCTTCCTACAACCGGTACCATCTTGTGGTCGAAAACAAAATAATGTGGATGTAAGATCAGTTCCTGTGGTGACCCGAAACAAGAGAGATAATGACAAGTTTACTCTTGTTGAGAAGAGACGTCGCAAGCACAACTCTGCGTATTATGGGTCCACCATACATCTACATCTCCCGTTTGGACAAAAGTACGTCTGGAGAAGACGTCCTGCGTTTCGTGGAAGAACGAAGCCGATGCCGCATAGAGGATCCGCTCTCTTTTCATTTGCAGAGTCTGGAATCTAATAGGTCCACGAACTTCAAATCTTACGTACTCCAGGTTCCCGCAAAATACAAAGAGATTCCTTGCTCTCGATTTCTGGCCCTCTGGGTTATTGTTTCGCCAATACAGGGACGCACCAAAGAAGAAATTTCCCTAAATAGGTTAAGGTATATATTGCTCTGGGTCAATGTTCTTAATTTTTAAGTCCTTGATGCCTGAAATAAAGCTATTGTATTGTATTGTGTTTAGTGGAAGTTACTTCTGTAATATGGGATCCCGTTTGGGTGCATTGTTTTCTGTGCGTTTCCCCTTACACCATACATTTCTTGTTTATGTAGTAATCGGTCATGGTTAACAAGGTCAAATGCTTTAGTCATATCCGTGAACACAGTACAAACGGGTAGACGTTTATCAACAGTAATTGTATCATATTAATGTTGAAAACGTATAATTCATAGATAGCTGATGAAGTTTATTTATTTTTACGAAACCCATTCTGTTCTATAGTGAAAGTTTTGTGTTGCTCAAATAAGGAATATAACCTATTGTATATGGCTTTTCCTATTATCTTTGAAAATAATAAGAGGAGTGATATCGGCCTATAGTTTCCCAGTTTGTGTTTATCACCTTTTATATAGTGGTTTTGTTACCAATTTTTTAAGATTTTCAGGAAAATACCCTTTTCAAATATAAAATTAACAATACGTGTATTAACTCCTCTGCACAAAATTTAATGACCGTAATATTTATTTCGTATCCACAGCTAGCAGTATTTTTTAACTGTTTCATAATTTTATATATTTCGCATGGTGTGCATGGTAATAGGAAAATTGAGTTACTAGGCTTATTAAAATTTGATTTTGTGAGATACTTTTAGCAGCATAACTATTACAATTATGTAAATCTGTCACGTCTTCATCATCATCATTACAATCCTTCACAAGTCCACTGATGAACATAAGCCACAAAAGACCGTCCTGAGCCACCTGCATCCATCGACTTCCTGCACGTCTTACCAGGTCGTCACTCCATCTAGTAGAGGGCGCTCTACACTACGCCTACCGGTACGAGGTTGCCACTCGAGAACCATTCTTCCTCATCGGTTATCGGTTCTTCGAGCTATATGGCCAGCCCATTGCCACTTCAGCTTACTAATCCGTTGGGCTGTGTCAGTCACTCTGGTTTTACTGCGGATATCCTCGTTTCTGAGTCTATCACGCAGAAAATCTATAAAGAAGTATTTAATTTATTTATTTAAGTATTTTATTTATTGGCTATGTCAAATGGTTTTGTGATTACACTGTTATCCCCTAAAATTATCTTTTGTATTACTCTTTTGGTTTTGTTTGTTTGTTATTGTTTATTATTTTCCACGTTGACATTTTTTTTTGCATTTTTATGTAATAGTGTTTTTGCGTTTTGTGTGAGTGTGATAATCCTTTTTAGGCGTTTTCTATACGTTTCGTAATTAATTTTATTTTCATTGGTTGGTTTTAATCTATAAGACCAAAGTTTTTGTCTTATTTTCTTTGTACATGCTCTTTTACCCTGAGACATCCATCTTATCGTCGGCATTAATAATTTTAATATTTTTGATTGAAAAGTATTATGTATGTAATAAAAACAAGATATCAATGAATGCATCATAATATGCACTGTTTGGATTTGATTTATTAAATATATTACAAAAACTAAGACTTCTCAGGTATTTTTTTTAAATTTAATCAAATTTTCTTGAAAATTATTTCGTTTTATTTATGTATTAACACCAATTTGGAAAACTTGTAGCAATAGGGTATTATATCAAAATAGCATTATGGACAGGCAAGCCCAAATCTTTCACATAATGTTTACAGTTTATGTGTATATGATCAGAGAAATTGTCAAGATAGGAGCCACTAAATAGTCTGGTTGGTGTTTTTAGGCGGAGCTTCAAATCAATTTTTAAAAGCACGTTTTCATACGAAATCAATTTTGTGTTATTTTTAAGATATTTATAAAATCTCTACATATTATTTTACGTATAGCTTTTTTCAAATCAATTTTGTAGAGAGGATCTATTCAACTCAAAACATACTGTGTAATAAGAAGAATTAAAGTTCAGATAATTGTCTTTCAGACACAAAAGCTGCTAATAAACAATTTTCTTAATTTTAGACTCGGGTCTCAGACGAAGCCATAATATAAAACGGCGGTATCTAATCAGATCGCCGAGAGCAGTGACTTTATAACCAAATAAACTCTTTGAGACATTTATGGAAAAGGCCTACGTTCAACAGTAGACTTTAGAAAGACGTTGAAGAATACAAACATGAAGAAGCAAACCGTATGATAACTGGATCCAGTGGTACAAGGAATGATGCCCATTTTTCACCTGACACGTATAAAAATTAAATAAACCTTAAAATTCAGCTAATTAAATATTTAATTAATTACGCTTAGCACAATGTTAAAAGAAACGCAGGAAAAAATATTTTTTTAATATTTCCTCAAGCTTATTCTTCTCCAAGGTTAAACGTATTACTATATTTTGAACGCATCTCAACTACCCTTTTTCTAGGACGTTCCATTTTACACACTGATATTTTACTTTATTCTACTCAGAAACAGAGTACTTTACTTTACTTTACTTTACTTTTATGGAACAGATTAATAAAATAAAATAATGAATTAATTATTCGGTATGTCATTGAGTGCGCTCGAATGAAACGGTTTTTTTTTGACATTTGACAGTTCTGCAATTGGCATCGGCGCAGTCCTTCGTTGATAATAATTAATAAACCATTCTACTCTAACATAGTGTTTTATGACTTTTTCCTATTTTGTTTATTGGGTATGTATATAAGTATGTTCCGTGAGCCAATGAAATATGTTTGGTTATTAAATGATCATTTTGATAATACAAGAAATAAGTTTTATTACTTATTTTGTAACGGCAAATTTTAACTTAAAAAGTAACATTAACATTTGTTGTAATAAAATAAAGAATGCAGTTTTATAAGCGAAAATGGTTTTTATCATTATAAGAACAGCTTGTGTACACCATGACAATTCATAATAAAGAGAGTGACCGGGTCACCAACACCAAAAATTAAATTAAGGTGAAATTACCTTTCCATGTTCTTAACACCCCCACTCAATGTAATTTCACCGAATTAAACTGATTTACAAAACAAATATGTAAGTACTAAATTTTATCGATTTTACCTATATCACATTTTATAAGAAACGATTTACCAATTCTCTACTTAAAGTTTTTAAGCATATCAGCAGGTTGATCATTTGTTTTTAACACATTTTAAACAAATCGTTTTATTTTTAATTAATTCTTTTATAAGACGGTAACGGATATCAACATGTTTTAATCGTTTGACAGTATCAGTATAGGCAGCAGATATGGCTGATTGATTATCAAAATAGATGTGTGATGTACTATTTATATTAAAATCTTGTAACAAATTAACAAGCCAACACTGGCTGCCATACTAATGACAATATATTCAGACTCTATAGAAGATAAACTAACAGACACGCGTTTCTTTGAGCTCCAAGAAATTAAACAGAGAATTTGAATAAGTAGACTGTAGTTGATCTTCTGTGATTGAAATCCCCTCCCCAGTCTGCTTCATAATATCCCTCTGAACATTATCTGTACATTTATAAACTAACTTATAGTCTAAAGTATGTTTGACATAACGCATTAATCTTTTCAATGCACTTAATAACATATTATTTGCACATTTTTGAAACCTACTTAATAAAGAGACAGTGAAAAACAAATCAGGCCTAGTGCCAGATACAGCATACATTATGCATCTTATCATTTGTCGACATGACTTTTCAATATCTTTGTCTACTGTATTGTTTTGGTTTTAAAAAAGCTTTAAGTTAATATTTTGGTCAATTGGTGTATACATTGGTTTATAATTTTACATTTTACGTATTTTGAGGACATTCTCTTAATATTTTTTTGGCTCAGTTCAGTAATTTTGTGTCTAAATTTTGTGTTATATTTATGCCTAAGTAGTACCTTACAAATCCTAATTCTTTCATTTTAAATTCCTGATATAATAAATATTGGATATTGAAAAATCGGCAGTATTTATTGTCACAAACCCCAAGCTCGTAACAACAGTAATTATATTTTTCTGAACTTCGACATGTACGTACAGTGTAAAAGTGCCACAACTAGACGATTTTTTGGCACAGTAGCTTAGCCATGAGCTGCAGCACCAAAGGCCATGGGTTCAAATTCCGCACGGAACAAGTGATTGTATGGCCTACAAATAATTATTCCGGGTCTAGATGTTCATTTTTATGAAATTTATGAATGTAATCTGCCCCACGATAAAGAAACTAACCTAGTGTAGAGGTAAAATTAAATAAAGAAAGTAAAGTGGTTGGCAAGACTCTTAAATTACAGTTGTAGTCGCTTTTAATATATGTTACATAGAAATAAGGGTAACAATCGTGCTCACAGTTCACTTATTAGTTAGTGTATAATGTAAAAACAAAAAAAAAACACACACACACACACACACACACATACACACACACACACACACACACACACACACACACACACACACACACACACACACACACACACACACAAACACACACACACACACACACACACACACACGCACGCACGCACGCACGCACGCACGCACGCACGCACGCATGAACGCACGCACGCACGCATGCACACACACACGCACACACACACGCACACACACACACACACACACACACACACACACACACACACACACACACACACACACACACACGCCACGCACGCACGCACGCACGCACACACACACACACACACACACAAACACACACACACACACACACTTTTTTCATACAAAAAAACCTGCTAATATACAAATTCCTTCATTTTACAGTCAGGTCTCAGACAACTGCATAGTATATATGCGCAAGCAATTAATGTGCGTACTAATTTGCATATTTTTTTATTTATAGAGACTAACAAAAAACAAATACTTTTAGTGACATACTTAGAAAATAAATTCATTTCGACTTTTCAATTATTCATTGAAATGTACAATATTGTGAGCATAAAATAAGAAGTATTCGGTTGTATTAATAATGAATGACCCGTCCGTTTGCCCGACTGCTTGCGCTAATGATGCTTTGCTCGTCCAATTAGACGAATCAACGGATGAAGTCAAGATGTGTGATGGAGGCTAATTGCTTCATTAGCAAAATCTTAGGCAAACAAATATTTTATCCGCAAAACAAGTAAACAAATGTAATCTTATTATTTTTAAATGAGTTAATATACCTCAGTGTATTGTCAATAGTCAACTATACACAATACCGTGGGTGTCGTAAGATACTAAAAAGGGAAGTTGTTAGAACATATTTCAGGAGATGGAAAGCAGCATGCTTTTTGTAAGTGGTAGCGCTGCGCTGCAGCTACATTAGTAGTACAGTTGTAGCACGAACGAAGAGGTTGGCTCGACCGTGATGGGACCAGTCTCTCACAGAACACCAACGTAATATAGCAGCTTAACACTGCTTGTATTTTATATGGTGAGTGTAGAGAACTGATGACCCTTTTACTGGAAATGTGGCATTCCGCCACAGTCCTTACGACTAGCAGCGCATCTGGAATTAAGTTCGTAGTGGAAGATAGATGTACATGGCGTTTGTCATCCTTATCCTATTAAGAAAGCAACTTTCATATAACAACTCTAAAAAGGCGGGATGTAGTGTCGTGGTTACGGCTGTGAGTTTTATGTGAATCAAAACCAATCGGAAATTATGGGAACTGGCTAACACCTTAAAATGGCGGTGTTCCCGCTTGCGATTCGTCAAAGTCCTCACTCAACTTAAAGAAGTATTTGATTCTTTAGTTATTGAGTGGTGTAATTAAAGTGTGGATGTAGCGGATATATTAATGCTCTCAGCGCCAGTGTATCATTTTTGTTAAGTAGTTACAAGGCTTGTATCCACCGATTTTGCTATCATCAGTTTTCTGGATTGCCTACGATTATGTTAACAAATTTAAAGACGTAATTACATCGAAACGGTAGTGTTCAGCCCGATTGCCGAGTGCGGTGACTTTCTCATTGCTATGCCACAGCGCCACGGTGCCGTCTAGTTGTGGCACTTTACACTTTACTTACACTAGTTTATTGTCACAGTTCAGAAAAGTATGATGAACTTTAGGGTTTTGTCAGGTAAAAAATCGCTTTTAGCGATGAGATCGCAATTAAAAGCGACATTTGCCTAATTGCAAGGTACGGACTGCGAACTTAAAAGGTCGTGAATTAAATTCGCCATTCGATTACTACTGTGAATCACTCCTAATACAAGTATTATGAGCTTACCAGGTGTGGTCAAAGGGAATATCAGCAATGCTAATAAATAAATAGCATTGCTAGTATTTTTAAAATTATAGAAAAATATCTATCTTTCTATCAAATTTTTAGTTAGGGATCGTTAGAACGTGTACAATTATTTTTACTTTTAGTCATTTCAGGAGGTCTTATCAAGGCATTAAATCCAACATAGTTGATAAAAAGAGTCCTTGAGGAATAAGTTTTTATTTTAGCAAAGAACCAACTCTACTAACGAGGTCAAGATTTGTGTTATTTCTTACAATTTACAATAACATTCCAAAGTTATAATCCAGCTAGTTTTAGGTCATTTACTATGAAATTGTAACGAACTTTTTACTAATCCAAGTGCATTTTATAAGTTGATCAACTATTATTCCTGAACTTGTTAATCTATTTATCTGTAATGGTTTTATTTTTAACTACGTTATATATACAACTATCTTGTTTACTTTCGTATACAAAATGACCATTTGGTTTAGTGGGTAGAGGGCGGGAGTGAGCCCCCCTTCCCGCATGTGACTCTTATGAAAAATACCACTGTAATGTGTGTGTAGTGTATGCTCATGTAGATATATATATATATATATATATATATATATATATATATATATATATATGATAGCCTAATAAACATTCGGTCAGTAATAAACCTACATTCAAGAACAGTAGACGTATTATTTATTCCCCGAACGTCCCGACATTACATGGCGACCCTGCCAGGCGGTGCGTTGCTACAATGCAAGCGCACCGCCGGGACCTGCATAGAAAATAAAGTAATTTATCGAAAAAGATAAATTAATTATTAAATCAAAATAAATATGTAATAATAAAATGATCATAATACCGGATGTGACACTTAAATTTTTAATTAAGAATATAAGAAGAGACTACAACTTTTTTTGAGAAATCGAAGCCTACCTATAATATACTTAAAGAAAAAATGCTATAGAAGAAATAAAGAAAAGACCTGAAAAATAAATTATACAAGAAGCTCCAGTAACATTGTTATTAAATCAAGAAAACAAGAAAGAAAATTTCCAAGGAAGAAGATTCCAAAAACAGAGAACTTCTTAATCAAAATTTCTTCAAGAGAATAGTAAAGAAGTTAAGAAAAAAGATGCCTACGAGGAAGTCCAGGACCAACCACATCGAAGAGCTAACAACATCTTCGAGTGCCAGAGCAACAGAAAGAAGTCAGGGGTACAACGAGCGACTAGCCAAGTTCTGTAGCAGGTACAAGACATCTCGAAAGCACCGAATGAAAGTCTAATTATATAATAGTGTCGATGTCTATTGTAAAATTATATTAACTTATATAATGTTATATACAGAACTGCGGAAAGAAATTTTTTAAATCATTCATTAAAAGATAGAAAAAAAAACATTAGTACTATTAATAGAAAAATTCAAAATTATGTATAAAATACCGCAATAATTAATCGGTAAATAACTACTTAATACTGATAATAATAATATTTGTTTGCAACAATATGGTGTTTAAGTATAATTTAGTTCTACATATTCTACCATAGTAATGTGTATATTTTAATGGACAAGTAACTATAACAATATTTATCGAAATTTTGACAACATACATATAATTATTCAATATTTTTTTAATTGATATGGTAACTTTCTAATTATTTATATAACAGCGTCAGTGGAAATAACAACGTTTTATTATTATTATAACTAAATGTCATATACTTGGTATAATCATTAATTTTTCAATCATTATGTATTATAAGTTATAAATGTTACATCCAATTATCATTTTTTTCTGTTTTTATGTCAAATTTATTAATTCACTATTCCATTCATAACGAACTAATGCAAATAATAATAATAGTTCCCTAAATAATTATGGCAATAAAATCGAACAATTATTCGTAGATTTGACGAATCATTTTATAACACCAGAATATCGCGTATCGCAAAGTTCTCAAAATATTGAAATTAACCCTAATAACGATAATATTGAAAATAATCTAGATTTTTTTTTGAGACCAATAGTATATTATTTGCGAATATAGTAATTGTGTTGAGTTAGCAATAGATGGCATCAAATGTAGATGGCTCGTAGATACCGGCGCTTCCGTATGTGCGATTAAATATGACACGCTTAGTAAACTAAACATTTCATTACAAAAGAAACCGATTACAAACAAAAGGAATTCGAGGCAAATTACGAACCGTGGGATTTGTTGATTTAACATTGTCTATTGACGGGCTGAACTTTAATAATAAGTTTCATGTTATAAAGCAGTCGCCGTATGTGAAACTTCTGGAATTTTAGGTATAGATTTTTTACGTAGGTTTAATCGTAGCATAAATTTTGAATTGAATAATATTACACTGCATAATATGAATGAATTTGTAACTTTACCATTACATATGGGTATTTGGGGAAATAATAATTATTTGAGTATAACTCCGAGATGCGAGAATTTATTTTATATCAATGCGAGTATGGAAGAAAGAAATGTTCAAAAATGGGAATACAAATGATTGAGTGGTTAAGTTTCGTCAATATTGGACTGATCACCCAAATATTTGATGATGCTTAAACTAGTAGTATTGAATCCGTTAAGAGTGAGAATTACGAAAGCATGAAAGGAATAAATATAAAAGAAAATAATTGACCTTAATAAATAGGTAATGGAGAGATACGGGAACGTCCATCACTGGTATAACATATAGCCCTCGAGCAGAGAATGTTTCCGTGATTGGATGATAAAATCGGGCATAACGGGTACTAGGGAATAGTACCTTCAGTATAAATGATGTACACGAGTTTACTCATATTAGTACTGTTAGGGACCAGAGAAGTCTTAAATTTGATACCCTTAATAATGGTACATGGAGGTCATATCCTTCATTGGATCACAATGTGAACTTAATTTTCCTTCGTGACAATTGTTGGAGTCCTTTTAATAACTTAAACGTAGACCTCAAGGTTGTGCGCACAACCCAACATACATTTTACCTTGATATAGAAAAAAGTTTATGTACCAATAAAATGAAATGAATGTTGCGAAAATGTAATATAATACCCAAATAAAAGGGGGGCCCATATTTATAAAGTACCCGCGTGATAAAATACACGAAATAAAATATAAATTAAATGAATTAGTACTCCGATTCCCGGTATCTAATAAATAAATAAACATATAAGTGAATAGATAGAAAGAGAGCTAGCAGGTCAAAAATATTAGGAAGAAATAAAAGAAAGTACGTTCAAGAATTATGGAAAAAGGGCCTATTAATTGACAAAAATACACGATTATAAGGGGATTTCCGAGTAAATCAAAAGGCGTGATAAATGTATGATAATCTAAAGGTGAGATAGGTAGTTATTTTGCATTTCTATATTAGGACTATTAATGCTACCCAAAATGCGACTAACGAGTTACACAAGTAATAACTATAGGGATCGATTTAAATAACTACGCGAAAATGTGTTGTGTGTGTATGTATTGTGTGCGTAATTGTTTAACCACATTTGTATATGAATTTATGAGATATTTTTTTCATATTTTAGGCACATTGATTCATATTTACTACAAATCTGGTTGAAATTATTTGTCATATGTTTTTTATGTAAAATTTGTACATTTTAAACTATATTTGGTTTATATTTTGCTTATAAAATAAATTCCAGAGTATATCGATACACTATTATTATAAATTTATTAATGTAATTTTTTCTTTAGAAATGACAACGGAGCCAAAAATCATGTTATCTGTTTGAAATAAAATTGCCTTTTTCAATATTAATAAATATTTTGTAAAACAAACTTAAGCTGTGTACCTAGTAGTGTTTTCTTTTTTATATAAATTTCATGTCATGAAAAAATGAGTTTTCGAAATTATAAATAACTTAATGATTTTTGTTAATGTACCTATGTAAAAAAAAATACTTTTACAGAATGAATTTAAAATTGAATGTAACAATCTATATTTAGAGGTACAAACCATTGGGAAAGTTAAATTCATTTCATTTACGATATAATTTTAATGCATGTTAAAACTAGGTACCATTATACAACATAATCGAAAAAACGTTCCCATGAACATACTTAGAAATTAAAACAAAGGTGTCACAAACCGCTTACGCGGCCGAGATTGTAAGTTGTATTTGATCCCTGTTGTTATGTTAATAATTCTGATTATGTTGCACTAGGACCGCCGTGTGACAAAACATGTAATATTAAACGACTATCATTTTTTGCCAACTAACGGTCACGCGCGTATAGCGAATGATAAACAATACAAAGAAAAGGTTCTTTTGACCAGAGGTAGAGACTATATAATATACATAATTAGTAACATCCTACTAATTATGTAAATCGATGAGACAAGTGTTTATGATATAAACACTTAAAAAAATATATAAAGGAGCCAATGGTTATAACCGATTTATGGGATATTCCACTTTTCATAGAGTTTATTTGATTTAGTAGGGCCCTTATGTAAGCATAGTGCTAGTAATGTTTATATACTCACACACTCACAGTGTGATTTAAATAAGTATGTTGAAGTTTATCCACTTAAAAGTAAGGATACTATTTCAATGGCATTAGCTTCTTATAGATTTGTTAAGATTTAAAATGAATAATATAGTTTAAGTTTAAGAATATAAAAAAAATATAATTTTGTTTTAAAAACTGTATTTTCAGTCTAGTGAATTAATAGTTACATAATATGAAAATTTTAAAATTTATGCAGTAATGATAGGCGAACTAAAATTATTTCACAACTAAAACTTAGATATTCAATACAATTACGTAAAGAATTTGATGATTGTTTAAAAAATTTAAATACAGAGATAGAAAGTTATATTTTTTTAAATTACGGTGTTTACGATATTTTATTTTTATTTTATTATGTTATAAATATAATATAGTAGGTATACGAATTTTAATATTTTAAAATAATGTACAATTTGTTTGATTTTTACACCAAGTTATAATTCATTGAAAAAAATTTTTGTTATTCAATTTTTTTCTTTTTGCCGCGTGTAATGTGTGTGTAGTGTATGCTCATGTAGATATATATATATATATATATATATATATATATATATATATATATATATATATATATATATATATATATATATGATAGCCTAATAAACATTCGGTCAGTAATAAACCTACATTCAAGACCAGTAGACGTATTATTTATTCCCCGAACGTCCCGACATTGCACCACTACAAAGCTGAATAGTTCGCATTATTTCATTTTTCCACACCCCCAATGTTTTAGAAAGATTTATCCAACGATATCCCGCTGGATAAGATGGGTAAAAAAAATCTTCCTCCCTGTACCCCATAACCAAAATAACCCATAACCCAAAATAAAAATGTATTTAAATGTTAGGGTCGGACATGGCGAAACTATAAGATTTTCTTGTTGGTTAACTATGAAACCCTAAAAATGGTGCAAAATGTTTAAAAAGGTAGAGAATTTTAATAATAATAGCATTTTAATATGAAAAGTGATCGACGGATGGTTTTTTTCATCGTCCAAAATAAGCTTTTATGTAACGAGGGCCGCATCGCCTGAACCCTGACATAATCAAGTTTTAACAAAATGAGTGAAGATTTTCGTGTTCAAATATTAATGTACAAAATAAGTAAAAATAAAAATTAAATTATAATATATCGTGCGGTACTATAATATTGAAGTGACAAACAAACTTACTGTCCCCTGATGGTAAGTGGTTTCTGCAGTCCATGGACACCTGCAACTAACGTCAAACAAACAAAATCTTTATCTGTCGCCCTGTGCTCTCTTTATGGATCAAATTAACAGTTATTGTAATATATTTATTTAGATCTTTGAAAATGTTGGCAATTCAGTTCAAATTTATGTCTTCCCTTCTGTAGAATAAGAGTGACAAACGAGAATACAACTCTCTTGCTGGTAAGTGTATGCGGTAGCTCATGTACTTCTACATCTGTCGTCAATTGAGAATAAACCGGAAGTTGCTTTGTCACCCCTGAGGGCTAAGATGGAATGCTGTGTCAACAATAAAAAGGATCTCCGGTTCTCAACACTCGCCATACGACACAGCATCATTAAGCTGCTATTTTAAGCTGGTATTCTATGAGAACGTGGTCCTTCCCTGGTCGAGCCAAACCGTTCCTGCTACAACCATAATATGGCTGCAACATTGCTCAACCACGTGGTACAACTTGATTCTTTGACACTGCTATCACATGGCACAGGACTAACTATTTTTTATTTTTATTTATTTATTTATTAATTTATTTCAATCAACAAGGATCATAGGGTAAAATAACATTCATTAACATCTGTTCTCATACTAAAATTATAAATCATTACTAATATTAATTTTATCAAATACGTAAGTATTTATAATAATATCGAAAATAAAATAAAAATTTAACAATAATAATAATTTCCGCTCCGGGCTCAAATGCAGAAGGCGGTGCTCCTTGATACAGCCCGCATCGTCCGCCGGTTTCTTTCCCTTTCCCCTTGTCTTGGCCGTTTGGTCTCCCCTGCCGAGGGCTTCCATCTAGTTGGGCTTTTATTTATTTATGTATTTTCGTATTTATTTTATTTTATTGATATTTATGTATATTTATCTTTTCATTTTCATTTATAATTATATATTTATGCATCCCAACCAGATGAGAAAACTATATAGATACCCCACACATAATAATAAAATAACATAAATCGATTTCACCGTTAAAAAGATTAACTTTACACATACATCATTATCCGATATTATCCGACTTAATTATATGTTAACAAAACCTCCAAAAAAACTAACCATAATGATATAATACAATACTTTTTGTTAAAAATACAAAAAAAAAGTCTTAAATATATGTAAGTAAAATTATGTAATAAATTAGTTCATATACCTGAAGTGCCTGTCCGAGTCAATGGGTACATGGACATGAACCCAGTGCCTCAAAAAAATACACTCGGGTTTCTCACTAATTACATTAAGAATGCTGTTGGCGCTCCCACGAAATATAACTATCCTATTCTTTACCTTATTTTGATTTTTGTCCGTTTTTCTTAAATCTACGTACAAAATTTATTTCGCGGATACTACAAAGGTTTTCATTAACGAGTCTATTCAATTCTCCGCGTTAAATAACAGTATCAATAAAGTTGTTACAATTTGCCGTCGCTTCCGCAACTTTGTTTCTTTATTAAAACTTTACAATGTTTTTGTAGCAACGTTTCGCAGAAGCTAACCGTTGTTGCTATTCAGCTTAATGTTCCTGTGTTATGTTTGGTGGGTGTAGAGAATCGGAGATCCATTTTACTGGAAATGAAGCATTTCTTTGTAGTCCTCATGGGTGACAACGAATCTGCATTTTGGTTCTATATCCTTTCCAGTCCAGTAGCTTGAAAACGTCTTCCAATGCAGCGGTGAAGAGTTTCGGAGATATAACGTCACCCTGTCTTACACTTCTCTGCAGTTGGATAGGTTTCAAACTCTGGTTCTGTACTCGGGTAGCCATCGTAGCCCTACTGTACAAACACTTCAGAACGTTGATATACCGACAGTCAACTTGGCATCGCTGAAGGGACTGTAGCACCGCCCAAATTTTGACGGAATCAAAGGCTTTTTCATAGTCCACATACGCCAGGCAAAGTGGCAGATTGTACTCTTCGGTCTTCTGTAATATCTGCCGCAGGGTATGTATGTAGTCTATGGTACTAAAGTCTTTTCGCAAACCTGCTTGTTCGGGAGGCTGAAAGTCGTCGAGTCTGCGTGCGAGACGATTCGTAACGACTCTCTAAAACAGCACGTAGACGCAGCTCAGAAGGGAAATCGGTCTGTAGTTCTTCAAGAGAGCGTTATCGCCTTTCTTAAAGAACAAGACCATCGCACTTATGCTCCACGCCTTCGGAGTAGTGCCACCATGGAGGATGGAATTGAAGAGCTTCTGAAGGACTTCAAATACCGGTGTTCCACCTACTTTCAGAAGCTCCGCTTTAATTCCATCCTCGCCTGGGGCCCTGCTGTTTTTAAGGTGCTGGAGTGCCATTCTAATCTCGCTCAGAATGACTTCCGGCATATCATCGGATTAGTCTAAAAGGGGTTCTAAAAGGTGACGCGATTTTTCAGCCAATGAGGAACGCGCCCCGCTGAGATGGAGGTGGTAAGATGGCCGACCCAATAAAAGGGCGCCCGCAGTCTTCGAGCGCCCTCTTCCAACACATCACCAGACCAGGAACGTCAACCGCGGCACCGAAAGGAACCCCACCCTGCTAAGTTCATTTTTCCTTTTCCTCCTTCTTTTTTTGTTTTTCCATCACATTTTCTACCACCTAGTAATATCTCACATAATAGGGTCAATGCCCGACCTGGGAATCGAACACATGATCCCCTAGGCCCGTCGCCCAACCAACGTGGGTGTCGTGAGAGGAGACTATGAGGAAATGCAGTTAAATTAGAAACTGATTTTCATTCTTTAAATGGTATAGGTATGCTGCAGTTATATTAGTAGTATAGTTGAAGTGCGAATATGTTAGTTCGACCGGGGAGGGACCGCACTCTCACAGAGTACCAGCATAAAATAGTAGCTTAATGCTGCTTTATTTCAAATGGTAAGTGTAGAGAAGCGGAGACCCTTTTTACTGGAAACGAGACATTCCATAGCAGCTTGGGTTAGCAGGGTTGATAACTCCTCAGGATTTTGATTTATAATTGAGAATATATATATTACCTATTAATACTATATACCTTAACATATGTAGATAATACCTTTAATTTACCTTCCGTTAAACAGCAATATTCTTATAATTAGCAAATTAATAATGCGTTACATAACACGTTGGTATATTCTACTGTCAACTTATATCAAAAGATTCAAAATGTTGTTTCACAACACTTAAGAGGAGTTTTACAAAAAAACGCGAAATCACAAGGTTTCCTCGTAGAAATTGTATGTTTATCGTTCATTGCTTAAAATAAGAATTACTTGGTAAAATAGTTCGTTTTCTCTACCACAATAAGCTTAGAGCAAATTTTAGATAACTTTATTATTTATTTAGTAATAATCATTCTCCCGATGCATGTTTACTCTCAGAGACATGATTTGGTAGCTCTAATTTGTAGATTATGTAGAATATCGGCCATCAAAAAAAAATTATATCTCACAAATATTCTATACTTTAATAAGATAGAATACATTTTCATTATATGCCTTTCACATAAGGAAAATATACGACATGATTCAATTTACGACCGGAAAAGCTTCGATATTAAACCAACCCAAATATCACCGAACCATCTTGATGTATAATTTATACCTGTAATTTTGATTTAAAATTTATACCAAAATAATCATCAACATTTGCTTTAACTATACTATTATTTTTACTTTTTAAGTGGTTACTATTATTTTTAATTAATTAAATAAATAACTAAAAAATAGGCCTTACTTCACAAATAAAAAATCTTTTTGGCAGTCTAGCATACAAACATATATAAAATTAAGAACAGCCTAAATTAGAATGTATTATTCTTCATTGCGATCTTAAGAAGTGTGCTTGTCATAATATGTGAGACACATGAAAGTTACGTGCTCCGAGCAGATTAATTATCGGCATCAAATAGCCCATAAACAACTACATTTATAAACGTAGTGGTTACATGATACATTTTTAAATGTAGTTGTTTATGGGCTACAACTTTCACTTACCATCAGGTGGACTGTGTGCTCACTTTTTACTCCTATTCCAAATATTTAAAAAAAAACATACACTGATTCTATTGTGCTCTTTTAGTCTCACCACCTCAAGGGTAAAAGCTGATAATCAGGGTTTTGTTCCCGGAGCAAAATTAATCGCTGTGACCCATTTGATAAGGTGCTTCATATTTCCATTTAGATATTATGTAACTTTTTTGTATTAATTAGTTCCTAATTTAGTCACTGAATTTACGTGTTGGAGAGAGAAATAAATTTTCATTTATTTATTGAAATGTCTATCTAAAAACCGAAAAAAAGTTTAAGGTATATTCGAATAAAAAATACTTTTAATACAAATAGAAATATGAATTGAGTAACTAATAGAAAACATTACAAGCACAAGCTACTATCGGAGACAAGGTTTAGACGGTTAAGAAAAAGTCAATATGATTCAATCTTTTATTACTATAACAGACGAAAATTTTAGTACACGTTTACTACAATAATGCTTGAATTCCAGACTTTCAGAAAGATCACATGGCTGAACCTGGATCTCATGGAAGTAACCCACACATCACATACAGTATCGCATAAAATTAACTTAACTTCACTTGTACGCTGGACTTGTTTGAGCTTGTTAAAGCAGGTTTATGAATTTAAAAAATAAATGAGAACGTAGTTTATACGAAGAATGTAATTTAGCATCACGAATTTATTAGATATAAAATGCAAGTAGCGAGAAATCTTGTGAGACGTGAGCCGTTGTTATTTAAAACGCTGCGGAGAGATTAAATTTCCCTTCAGACTTCAAGTAGTACAAACGTTAAGAAAAACAATACACTTTAACAACACAATACTTGAAACGTATTCACGTTATTTGTTGTCTGCTTTGATGAATGGTTTAATTATTGTATGGCAAAGGAGGTGTAATAAATTTCTTTAATTAAAATCCTTTAAGCAATGTCTTCATTTCATTCGGGATCTTCGTTTTTGTGGTTTTTTATAATATACTGGTGTGACGTTATGACGCATCAGTTTGTTGTGCCATTGCCATTGCTTCACCTTGTGATGCATCAGTTTATCGAAAAAATACTGATGTGTGACAGCGTGAGATTTTGACGACAGCTCAACACAGCGGAGAATCAATAAAGACAGTCACTCAAGTTCATAAGGCGCCCAAGCGATCTACATAACTGGAGGTTATATCAATATCAAAGCACTTCTTTGATGATGAAACTATTTATCGAAAGGTCAAAACAGACCCTACAACTAATACGCTTAAAACAACTAGCGATCTAATTAAGAAATACTCCGAAAAATTGAATCTGGACGTTAATTCGATATCTTAATGTGCCAAACCACGGAAGTTGTATGGGTTACCAAAGATACACAAACCGAATGCTCCATTACGTCCAATAGTGAGTCAGATTGATTCGCCAACTTACAGATTGGCTCAATACTTAGCTAAAATATTATCACCACTCAGAGGACACACAAGAGCACACACTAAGGATTCATACCATTTTGTCAGTGAGATAAAAGACCTACATCTTACTGACAATGAAACCATGGTCAGTTTTGATGTTCAGTCTCTATTTACATGCCTACCTGTTGAAGACTGCATCTCAATTATAACTAGGAAACTAGAGGAAAATAACATGCCAGCAGAATATGCAGTATTACTAAGATATTGCCTTACATCTGGCTATCTATTGTGGAAGGAAGAGTTTTACAGGCAAGTAGATGGTGTTGCAATGGGCTCACCTGTATCTCCCATTGTCGCCGATATATTCATAGAATACTTTGAGAAGAAAGCCCTCCTTACTCCACCTGTTACACCAAGGATCTACAAGCGGTACGTAGACGATACTTTCACAATTTTACCATCAGACAAAGTAACTGCATTTTTAGAACATCTTAATTCCATAAACTCTAAAATTCAATTAACTATGGAGTTAGAGGCAAATAATTCCTTACCTTTCCTAGATGTGTTAGTCATCCGAAATCCTAATAACACCATTGGTCACACTGTGTATAGGAAAAAGACCCATACAAACCGATATTTAAACGGTGAATCTCACCACCATCCTTCACAGTTAGCTACCGTGGGCAAATCTTTGTTACAGAGAGCACGAGGGATCTGTGACAGCAAACACCTGGCCGCCGAGCTTCAGCACATCAAGCAAGTTCTGCACGACAACAAGCTTCGGGTCCCGCGCCTACGTCACAGCGACCGAGTGAAGCCGGCCACAGTCGAGCGTGTGCCTGCTGTACTACCATATGTCAGAGGTGTCACAGACAAGATTGGCTATATCTTGAAGCGAGCTTCTATTAGAACATTCTACAAGCCGCCGAAGAAGATTAGTCAGTTCCTACCATCCGTCAAGTGTCATATTCCTCTACAAGATGCAGGAGTGTACAAGCTTGAATGTGAATGTGGTCTCTATTATATAGGACAAACAAAAAGATCAATTAGGACCCGCGTAAAAGAACATATAGCTGATGTGAAGCATCAACGTTCCGGGAAGTCTGCAGTTTGTGATCATATCCTAGACGGACCCAACCATTACATCAGATTTGATAGACCACAAATCCTCGCGAAAGAACACCGATTCCTACCAAGGATGATAGGTGAGGCTATTGAAATTAAAAAACATCCTAATTTCAATTGAGAAGGGGGCTGGGTACTACCACCTGCTTGGGATCCTATAATCAATAAAATTAAAACTAAACCCAAGCATACCACTGCAAGACCTCAGGACATAGTCAGTTCATTTTGCATAGATCGGACCATAAACAATAAATAAAAAAGCTGAAGGTACTCCGGGTTTAACAATGACATCGGGACGTCAGTCATCTCAGTCCCCCGTGACCATGGGTGCTGGAAAGCGCCCGAAACGTCGGGAATTAAAAATAAAAGTAAATAAAAAGTAAAAATAAACGCGATAAAATCCGTAAATGTAGTTTTAATCATGACATCACTAATCTTTCAACCGACAGTGCCATCTAGTATCGAAACGAAGAATTAAGCTTCTAGAAGCCCGACACTCGAACTTTCGGAGCCTTGTCGATTGGTGTGCGTATTTACTTGAATATTCTGGATGTTTCGATGATAATGTGTATTTAAAGGCGCTGCAAGATGCGATCGAGGAAGTATTGAATTTGGCGAGACAAGCGAAGCTTCGGAGCGAAATAAAGTGAATCAGTGTGATTAATTATTAGTGTCTTCTAAGTTTTAATTAGTGTAAAGTGAATGAAAGAGTTAATTTTGGTAATTCTATCGTCAATTTTTATTGTCACGAACCTCAATCTCGTAACAATTGGTGTCAGAAATGTGATAAAATCATGCCGATTTCACCTAAGGAGGAAACGGAGGGTGTTCGTACCCGAAGTCAACGCCAGCAGGAGATGGACCAAAGAAGATTAAGTGGTGCAACGCCGAAGACGTCGGAGGGCCAGTCTTAGGTGTAGACTTAGGTGCTCTGATAGTGATGCTGCAGGAACAGGCTCGCCGACAGGAGGAACTGGTCCGTTCTTTGGAAGAGCAGCTGCGGGGCGGACTGGATGAACAGGCCCGCCGACAGGAGGAACAGGTCCGACAGTTGGAAGAGCAGCTGCGGGGCGGACAGGATGAACAGGCCCGACGACAAGAGGAACAGGCACGTCGGTTGGAAGAGCAGATGCTCCTCATGAAGGACCTTCACGCTATCTTCGGAAAAGAGATACGAGAGGTGAAGGATAAGGTTGCTCAACATGACAACCGCCTCGGAAACTCAACATGACAATCGGCAGTCGGAAACTGAAACCCGAATCGACCAAGTAAACAATCGGGTTGACAACGTAATGGCTGACATGAAGAAAACGCTGGACGACCTCAAAATTGGAGATGGAACTACAGCTCCCGTAGTAGCTACAACACCTTCGCTACGTGGGTTCAAGGTGCCACCGTTTGACGGGACTTCTTCCTGGTCAGCCTACAAAATCCAATTCGAGGCCGTCATGGAGGCGAACGGCTGGAATAAAAGCCAAGCCATGACTGCACTCACCCTAGCCTGCGCGACCAAGTCTTAACTGTATTGGAAGCTCTCGGTAAAAAGTGACCTACGAGCCGCTCCTTGAGGCGTCGGAGGCGAGATATGGCGACGCTCGCCTGGAACTCGTCTTTCGCGCGCACTTAAAGATCGCGTGCAGCGCATCAATGAAAACCTGCAGCAGTGGGCTCTAGAGGTGGAGAAGCTGGTGCGAGTAGCATACCGGTCTGTACCTGCTCTCATCCTCCCCCATCCTCCATTATTGTCTTCTAAGTTTTAATTAGTGTAAAGTGAATTAAAGAGTTTATTTTGGTAATTCTCTCGGCAATTTTTATTGTCACGAACCTCAAGCTCGTAACAATAATGTATCAGATTGTAGCAAGCCAACGTAGTAAAGTGACCTTTGCGAAAACAATACTGTTCTTCTGTCAGTATATTATGTGATGTAATAAAGCTATCAATGCGCTTGAAGATTAATTTTTCATAGATTTTGATAGTATTGGAATAATAGTTATCGGTCTATAGTTATTCATATCACATTTATCGCCCTTCTTGTATATTGGCTTAACAATACATAACTTAAGGATATCGGGGAATGATCCCTGTTCCATTGACAAATTAATTACATGGGTAAGAGGTCGGCTTAAATCCCTCGCATATGCCTTTAGTACACGTGTGCTTATGCCATCATGTACAACTTAATTGCTGTTTTTAAGCGATAAAATAATAGTAGCTATTTCCATTTCATTCGTTGGGGTTAGGAATATTGAATTTTTATTGAATGGAATGTTAATTTTGTCAGAATTTAAATTTTCCTGTTCTAGGTTCGTCATGTCTATAAAATAGTTATTAAACAATTCACATATTACATTAAGATTTACTATATTTTATGTTATTTTATACTTATCATGTCAATATCATTATATTCTTTATCATTATTTAAATTATCATTGATAATATTCCATTTCGCTTTACATTTATCAGAAGCACTATTTGTAACTCTTTGGTTTTGTAATTTTGAGCCCTATAAATTCACTTTTTGAGTATTTTATTGTATTTTTTGTATGCGTATTTTTTAGATATTCTAGAAATTTTATTGCGTCTTGTATATTGGATATATAGACGCCGCTTATTTTTACACGCAAGTCTAATGCCTTTACTAAGCCAATTCTGGTATCTGAATTTATTACAGATCTTAACAAGCTTTGTTGGAAAACAGAGTTTATTAAATAGATCAATCACGTTATGCAATTCGTTGAAAGCTTCATTAGCATTATTATTATATACTTCTGAAAATGATAGGGCAGACATACAGCATTCTAAACTTAATCAAGTTTTCTTCACTATAATCAATTGTCTGTATAGTATACTCCTTTTTAATCAACTTCATTTTAAATGATATAGTTTGGGCCGTTTCATGGGTAGATAGGCAAACAAGATGTGTGCCTGATTTGGCCCTATACATGTTACTGGCGATCTGGTCAAGATATGCCTTTCCACAAGTTGCAGTATTTATGTGCATTTTTAAGTTAAAGTTTTTTTTTGGATATCATTTAAGTTTTGTTTGTTTTTTTCGAGTTGGTTTTAAGTCTATATTCCAATAGCCAGTCAGAACTATTTTATGTCTGGGTTTACTTTTAAGTACTTTATGCAAAAGTTCTTGGAGTTTGATAAAAAATAGATTTACGTCAGAGTCCGGTGTCCGATAATGTTAACAACTACCAATTTGTACATAGGTATTTGACTAAGATGAATGAACCACCCCTTTTTTCGCAATTTCGTGAATAGTATTTGTAATTCGGTATTTTAAGATTTACTTCGTCGTCGCTTTGAATAAACGTTTCACAACATAACACTTAAATGTCTCACTTTTTATCCTTGAATTCTTCCAGTGCAGCTTTTAAATAATCTGATTTATTAAGAAGTCCGGCAATATTTTGATGCATTATTGTAAAGTCGTTATGGACGAAAACATTTTTCCCTATTCAAGTCATTGTTGTTAGGGTGAATTTTCCGTGGTGTTATTTGGTCGTTTGTTTCTTTTGGTTCATAGTTGTGTGAAGTTTCAGGATGCGAACGAAGTGTCTCAGTAGGTACATTATTTAAAGTAGCATTAGGCAAGGAATTGTTGGCATTCTTTTTTTTAAATTAATGAATTCATTCTTATATTTTATGTAATTAATTTCGATTTATTTTGAATGTCAGCTTTTGTAAATGTGTTTTAAAATTATTATGTTTATATGTATTCATGTCAATAAATATACAGTTGTTATATTTCCTACTCAACTTATGAAGATCATTATTAAATTTTTTTTACATTTAGATTTCGATTTGTCTTTACGTTTATTAAGAGACACTTATAGTTCTTGTATTTAAATAGAAAATTGTATACATTACTATATAAAAGATATGAATCGTTATCATTAGAGCCTACAGATAAAATTATTACATCGTCTTCTTTCATATTCTCAGGAATTACATTGAAATTCGTCATAATGTCCCCACTTTGTGTTTGAGATTTAATTATGCTGGTAACGTTATACACGTCGTTATATTTTTCATAGCGATATTCAAGTATTTTGATCGCCAAACCGCGGATTTGCTGATCTCCTAGAATAAAGATGTTTCTCTTCTTTGGTTGGTTTGTTTCCGCAAGTTTTTCCTTGTTTTTGGAGTTCCCTGCATTAAGTCCTTCAAAGCTTTGATTTACTACTGATCATGATCTTGATTAATAGATTTCCTGACTCATAGATTGCTATGTCATTAAACTAAAAAAAAACATTGAAATATTATTATCTGACATGAATGAATAGGCTGTTTGGTATTGATTATTGCCTGTTCCGAAGAATCAGGCGTTAAAAAGGCGTTAATAAAGATAAAAGTTAAGTTATTCTGCAAGCACTAACTAAATACAATGATAAGTCTTACCTGCATTGAAGAGCACCTCCCACCCTTCCTCAATTGCGTACACCAATCCCTATCCCTATAATATTTACCTCCCATGCAGGTAAATAGAAGACGATTTTTTACCCGTCTATTATATCATGTGTATCATTCCATAAGTCTTTCAATAACATTGGAGATATGGAACAACATCTTTTAGATACAGGATGCCCGTTTGCGAAATAGTTAGCTTTAAACTTAGTATTTTTCATTAAAGTAATGTGTCCGCCTCCCCCTCTACCAACTAAACCGCTGTCTTTAAAAATGTGAGAAGTATACGCGATAGTATATATAATGAAGTTAAAAGTAAAATTATCACAACTAAGTAGAGTTAACAAGTTAACGAGTAATAGTCGACCAACTTATAAAACAAAATTGGGGTAGTAAAAATTTCCTTACAACTCCATAGAAAATTATCTAGAACTAGATGCATTATAACTTTGTAATGTTATTGTAAAAGACTTATATGCATTACCACTATAGCTTCTCTTTTTCATTTGCGAGATAGGCAGAGAGGTTCTTTCTTGATTACCTATTTGCGCTTATTTTTTTAGTTTGTAGTTAATGTAGGCCTCATATTAAGTATTCATACAATCATATAGCCTCATACAGTTTCATTCTTCATACTCTTGGTTTACGTTGGTGACCTTCAGGATAATTTAGGGCAGTGGTGGTTTATGTAAAGGTTCGTTATGATCACAGGTATCTTAGGGTTGCACTGTCGGGAATTTACTATAACTTTATATAATAATTCTTAATAAAACTGTCATAAATACACAAATGGTATATTTTTTATATATCGACAACAAACGTGGTAGCGATTAGATCGCATTATTTATTTTATTTTCGTTCATAAATCAGTGTTTATTGGTAAGATGTTCGCGAAATATGAATCGGACGCGCCAGGGGTATCAACATTTAGACATTTCGGATGTTTTTGACTATTTTGTACCAAATTGGACACAAAAACTATCGTGCCTCAGTGAGTTCATACATTATAGTAGCATAAAGTATTTTGGGTTCTAATTTTAATACTATGGGTACTTTTTTTCTCCAGACAACGTAAATCGAGCCTCTAAAGATTCACCCAAATCCGGTTTGAAAATAAGTCCTTCAGTTACCATCTTCCCATTTGAGCCCATTTTTAGTTGTTACAGCAGTCAAACCGCGAATTCGCTTATTAAGATAATTATTGTTGGGCGCCTTAGTTGACGTCAGGTACCCGGCACTAGCACCATCTAGTGTCGGGGATCAGAGCGAGGAGGGCTTCCTAGAAAATGTCAATCTTGACGTTCGACCAACAGCGCCATCTAGTATCGAACAGAAGAATTAAGCTTTCTAGAAGCCCCACACTCGAACTTTGGCGCCCGTATTTACTTGAATATTCTGGATGTTTCGGTGAAAAAGGTGTATAAAAAGGCGCGGCAAGAAGCGATCGGGGCAGTATTGAATTTGGCGAGACAAGCGAAGCTTCGGAGCGAAATAAAGTGAATCAGTGTGATTAATTACGACTGCCTTTTAAGTTTTAGTGTAAAGTGAATTAAAGTGTTAATTTTGGTAATTCAACTGGCAGTTTTTATAGTCACGAACCCTAAGCTACTCATAAAACAAGAACGACTTCTTATCACCCGCAATCTGAAGAAATGGTCGAACGATTTAATCAGACATTGGAGAGGTACCTAGCTAAAGTTGTAGACAATCGGGAGCGAGATTGGGACGCTGCGAGACTGGAACGAGCGCTGGTCACGAAAGTACAGCAGTAACACCAGCTTTCGCAAACTTTGGAAGAGAATTACGGCTGTCTGCGGACCTGATCACCGGGATACCACTAGTGCCCCATGCAGTATAACCGATAATGCAAATTTCTTGCGGAACAAAATGAATGACATTTATGAGCACGTCAGAAAATCAGGCCAGCAATTGTATGAAAAGATGAAAACCCGGTATGACCGCAAAATGAACAACAAAGTGTTCGACGAAGGTTCACGACGTTCGACGAAGGAGGAAGGTTCGAAATAAAGGGAGTGCCTAAAAAGGAATCTGAGACTAAACAGGACTTAATTGAAATGGTGGTAACTCTATCAGAAACTATTGACTGCAAAATAAACAAGACCCATAATAAAGATATTTATAGGGTTAGAGGGAAAAAGCCAGAACATAAAAACACCCCCATTGTAGTAGAAACTGGCTCAGTGCTACTGAAAACAGATTTCCTAAAAATGGCTAAATCTTTCAACATAAGAAATAAAACCAAACTGTGCGCAAAGCACCTTGGTATGAAGTCGCACGCGGATATGCCGATTTTTCTTTCAGAGAATCTGACACCAAAGGCTTCCCGACTTCATTACCTGGCCCGTGACCTTGCCAAATCTAAAGGCTATAAATTCGTGTGGACATCTTACGGCAAAATTTATGTGCGGAAAAGTGAACAATCGCCAATTATCCTGATTAAAACGGAACAACAGGTACATAAATTACTTTTAGAACAAGACTGACTATATTACTACCCATTTTCAACTCTAAGTGTTTCTAATCTGTTCCCTAACATAATCTTGACGCTTTCTAATTTTGCACTTTGTATATGGCTTAACATTATGTACTGTATTACCATATTGTGCCATTTGATGTCTATCTCTATACGTGTAGAACTTATGAAAATTGTTATAAACTTTTACCAAACACTACACACTTTTTCCCACACACGCACACATATACTCATACACTTTAGACACTTACACTATCAATTATACAGAATTACGTCTGTTAAAAATACACATGACAAAATCCTACAAAAACTCGCTCCCATAATTCACCCCACAGTAGTATACATATGTCTTCACATCTTCACTCTTAACGTAAGATACTTACTTAAATTATTCATGAAACTAATTGAACAATACTTCTCCGTTATACCCCTTTTTACTATCAACTTACTTACAATCAAGCAAATTTTAATTATTACTACTACTAGATTATTAGTATACGCTTCAAGAATTAGACAATATTAAAATAGCAAAGGCAATAGAGTGCGATGTCGTTGATCTTGAGAGACACATACAAATTAATAAAAATGACTTAACCATAATATCTCAGAATATTGTTAGTATCTACAAAAATTTTAACGATTTTACACTTACTCTGGCAAATTTATCTTTTGAAATTGATATTGTCACCTTCACGGAATGTAGATTAAACCACAATAAACCTCTCCCACAATTAAATAACTATGAAGTCTATTGTACCTCTTCCCAACTAAACCAAAGTGACGGAGTAGTTGTATATATAAAAAAAAGCTTAAAACACAAAGTCAAGGAAGTAATCTTGCATCACGCTTCATGTCTCCAGATTGATGTATTAAATAATACGGTATTATGTATTTACAGATCACCATCGAACCCAAACCCTACAAACTTTATCAATACGCTAAACTCTCATTTAGAGACTCTTCATTCCCATAGGAGCATTATAATAACAGGTGATATCAACATAAATATTCGAACTAAACCTAATGAACCTCTGCATGTGTACAAAAACAGAATGAACTATCTGGACATGCTTGCTAACCATGGCATATTAGCTGGACACACATTACCTACTAGGCAGCACGGTTGCCTTGACCATTTCATGTTAAAAATAAATAAAATTAAATACAGATCAACTATAGCGATTTTGCAAACAACAACTACGGATCACTTTACAACTTTTCTAGCAATCTCAAAAATAAAAAACTTAACTAAAGACAATAGAACTAAAACCACTATAAATATTTAGGCTGCTCTAAAATATTTACAAAATAGTAATCTATCTGATATTTTATTTACTGATGACCCAACAACTGTAATTACCTACCTAATAGAAAGAATTATAGAAAGCCTAAAGGTGAATACTGATGTGACGCGTATACCATGCAGCAAAAGAATTATACAGCCTTGGATCTCTCCAGGAATCCTGCGGTGCATAAGAAATCGCAACCAGCTTCAAAAAAGGCTACGTAATGACCCGCATAATGAAATTCTTCGCATTACTTACAGACGCTACCGTAATTTCTGTAATAATTTAATAAAAAGAATAAAAAGAAAATACGACAGGGATACCATTACAAAATCTTTAAATAATAATAAATTGCTTTGGAACAATATTAAAAACATTACATACTCGAAAAAAACACATAATACTAATTCTAAACTTCTCAATTTAAGGTCCTCGCCCTCTGAATCAGCAAACTTTATTAATGACTATTTCGCCAATATAGGATTACACCTTGCGAATAATATACAACACGATACAAGGACAGCTAATACACTTATAGAAAATAAGCCGGCACAATCAAATTCTTTTGTACTACTGCATACTCATGTTGATGAAGTCCGTAGCACTATCCTACATCTGAAATCTCACAGCGCCCCAGGATGGGATAGTATCCCCAATAAATTTCTTAAGTTGGCGGTTGATGACTTGGCTCCCATTATCACCCACCTTGTAAATCTTTGCTTCTGCAAAGGTGTGTTTCCTGCACCGTTAAAAGAATCTATAATAACACCTGTGTACAAGGGTGGGGATGATGAAGATATTAGTAATTATAGACCGATCTTGGTTCTGCCAGCAATATCTAAAATCTTAGAGAAACTACTTAACACTAGACTACTAAATTACTTAAATAAATTTAATAATTTATCATCTTCACAATTTGGTTTCAGGCGGGGAAAATCGGCAGAAGATGCAATCATGGAGTTAAGCTCTTTTGTAACTAGGCAACTTGACAAAAGTAAAAAATGTCTGTCGGTTTTCCTCGATCTGAAAAAAGCTTTTGATACTGTGTCCATCCCTATCCTTGTACATAAACTTGAAGCTATGGGAGTAAGAGGGACTCCGCTTGCCCTTTTTGAGAGTTACTTATCGGACAGGAGACAAAGAGTAAGACTACCTGGCTGCACTAGTGAAGCTGTTAATGTGACGTGTGGCGTACCGCAGGGCAGCGTTTTAGGACCTACGCTCTTTCTCATCTATATCAACGACCTATGTAATATAAAGATCCATAACGCCAGAGTCCTGTCATACGCTGATGATACGGCCGTAGTCTTTGCCGGTGATTCTTGGGAGGAAGTCAAAACTAGTGCTGAGGCAGGCCTGTTGCGAATCGCACTGTGGTTGAAACACAACCTTCTGACGCTAAATACTGTTAAAACAAACTTTATCTGTTTTAGTATTAACAACAACTCGCAACCTCAGGCCGACTTCAGCCTAAAAATTCATGAATGTACAATGAACACTAATAAAAACACCTGTAACTGCCCTAGAATCGATAAGGTAGCTCAGACAAAATATCTAGGGGTAATTGTAGACCAAAGACTATCCTGGTACCCACACCTTGATCATGTCATCAACAGAACGAGGAAACTAACATGGATCTTCAAAACCCTTAGACATGTAATGCTGGGCAAATCAGATGGGGAGTCACCAAATTATCTCCTCAACCAAATTTACATTGCTCTTGCTCAATCCGTCATGGCCTATTGTATTCCTGTCTGGGGTGGTGCAGCAAAAACTCAATTTCTGGAGTTAGAGAGGGCGCAGCGTTCTCTTATTAAAGTTATGTACTTTAAGAAGAGGCGTTTTCCTACTGATCTTCTATATCGTACCAGTGGTTTACTCACTGTCAGGAAGTTGTATATATTCTGGACAATCCTCAGAACACACAAATCATTATTTTATGATCCACGCCATTTAAATAAACGTCGTAGAAACATGGTTGCCCAGACGTACAGAGCTAAAACCACATTTGCAAGCAGACAATACATATCGCGTTCTGCCTTTATTTATAATAAAATAAACAAAGAAATATATATGTACGACAAAACATATCATAACTGTAAAAAACTTTTGTTGAAATGGATTCAACTTAAGACATATGACGAAACTGAGAAGCTTCTGGATAGTGTTATATGATTTGTACAGACTCAGACACTCTAATCACACACACACACACACACACACACACACACACACATACGTATACATAAATAAATAAACTTTCACTCATATATCATACAGTATTTATAAGTAGACTAGTTCCTATCGTTTGATTGTCCTAATTTTAGAATATAAGTAATATATAGATAATTTTAATGTATGATATAATATGTTTACCAATACTGCCATGTAACATGAATGTAGTAATGGAAGGGCGGACCCTCCAAACACAGGCATTTTTTTTTGCTTAAATGGAGGTTCCGATCCACAGTTCTTAAGACATGTACTTCTTAAAACGAAATAAAATTTATTTATTATTATTTATTACTAGTGTGGTTGCACAATCCAGTCCGCAGTAAAGGGAAATCTCCTAAACTTCAAGCTAAATGGGACGGCTCGTACCGGATTGTGACCAGGATCAACGATGTAACCTACCTGATACAGAAAGGCGCAAGAGGAACTCCTAAAATCGTCCATGTGGATCGCCTGGCGCGTTATTATGGGGATGATAATGCTCGGGACGAGCATGTCTTAAGAGGGGGCAGTGTTGCGCGCCTAAGTTGACGTCAGGTACCTGGCACTAGCGCCATCTAGTGTCGGGGACCAGAGCGAGGAGGGCTTCCTAGACAATATCAATCTTGACTTTCGACCAACAGCGCCATCTAGTATCGAACAGAAGAATTAAGCTTTCTAGAATTTCCACACTCGAACTTTCTGCGCCTGGTCGGTTGGCGCCCGTATTTACTTGAATACTCTGAATGTTTCGGTGAACTACTGAATCCTTCCTCTATATTGTGCCTGGCCCAACACGCACTTGGCCAGTTTTTTTTAATGTATATTAGTAATAGTAATGTACAAAATTGAAATTTATGTAAATAAACGATGTATATATATAATTAGGTAATACCTCTTACTTATTTCTACTGCCAAATAGCAGTGTTGGCAATACAGTGTTGCGTCTGAAGGGTGTACAGATCTCCAGGCTGTGAGACATGCTGTCTGAGTCCTTATAGGAGACAAAGCATCTCTAGCCTTCTGTTTATGAAGTTGTCTGCAGGTATCCACGAGCTATAGTAGCCACTTACTGTCTGTTTAACTGTTGGTTCGTTCGTCCCATCAGTTTTATAAAAGAAAATCCTCCTTTTGCAATCAATCCCATACTGTCACTGTATTTATATCACTCTAAAGATTTTTCGAACCCCCAGTACGAGATAGACAAGATGCTTTTTCACAGTAGTATATGCGTGGAAAATGTTGCAATTATTGGTAAATGAATTAAAGGTTAAATATCAACTACCACTTTTAATTTCCTGTTAATTTCCTGTCCATTTCGTTTCAAATAAAATAAAAAATACTTTCAGATGGAATTTTGACTACGATTCTTTAATTTCGCATTGCGGATAATTACAGATAAACAAATCACAATGAATATGATTATAGGCTTTTGGTGTATACAAATTTTATTTAAATTAATCTGTAAACAGCATTATAGATGCATTTACCAAACAACTTCATTTATGCACAATTCAATGCCAATTTTGTATAAAATTCATTAATTATATTTATTTACTTCTAAATAGTATGACTACATTTTGATGTAGTAGAAGTAACAAACGAACTCGCAGTCCACTGCATAGCAAATGTAAAAAACGTATAGTAAAAGAAAAAAGTTACTTAGATCAGATTGTTGGGAATCCAAAATGAACTTTATATTAATAAATTAAAAAACTAATTATGACTTTTTTATCTCTTTCTGGTAGTTCTTAGACACATTGCATTTTACAAATAATTTTAAGTTAATATTGTGCTATACAAAATTCGATTGTTTTCTTTAAACAATTTGGACAAATCATGTTTTGAATGAATAGGTAAAAAGAAATCACGTTTTGATAAAGGTAAATCTACTCAGCTTATTCTAGGTAACAATAAATAAATTAAAATATAATTTTTCCTTTTAGTATTCTTAATCAAAAAAATAGTCAAATATAAATTGCAATTTCTTCTTCCAGGCAACTGTCAAAAGACAAAATCTTTTTTGATTAAACAATTTACATTTTTTAATTTGTTCTTAAGGGACAAATTTGTTTTTGCTCGGATACATGACATTTTTTAGTTATAAGTAACTGTTACGGGCCTGAGTTACCCTTTTTTTTTTTTTTTTTTTTTTGCGGATGGAAAATCATCTAATGACCCCTTTCGCTCTGGGTGGAGCGTAAGGGAGTGTCAGACTTTTACTGACTAAAAACCATCCGTGTTCCTTCAGTGCCCTTACGTTCCGGAGCCGCGGTATCTCTTTCGAATAGCCCGCAGCCCCGGCAGGCGTCGGCCCTTGCGGGCCCCATCACGCTGCTGACAGCTCTTTGAGGCGCGCGTGGAACAAAACGCGCCGTCGACACGGCCTGTCGTCGTTAGACGGACGGACGACGAGCTACCCATTGCTCGCCGTCCACAGGCCCGCGCCTACGGTGGCCGGGGGCCACGACGTAGCCCCCGACGCCCGGGGCGTCTCCCGCGGCGGCCTGGGAGGAAAGCTGCTGCTCTTTCCTTCTCCCGCTCCGCCACCTCCTTCGCTAGCATCACTGCTTCGCAGAAGGTGGTGACGGCATCCCATTCCGTCTCGCTCCGGACCATGGCTTCGACCAGGGCCGGACGCGAGAGGTCGCCGCCGCCTATCGCCGCTACGAGGACACGGCGGTGCTCCGCCCAAGCAGGGCACACCTCCACGGTGTGTTCCACCGTGTCCTCCGGTCCATCCTCGCAGTGGGAGCACCCGGGCGTTTCCTCCCGCCCGATTCGGTGCAGGAACCTCCCGAACACACCGTGTCCGGTGAGGACCTGAGTCAGGCGGAAGGTGAGGATGCCGTGGCGTCTCTCAAGCCACTCCTCAAAGAGGGGTCTTATCGCCGCTATAGTGGCGTGCCCAGCACGGGGTTGCGACAGTCGCTCTCTCCATGTCGCCACGAGATCGTGCCGGAAGACTGTCCGCTGCGCGACAACTTGCCGCGGCAGCGGGGTTTCCCCCCGGCATAGTGCCTCCGCGCGCCATTCGTGCAGGCGTGCGAGGACTACCGCCTCCAGATCCCATGGCGGCAATCCGGCAAGGAGGCTCGCCGCCTCGCGGGGAGATCGTGCGGTAGCCGCGAACCATTTTAACGGCGACCACCCTTTGGGGCGCGTTCAGGTGGTGGACGGCAAGCCGCGCCAAACCACGCGCCCACACCGGGGCCCCGTAAAGGGCCATGGATCGCACGATCCCCGCGTAGAGCCTCCGGCAGGAGGCGTTTGCCCCCCCAGGTTCGGCAGGAGTCGCCTGAAGGCAGCCCCGGTCCGTTCCAGTTTGGGAGCCAAACGTCGGAAGTGCTCAACGAAGTTCCATCGGCCGTCTAGGACGAGTCCTAGGTACTTCAGCGTCGACTCGACGCCGATGGATACCCCTCCTACCATTACTGAGGATCCCGGTGGTGGCCTGTTCCGAGGACCATGGAAGTGCATGGCCTCGGACTTGTGCAGAGCCACCTCGAGACCCAGTTGCCGAATCCTCTCAACGACTATCGCAACCCCGCGTGTCATAGTTTCCGCCGCCGCCTCGTACGACCCCCCTTGTGCCAGTACCAGCGTGTCGTCAGCGTAGCAAATTACGCTGACGCCGGTAGGGAGGTCGGCGCGCAGCACCCAGTCATAACCGATGTTCCACAGAGGTGGCCCCAGAACCGAACCCTGTGGGACACCGCACGACATCTCTCGCCGGTTCCACTCACCGTTGCGACCGGGGTAGATGACGGCCCTGTCCGTCAGATAGTCCCCGACTATACGACGGAGATAGGTCGGCACCCGGTGATACCGGAGTGCCTCCCTAATGCAGCTCCAGGGCATGGAGTTGAAGGCGTTGGCGATGTCAAGAGACACCGCCAAGACAACCCCCCCTCTGGCCACTGCATCCCCCGTCGTGAGGGCTCTCACGCGCATGATGGCTTCCACCGTAGAGCGCCTCTTGCGGAAACCAAACTGGTGTTCCGCAAGATCCGGCCCCGTCCCCGCAAGGTGCTCGGCGAGGCGGTTTGCAATGACTCTTTCAAAGAGCTTGCCCACCTCGTCGAGCAGCACCACGGGCCGGTATGCGGACGGAGAGTCCGCAGGGCGCCCCGGCTTCCGAATGAGGACCAGCTTCCCCGTCTTCCAACGAAGCGGGAATTGGCCTCTCTCCAAGCATGCGCTTAGGAGCCCCTCCAGTCGGGGCCCGAGAGCCTCCGAGGCCAGGACCCAGGCTTTGCCAGGCAAGCCATCGGGTCCTGGGGCGGTATTCCTGGCCTTGAGCCTACGTACCGCCACTCTCAGGTCTACCCCGGTCCCTTCCGGGATGTCGTCGTCGTCGTCCTGGTGGTCCGCTTCCGGCACCGCATGTGGCGGAGCCATAGGCGGGGGTGGATGTTCCCGTCGCGCAGGGAACAGAGCGCTCACCACGTCCTCCACGAGCTGGGGCCGGAGACTTTGCGTCAGCGGGGGGCCCAGGTGCGGAGTTTATCCCGCACCATCTTGTAAGGGCGCCCCCACGGATCTCTGTTGAGAGTCTCCAGCATCTCCTCACGGGCCCGATCCCGGGCCCGCAGGACAGCCTCCCGGAGGGCGTTCTTCGCCGCTCTGTATCCCTCGTACAGCTCCGCCTCAATGGCTGCCGCATTCGGTGGACGAATGCGGAGCCTGCGATGCCTGGTGTACAGGTGCCGCGCGGCGATACACGCCTCGCGCAGAGACGTCAGCTCACGCGACCACCAATACACCTGACGCCGGGCGCTTCCTGGCCGGACGCGGGGCATTGCCACGTCACATATCTCGGACATGGCCTCCTGGAACCACCCTGCCTCATCATTGACGTCGGCAGGCCTGTCCGGTGATGACACCCAGGCCTGCACGATCGAGGCTTCCAGGAGGAGCTCCCGGTCCAGCTGCTTCAGCGCCCAACGCGGACCACTCGGGGCCTGTTGGACTGGCGCGCTCGAGGGCTGGGTGGAGACATCAAACCGGATGTACCGGTGGTCGGAGTAGGTCTCCACCCCCTCCATGACACGCCAGTCAATGGCACGCGGCGACAGAGCGGGGCTAGCGAACGAAATGTCCACCACCGACTCGCCCCGCATCCGCACACACGTGGGGACAGAACCCCGATTTAGGACGACCAGGCCTGTCTCCAGAGCCCAGTCTTCCACCATCCTACCCCGCACATCTGTACGACGAGAACCCCAAGCCAAGTTCTTGGCATTGAAGTCCCCGAGGACAAGTACGGGGAGGGGATAACTTCCGACGACGACTGCTCTCAGCTCTGCAAGAGAGTTGTGGAGCTCGGCGAGAGATCGGTTCGGGGAGAAGTACACCCCCACAACGACGAACTCCCCGAACCGTGCTGCTACGCACCCCTGACCCCTCCTGACACCTTCAAGGGTCGGGGTACCGGCGGCGGCCGAAGAGATGATGGCCACTGAGCCGTTAAGGTCCGCCACCCAGTCCTCCCTAGGCCAAACAAAATACGGCTCAGCGACCACAGCTATGTTAATCGACCACTGCGCCATGCTCTGGAGCAACAGATCCTGAGCGCAGGCGCAGTGGTTGATATTCGCCTGGAGGAAGCTTAATGGGGCCGTTATAGGCATTCCATTTCAGCTTCCTCCACGGGGGGCCCCTCTGCGGGCGTCGGTGTCGCGGCGGCGGCGGCGGCGACAGTGATAGCAGTGGCGGTGGCAGTTGCGGCTGCGGCGGAGGCCACAGAGGCGGTGGCGGCTTTGGCCCCTACCCTACCCGCGGCCTTGGCCTTGGCGGGTGGCACGCAGGCCTTGCTTCCGGCCCGGTGATCGGCTGGCTTGCCGGTCGCCGCACACGCATCACAGTGCGGCGTGGCGCAGCAGGTTGCCGATATGTGTCCGGGCTGACAGCAGCGGAAGCACAGGCGACTACGGTCAACCTCCGAGGCGCATCTCACTGATACGTGGTGCCCCACGAGACAGCGATAGCACCTCAGAGGTCTGGGCTCCAGCAGCTTAACCTGCGCTGAGACCCAGCCCACCAGCAGCCTTCGGCCCTCCACTATGGTTTTGGCCGCCGTAACAGGGCAGCACACCGTGGCGGCATGCATGCCCCGTTGGTCCGGGCGTATGGCGCCTGACCTAACCTGGTCAGTAGTGCACCCCCCGGACCTGGCGACGGCGGCCACCAACTCCTCCTCCGATACCGAGTCGTCCAGACCCATGATGCGCAGGTCTGCGCATCTGACGGGCCTGGACACCCGGGCCTCTTCCGCGTCCAGAGACGCTCTGAGCTTCGCAGCCAGAGCGTCCGCGGTCGCGCCACTGGATTCCCCGGGGACCTCTAGCATACGGGCCCCCGTCTGGGTGACTTTGAGCCGGAGGCCCCCGGTGATCCCGAGCTCCCCGAGATCCACCGCCTCCTTCGCCTTCGCGAGCAGATCGCGGTAGGTAACGCCCTTCTTTTCCGCGTCCGGCTGTAGTGTAATCACTACAGCTGCGGTCTTCGGGGCGCGGAGCCTAGCCGCGATCTTGCGCGCCCTGAACTGGCGCTGCCGCTCCTGCTCTTTGGCCTTTTTGGCTGCCTTCTTACCCTTCTTCTTGTTCCCGACCACCTGCCAACCGGCTTCAGCCGCGGGAGGTGTAGGGAGCTGGGGGGCAGTGACGGTGGCGGCAGCTGGCTTGCCGCTGGCGCTGGCACATTCGCCGCAGGCACTGGGGCTGGTGCAGCCACCACCTGTGCTGCCGCCTTGCCCTTTCTCGCCTTCGTCTTGCCTCCCTTTCCCGTCGCCGGCTTAGCCGGAGCCGGTTCAGCCGGTACCGGATTTGCCAGAGCCGGCTTTTCAGGGGGGAGGGGCAACTGCAGCCCCGCCCGAGGGCTGGCTAGACGGCCCCGGCCTGGATGCGGCAGCCGTGGCCGCCGCGTACGAGACCGTTGCCGGCCTCGCTGCCGTCTTGTTTGCCCCTAGGGGGGCGCAGGACGATGCCCTCCAGCACGGAGAACCGGTGCTGGAAGGCAGCCAGCTCCTGCCGGACCAGGTTCAGAACCTGGTTCTCCACCGGCACGGGCCGGCTTGGGCACTGCGTCTGGGGCGCCGCGCGAGAGGCAGGCTCACGTAGACTGGCCAGGTCTGCGCGGAGCTTCTCGTTCTCCTTCTGGAGAGTCTCCATGGCGGACGTCAGGCGGGCCACGTCCGCCCGCAGCTTTGCCACCTCGTCCGCATTAGGCCCGGCGCCAGCAAAGTTGGCCTCCGAAGCCGCCATGATGGAGGCGGAGGCCCCGGGAATGGCCTTAAACTTCGAGGCGGGCTTTTGCTTGTTGGCCACGACCTTGATCGCGGCCTCCACCTCCTTTACGAATCTGGCCTTACGCTCCACATCGGAGCCGCCAGTCGCACTCGTCTCTTCGCCTGATACCGTATCGCCCGGGTGGCGCCCCTCCTCGGCAAGCTTTGCCGCTCGTTCGGCCCTCTGATTGGCATTCCCCTTGCCTCTCAGCCCGCCCCGCCCGTTGGTGGGGATTTTCCGGGCCGAGACCTCGTCTTCACCGGATGATGGCCCCTGGTCGCCATCCCGCCTGGACCGCTTGCGGAAGAACTTACTGTTCTCCGCGGTCCCAGGCCCCACACGTCGGGAGCTCTCTGGGCCTCCCACGCTGCTCGATGCGGCGTCGGACTCTGTCCCCGCATCGTTCCTCCTCTCCTCTACTTTTTTGTTTGTTTGTTTTTTTCCATATTTGTACCCACGATTATGGGGGAATTAAACGTCCACCTTGGCAGAGACCCCTGTACCAAGGTAAGCAGATTTAGAGGATTTATTACTCGCCAGGGGGTCTGCAGGTACCCTGGCGAGGACCGCACTTGCGGCTGATTTGTTCATAGAACCCCGTCAGCCATCCATCCCCTCGCGGTGCGTCGCCGCTTGGGATTCGGGGTAACTTTTTATAGAGGTTTTCTCCCTCGCGGTCCGGGCGATTAAGCCAAGACCCTCGGTCCTTATCAAAGCCGCGAGACATGATCCACGACACTTCGACTGGGATTACGAGACCGGCGGTGACAGCAAAGGATGAATCCTTCACTGTCTGCCCGGAGGCAGGGTAAGTGCACACCGAGCCCGCCCTCGCTCCTCTGCTATGCCCTCTGCTGATCAGAGGGTCACGCAGAGGAACGCACTGTTGGTCCGGGATGGACCCCCCCATGTCAGAATAATTAGCCGCGGCAGCAACATTCCCCAAGGAATAAGAATTTCTTCTCATTTCTCGAGGAAGATTACCGCCGCGCCCAGGGTGCACCGGCCCAGTTGCTGCTCTTCCCTCCAGACGTATCGAGAGGGACTCGCAACTACCAGGCACACGTGGAGGACTTCTGACTTCGCACCCCGGCCCTGAGTTACCCTGACAAAAGACTATTGAACTAGGGACCATCAGTAGTCCAACTAGACGAGTAACAAAGGGGAGGATCCAACGACCTATGGATAATTAAATTAGAATTAATTAGTTAGGTACGCAAACACAAAACTTACCGAATTCCAGATGTTTAGGGACTACCACAAGGTGGGGTCAGGGGCAAATAAATGGTAGTAGGTGTGTAATGTAATAAAGTGTATAGTGTAACCTGACGTCACCAATATGATCAGATAGCAGCACCACGTGCGCCGACCGCTCCACAAGACGCTCACCGCTATCGGAACCCAAGTCTAGCGTCACTTAGCATAAACTATAATCGCGCGCGATCTACACAAGGATCACAAAGTTCAGCGTTCTCAGCGACAAAGTAAAAGTCTTATCACTATATCAAACGAAGCACTATTAACTCTTCGATACAATTAACAGCATAAAAGTTTCTTTAATCGCTATAAATTCAAATTAGGCCTCTTGTCACGTAACACGTTCAAACCCGACAACTAAATTCGAGGTGGTCTAGACTAGACCCAAAATTCAATAGTAAATTCAAAATGGCGGGCACAATTAACTCGTCGATGCAATTAACTGCGTAGATGTTCCTTTAATAAAAACACCGGCCGCCCGCAACCGTATACCAGTCACAACCAATACTCAAAACGGTCGCAACAATTATTCTATAATTCCGGTCTCGTTAGCACGAAAACAAACAAATAAAGATAACACTGTAAGAGGCTCGCGACTTATAATCGACCCGGGCTTCGACGCGGCAATTGTATCAAAATCAAACGTGACCTCTGAACGATATGGCTCGCTCACCAAGAAGGTCGTGAGGTGAGGAAGGTCGGTCTTCGACGCAGCAGTCCGCCGCACAGATCAGCCTCCCCCGGCCCCGCCGTCAAACCGGTTTCCCGCACGAATCGCGCGCCGTCGCAAGTTCAAATTGTTAAAATTATGCCTAAACAGTAACCATAGAGAAAACAATTAACAGATAAAATATTTTTTTTTGTAAAGTGACAAATCACGTTTTAAATTTTTGCTCCTCAAATATCAATCGTTGTCATCAGCATCGTTGCCACTTGATCAACTATGACCTTTTATCTAGTGAAGGATCGATAATAAGCGATAGTTAATAGCCGTGAATTTGCGATGCACGAATACCCATTACCCCATATTTTAGTTTTATGAATGCCTTAAAAGTCGGCAGAGAGGAAAAACAGGAGACTGGCAGCAGTATCTTCCTGAAAACAATCTAATTAAAATAAGAAAAAACTGTGGTTGTCCACCCACGTGCCAAGCGCGGCAGTTCTTTGTTCTATGGGTGGTTTTTGTCTTTAAATCTCAAGTCAACGAAATTGTTTTTCTAAACTCCAAAAGGGGACAATCATTTTTGGGCCCACTAAAAATATTAACGTCACTTAATGGTATTACATCAAAAAAAAGACACCAAATTATAATAGTAAGTGGCCTACAGATTTTTCAAAAATGTAAACGGAATCAAGAAATATGAAAAAAAAATTAGTTGTTTTGATATTCGTGTTCTGATTAGTGTAATATGGGTAAAATGCGTGTACCTAATTAGTCATTTTGCAGTTTGTATAAAAAGAAAACTATTTTTTCACAAAGCTGACTTAAAAAAAGATACCACTAAGAACTTTATGTTTAATTTCTAAAAATTTTAGCTAATATCACGTTATAACATAGTTCTAAATGACTGTGAACCAAAACGTTATTTTATCATTGACTTCCGGTAATTCCCAGCGGCCGGCAGCCGGGTACGGCGGGGCGGGGCGGCGGGTTATTACCTACGTCTTTAATCTTAACGGCATTGACGTTCGTCACGCTACTGTTTTTTTGTATTTATATGCGATTTTAAGAAAATGGAATCTGCTAGATCAGCATACAATGAAAATAGAAGTGTATGTTGCAATTGTGGAGTCAGGTTTCAACGCAGTGTGCGAAGACAATTACTGGCCGAGACAACTGCTGATGTGCGCCAACTTTTATCTGTGTGGATTTCTCATGAGGTAGGTATAATATTATCTCATGGAAAGCTAATGACTGCACTATACAATCTATCTACTTACATATTATCTAGATTTAAACTTTATGAGAAATATATATTATTTTTGTTACTCTCGATTTTATTCCAACAATATTACTATACTGCGGAAACGAAAATTACATATTTTCTTTATTAATGTATTACATAATATTTTTATTTTTGTTGAATAATATGGGATATGGTACGATTTTTTAGAAATAATACGAAAGAAAACGATCCACAGACTCCAGGCACATATAACGATCTATACATGATTAAGTACTTAATTATTTTAAGTTTTTAAAAGTAATAATAAATATCCCTTCATATTATTAATAAATTCATACCTTCTATAGCTATAATTTTAATCTTTCGTTATATTAAATTGATAAATGATATATTATATTGATTGAATTATTTTACATTTTGACACAAGATGACACTGCATTCTTTCCTGCTATTTACCAACTTACAGGCATAGTTCTTTGCATTGACTCCATTGACTGGCATTGACTGTAAGAAAAAAGTCTGTTGTTTCAAACTATTTGGTAGAAAAAATATAATATGGTATAAACTTGTTTGTTTAAATTGATGTAAACTGTGTTCGTGTTAAAGTAAAAGTTTAAAAATGAAAATTCACGTAATTTTACTGCTTACAAGTGGATTAGTATGTTAATGTCTAATTGATGCAAAAAATGTTTAACCTAAGGGTTATATCATGCACGTAAGTCAAATATTAAATACCTATATCACATTTATGTATATAATTTGCCAATGACATTCGAAAATGCAAACTGACGAGTAAAAGTCCATGTGAGTAATATAAAAGTTTATTTTTTCCTCCTAGTATTTTGTAAAATCTATAACTTATACTGAATTAACCTTTAACAAATGATAAACACAGGTCTTACTAATGTGTTAAATGTTAAAAGTATTGAAGTTTTATGTTATTAGTGAAATCTAATTTAAATAATAGATAAAATAAAGTCACACAATATACACAAAAGAAGTTTTTGTGGCATGGTATGATGTATCACATGTTATGTGTGTCTAATTATCTTTTGTCAGTCAATCAGAAATCAAAGTCGAAAAAGTATAGGTATATATGTGTCAATATTTATTCACGATAAAATATTACGTAAATAGAAAAGTAAGTTATTTTGTGCAATGAAAAATATTTCAATCCACTGTAATATTATTTCAAATAATATAGGTTTCCACATCAAACATTCACTTTCATGCCAACTTCGCTTCCCTCCTCAAAATGTACATTTATCTGAACTTAATATTTATTTACTCTTTTATTTTTAATTCCTGATTTTTTCAGTTACACCCACTTGATGCAGTTTGTTGTAACTGCCTAAGAATATTGCAAGAAAGTGTTGCATCTGCTCACTCCATTAGAAGATTTGGGTACAGGAATATTTGTATTCCATGTGGATCTTCAATTTTAAGAGCACACCGTAGACGGATTGTGCCTATTAACTCTGAAGAAAGAGATAATATTTTGCAGTGGATACCATCACACCAGGTACTTACTTTATTTTAAAAGGCTGTAAATGGTCCCCTGCTTCAAATAGGCAGCCCAGAGGATTTGCCACAATCGCTTTGGTACACAGATTGATGTTTGTAAAATCAGACACCTTGCATACAATTTGGTCTGATATTTATGCTCATTCAACATGGCAGTTCACTAACAGGTTATCTTTAAATTTACAGTCTACCAAAAGTCTACTGCTGAACATAGAACTCCCCATAGATTGTCTTATGGGGGGATATTTGCCATTAATAACCACTTTTTTATTTTTAGTTATTAGATGAACGATACTTCTTCCTTATCTTACACCCATATTTGTATGCTTTTGTACTTATTATACAAGTAATATTTTTTACCTTAAAAGACATTAGTATAAATAAAACGGGTTGGGTTTACAATTCGGTCGCCTCAATTTAAAGATTCTGTTACTGTGGGGGGCGTCAAGGGAGTTTATCTGAAGCACCTACACGCGAGTTTTGCTACCAGAGCAGCATCGAAGTATTTTTATTTATTTTTTGAAAATATTGGTAAACAACTAATTAATTAAATATTCTTACGTTTTTGACGTTTCATCTGTCAATGTCATATCGATATATAGTACTAAATCGATCTAGTGAAGCGATATTTCACCCTAGAGAATCAAGATCAAATCTTTTCTGTTTTGTTAAGATTTACAAAATTATTTATAATTAGTTGAAAGTACCCCAACTCGTAAAGAATGACAGTTTTTCAATTTAATCATTCAATGTTATCTGAAACTTTAAAGAACTTGGGCTTAGTGAAATATTGTTAATAATTCTAAAATAATTACTTCTTGTCTGATATGTGATGTATTATTTATTTCTATTTAAATAAGTAGTGCCACAAAAATATTATGAGGGGAAACAATTGCATGCTAATATTTATAATTTTAAAAGACATTAAAACTATTTAGTGTTAGAAAGATTGAAATAAATAGAACAATAATAAATATTATTAATATTTAGAGTAGACACTGTAAAACTATAGTTCATTTTGTTAGTTGATAAAAAATAACTTTTTTCAGGTGGATCGTTTAGTACGAGTATGCAGTCCTTGCTGGCTGAGAGCTTCCAGAGCTGTATGGAGACAGAGACAACAAAATGAGAACAGGGATATTGAGTTACAATCCATGAATATAGAAGACATCGGTAACATCCCACAACCACCCCCTATACCTGCACCTGTAACCCCTGCCATTTCCAGAGCGGTATCAACAATTACTATGGCTAATTATAAGCGTGCTGCTTCTACTTCCCGTCACTGTATTTTTAAGTCATGTAATCATTCATCTAGATTTTTAATACCTAAACTACTTAAAGAGAGATTGCTGATAGATCACTCATTTTATGTGCCACTGTGCGCTCGTATTTGTGTATAGCATTTAAATGAACCCCACAATGATTGGAATAATTTATACACGAGTAGTAACTGTTCAGATTTTACTGCATCTCAGAGAGACAACCTTTGTTCCTTACTTAAAAGTAGTGTTACTCAAAATTATAATATTTTAATTATCATTGAACATAATTCAATATTATGCAAATATTGGTTAGGATTTACCAACTACCAATTTGAACAGTTACTAGTTGAAATTCCATCTATCAGTGAAAGAGTTAAATCACCTAAAAGAAGTCTAGCTATGTTCTTAGTGAAACTTCGTACAGGTGATAGCAATGAACGCATAGCTTCTCTGTTTAATGTAGCTTCATCGACTGTGTTCAATCACTTAAATATTGTAAGTCAGTGCTTTGAAGAGCAATTCATCCAACTGCATTTAGGGACAAATACCTTATGCATTCAACAAGTTGCTCAATATAACTTGACAATACCAAATGGCTTGTTTGGTAATCCAGATATGGATCCTGAATTTATGCCAGCCATATGTGATGGTACATACATTTATGTGCAAAAAAGTAGTAATTACTTATACCAGAAGCAAACATATAGTTTACATAAGTATCGTAACTTAGTTAAGCCATTTTTAATAGTGTGCTGTAATGGTTATATCCTTGATGTTTTTGGACCATATCCTGCAACAGAATCAGATGCTTCTATAATTCTTAGACTGTTCAACGATAATAGTCCACTGCGAACCTATTTTAGAGAAAACGATGTATTTATTCTTGATAGAGGTTTTAGGGATGCAATTCCATTCTTGCAGCAATGTGGTTATAAGGCTTACATGCCTGAATCTAAACAAGCTGGTGAAATACAATTATCAACCATTGCTGCCAACAAGTCCAGATGTGTAACTTTGTGCAGGTGGGTGATTGAAATTGTAAATGGGAGATTTAAACGGGACTTCAAATTATTTCGTCAGGAATATTTTAATACTGCATCTACTCATCTCATGCTATACTTTAAAATTGCAGCTGCATTAATAAATCGATTTCATACGTTGATTCGTAATAATTTTCATGCTGTAGAGATATTGGCAATTGCTCAGGCCAAACTAAACACTCCAAATAATTTAGCCTCCTACGTAGAAATGCATAATTTAAATAGAGTGAGAGTGCGATTTGCCAGCATTAATGGTAATCTTCCAGAGCTGGATAATTTTCCTCAACTGACATTCCAGGATCTCATTCTGTTTAGTCTAGGAATTTATCAAATTAAACAAGCTCGTAGTTATTACCGGGAGCATGTCAGGGCTTCTGGAGAATATAAAATCGAGGTATACCTGCAATCTGTTCATGATTTTGGTCCAAATAGTTATCTATTGCGAGGTAGGATACAATCAAGGCACACTAGTAAAAAAACTTATTACACTTATATACTAGTTGACACCAACCCATCAATTGCTAACACTAGGGCTGCTCTTACTGGGTACTGTTGCAACTGTTTGGTAGGCAGACGCACTGTTGGCTGCTGTGCACATGTCATGTCTGTTGTCTGGTTTCTATTTTGGGCACGGCATCGAGATGAGGTTGAACCACCTGCATCTTTTTTAGATTATATATTACTTTCAAGTAATGATATTGAAAATGATGAATGATGATTATTAATCTTAATGCGTATTAATATTGTAATATAAATGATCATTTTTGCTATAGTTGCTTCACTTGTGGCAACCAAAGTTTTTTGTGGTATTCTATAGGAAGATGCTGCTCCTCATCGCCTGGTATTTTTATTTTATTCTGTCGACTTTAACGACACCATACGGGACGGAACGTGATGGCAATTCACGGAAGGCCTCTGTAATATTTTACATTATATCTTTAATTTAGGAGCCATATGTTCGGCAGTGGACTGTTGTAATGATGATGAATAATGATGACTAAAAATTGTAATTTTTGTTGCTTATTTGAACTATTTCTATTTTACTGTGTGCTTTATTATCTGTTATATATTATGTTATATGTGTAATTTATAAATAAACGCCGAGCAAAGTTGAATTTATTGCTCTGGCACCCTTTTTTTATCTCTTTTAATTGACAATATCCTTCTGATTTCTAATAATATCGTAAACGGGCGAGACATTATATTTTAATGATGTATGGGATTTATACTTGCTAATAGATGAATACTTTAATGAACAAAGGGCCGGCACAGCACCTGTCTGCTGTGTTATTTTTAAAAGAGGACTCATAAAACACTGACGATTTTAACCATAATTAATGCAGTGATTATAGATGATCTTTGGGACTTATTACATATCAATATCGTATCATAAATAGAAATGTTACCATCAAGTTATTTTGAAAAAATCTTTTAATATGATCTTTTGATATGAAAACACGAAAAATGTTTCTACCTATGTCCGTTAGAAACCATCCAAGCGATTTTGATGATATGTTTATATGTGTTTGTATGGGTCTCTATATGATTCATATTCACATATGGACTCGGTAGGTGGCGCTGTTGTCGAAATCCAGAAATCACCTGTGCGAAGTCGGGGCGGATCGCTAATAATAAATACAATTAAACTATACCTGTGTGTTTGTTATCCTGGCACAAACAGTTCAAAACATCTTACTTCCTCACAATTTATCAGTGTGTAATAACAGATAAGCATGATATTACCTAGTCATTTTGGTATTTTAGAACCCAGTCATTTTAAGATGTATAATTAGGTATTTAATAATCAACCAAAGCATATTAAAAAAAGTCTTGACACCGGGCCTGTCTGTCTGTCTGCATAAATAGAAAAATCTGAATTATATGTCTGAATTATATAGACTATGTTGGAAATGATGATTTACTATCTATAAATACGGTTGCATTATAACTTGTTTTTTACACAGTCAGTTTAAAACATCTTTTTGGTAATATTGTAAATATAAATGGATATATTATACCTTAGTCATCTTGAATTTAATCATATTATTTTAACGGTAATTGGGAAGTACACTCACAATCAATATATGTAAAAAATTGTATCCATACCACATTTGTACACAGACAGGCACTATATTTTGCCGTAACTACTAAAAATATTGAAGTACCTGAAAATGCTGAATGTACCTACAACTTGGTTTTATATGAACTATTATTCAACAGTGCACTATTTTAACTTAAAATACCGGTAAAAAACACTGTAAATAGCTTTTAGTTTATTTCTAGGTTATTTTAAAATTCATATTTTAATTGTTAATTTCTCGATTTTCCGTCTAGATGTGGTAAAACTAATATTACTTTTGTAAACTATAGATTATAAGGAATAAATCGACATCCATTTCATTGCGTGACGCGAAAATTTGTGGTGGGCCCATTCTCCATACAAAAATTGATTGTCTCCTTTGCTTAGTAAGTCTGCTACTATATGCATCTGCTTCTAAACTTTTTTTAGTGCTTTGATAAGATAAAAGTTGAAAGCTTTTATACTATTTTATTTTTTCATAGTGTCTCTGTACAAATTCTGTCAGTAAAACAAGCAAGTTTTTCATTTGCGGTGCTTAACTATATAATCATATAATATAAACGCATTTATACTATTTAAGCAATTTACAAGTGTGAAGGCTGGTCTGTTTTTGGAAATATTAAAGAAGAGAATTTATGTACGGAAAATGGGTTCACCACAAATTTTAGCGACACATAATTGAATGCATGTTGATTTATTCATTATAACTTATAGATTACAATAAAAATATTAGTTTTTACCGCATCAAACGAAAAATTAAAAATTAAAAAATAAATATCACAATAACTTTAAAAAAAAAACTAAAAGCGATTTTCTAGTAGTTTTCACCATTGCTATAAGTGTTTGGTGTATTCACTATTCAATCAACACGTGTAAAAAATAGTCCCACACCATGTTTGTTTGTCTGTGCACTATGTTTTGGCAGAACTACTCAAAGGATTTTCCATCAATCTTAATACATATACATATATGCTGAATATGGTTACTACTTTGTTATAAACTATTAATTATTTAAAAGTGCGGTAACAAAGTAGGAAGTATATTCAGCATATATGAATATTTTAAGATTGATGGAAAATTAACAAGTTCATGCATGGATCGTTCAGAATTGGGAAAAGGGTGCAGAGTATTCTAACATATTAGCGCTGACGGATAGGTAGCCAGTTTAGCTGAGGACGAAAAGAAGGTACATGGTCGTATTTACGAAGACCATAAATGTATGTGATGTAATTGTTAAACAAACGATCTATAGTATTAAGATGATGTTGAAATAGGTCTGAGCAATACGCTTCGATATAATCAATAATTGGTACGATAAGTGACTGGACAAGTAAAATCTTGTTATTGGCGGAAAGAAAGTTTTTTAATCGATATACAGATCGCAAAGCTCCAGTAGCTTTGCGGCTTACCTTCTTTATATATTAAGCAACCATAAATGTACACACTAAGACTCTTTACATTAGTAGAGGATGGTACGATATTATTACTAGACATAATTGATGGTAGGGTGGGAATATCTAGTTTAGATAATAATCTTGAGCTACCTAAGATTATCGTTTGGCATTTAGACGGGTTCACGTTTATGCCATACACAGTTGACTATTCTGAGATATATTTCAAATCATCATTTAACATTGAGGTAGCATTAAAGATACTTGAAGTTTAATATTTAGGGTGTGATGTTCTTGCAAATACATTTCGTAAAATCACAAATAAATACGACAAAACAGAAAAAAAAAAACACCGTGAAATTGTGAAAATACAACAGAAAGAATAAATAATAAATAATAGTGTTGCTGTTATTCTGATCTACGAGAATAAGTGAATACCTACCTAGGACTAAGTCCATAACTAAAGACACGGTAAAATAATCGATTCCTCATTGGAACACTTTTGTAAAAGATTAATTATGTTACTATGTTATGTTAGGATTAAAAACTTTCCTTTGTTATGCATACAAATTTGTTATTGCATTATTAAGGATAACTCAAGAACCGTTGGTCAAATCTTAATTAAATTTATATGAAACCACATACAAAGCATTAGTATTCGAATAAAAAAAGAATCAACAAAATCGGTTCACCTAAAAAAAAGTTCTGAGGTATCTCTCTTAAAACTTGTATTGAGAACCTCTCTCTTTTTGAAGTCGGTTAATAATTTTATATCGGTCTTTTCATATAAATTATAATTTTTAAGTAAACACATATTTTTTTCGAACCGTGGTAGCTCAGATGGTTAGCACTCGCTGTAAATTTCACAATACGCGAGCAAACCAGGTTCGATCCCCGCCGGCACCAATGAAATTGTTAATTGCAATTTTAAGTGATGATTTACCAGCGGTGAAGGAAAACATCGTGAGGAAACCTGCATTTCTGAGAAATAAGAAAAAAATATTTCGAAGATATGTGAAGTTCGCCAACACGCATTGGGGTAGCGCGGCGGCCTATTCCTTGCCCTAAAACCCTCTCAGAAATGAGAGGAGGCCTATGGCCAGCAATGGGACGTATATAGGCTGCAACTTTTACATATTTTTTTCAATTGCTATTATAGAAGGCATAATTTACCGATCACCAGATGTCGCTGTTTGGGACTGAAGTAAAGTTTTTTGTTACAATGTCATCATAAGTGAAGGGTTGCGATTTTATTTTATTTTTATTTTTGGTGCATACACCCAAATACACAAAAAAACGCTTCGGTGCTTTAATTTTTTGAACTCTATTTTATCCGCAGTTTTGTTTATCCATTGTAATTAGCTAATAGCTCAGGAAAAAAATTGGTTGACCCTGCAGGCCATTCCTGGAATTTTTCGCTAATTTCAAATGCAAAGCGCTCCAAATTTCACTAAATTATGTTGCGATATCTCGAAGTTATATTTAAAAAAAAAACATTTTTTTTTCAAAATCTTTCTCCTTCGATATCTCACGAACGAATGAACCGATTTTTATTTTTAAACGGCATTCGACATCATTTCTTGAGGCTTAAGCTCAAAAAATAATGTCTGATTAGTTTTTGAAATTGATCGGTAAAGCCGTTTAAAAGTTATTCAAAAAACAGTTTTTAAAATTTTATTTTTGAGATTTCTCAAAATCTACTCGTCTGAAACAGTTCATATTATCACCTAATCTATTCCACATTGAGATCTTTTGAACTCCGTAAACCGCATCTCAATCTATCAAGACATTCAAAAGTTATGAAAGGTTTACATACTTACAAACACACACTCTCTCTCTCACACACATACACACACACACACACACACACACACACACACACACACACAACACGCACACACACACACACACACACCGACACACACACACACACACACACACACACACACACACACACACACACAGCACACACACACTTTTTTTATACAAAAAACCTAATATACAAATTCCTTCATTTTACAGTCAGGTCTCAGACGACTGCATAGTATATGCGCAAGCAATTAATGTGCGTACTTATTTGCAAATTTTTTATTTATAGAGGCTAACAAAAAATTAATACTTTTAGTGACATACTTAGAAAATAAATTCATTTCGACTTTGCAATTATTCATTGAAATGTACAATATTGTGAGCATAACATTATATTATAAAGAAGTATTCGGTTGTATTAATCGCCGGTTGGGTGACTTTGAGTTTGTGGAGTAGTCGTACTGTAAGTGTCTACGTTCCCATCCTCAAGCTTTGCGGTATGGTCTTAATAAATCAAATCAAATGCTGTAAAAATCGCGACAAATACTGCTCGGGGCAAGCGGAGCAACAACACCAAGGTGACCCCTGCCACGTTATCTGTAAATTTTTGCAACATAAGGGGACTTCATTTCAACCTTAACGCAGTCCACTACCATCTGTAGAAGCCTGGCCTCTCCAACTGATACTTCATATCTCTCCTACCCGGTATACAAATTAGAATATTCGTTTGTGCCCCGGGAGTTTGCGTATGTCGTTGCTTATTGAATAATTAGCCCGCAGTGAGTCAAAATTTATTTGTATATGGTAAAAGGTATTTTGTAAGGCAGCTCAAGCACCGAAACTTTTTTCAGGCGAAAAAAATAATTATAACTCAACAAAACAAAATTAAACAGCCATTTACATTCCATGATATATACATGATAGATGAATATATTAAAAAATAGATTGAGTTGAGCAATTGATATTTTCAAAAGTTCTCATGTTTACCCCTCCACGCGGACGTGATAAATCTACACGATAGGCCACTAAACCCACTTTTTTATGTAGAAATAGCATTAATCGATAACAAAAAAGGAATACGACAATAATTTGATCTTTCCGACAATGTGCTTTTTTCATTTATTTGTTTAATTTGATTGATAGATACAATTCCATGCAACAAAACATTGAATTTTTAATTTTAAGGCGATAGTAGAACATACCTACGCTCTTTGCGTTTTAGGCATGTAATATTAATTGCATAATTCAAGAACTTGAAAATACTAATCCGTTATTTAATTACGGCAGTTACGAACCTTTTACGTATTTTGGTCTAGAAGATAATAATAATGATGTTCTTCAGACTGACTTTCAGTCAGTCTCGACGGAGACTAGCCATCTACGTAGGACAGGATTATAGTGCCCAAATATACAAGCAAGCACAGAAGCATTCTCTATTCCCTTACTCTCATAGTCCGAGAGTACACTACGATAGGTACGGGGGTGAAACACCACCGACTTCCTTAATCTAGGCTTCTACTAAAAAAGCCTAAAACTAATTTAAAAAAACCCGGGATTTGAACCAGAGACCACATGATCATTAATCTTGTTTAAGACTACTCGATAAATGAGATCTAAAGGACATTATAATAAAGAGTCAGCATCATCATCATCATCATCATCATCATTACAGCCCTTCACAAGTCCACTGCTGAACATAGGCCTCCCCCAAGTTATGCCACAAAGCACAGTCCTGAGCCACCTGCATCCATCGACTTCCTGCATTTCTTACCATGTCGTCACTCCATCTAGTGGAATGTTGCCCTACACTTCTCCTACCGGTACTAGGCTGCTACTCGAGAACCTTTTTTCTCCAACGGTTGTCGGTTCTTCGAGCTATATGGCCGGCCCATTGCCACTTCAGCTTACTAATAATCCGTTGGGCTATGTCGGTCACTCTGGTTCTACTGCGGATATCCTCATTTATAAGTTTATCACGCAGAGAAACCCCGAGCATAGCCCTCTCCATAGCTCGCTGAGCGACTTTGAGCGTCCTCACACGGCCAGCAGTGAGAGACCACGTCTCGGTTCCATCGGTCATCACTGGCAACACGCACAGATAGCACAACTTAGTTTTCAGGTTTTGAGGTATACCTGACGAGAAGATGTGTCGTATTTTCCTGCACGCTGCCCAGCCGAGTTGAATCAGTCGATTTACCTCTCGGTCGAAGTTGGACTTACTTAGTCGGAATATTTGTCCCAAGTAAACGTACTCGTCAACAACTACAAGCTTAGTGTTCCCAACAACTATGGGCATAGGTATGACATGGACATTAAACATAATGTTTGTTTTGTCTACGTTCATCATAAGACCTATCAGTTGGGAGTCACTATTGAGGTTATTGAGCATAGTCCTTAACGCCTTAAGTTTATAACTTATCTCTTTTTTAAGATTAAAGACAATCCGATATTGTACCCTATACAAAGATTGATCCCAATTCACATTCCAATAACATAACTTAACAAGCCCCATCTTTTTTTTGCGGCGATCGCAGTCGATCCAAACATATGTTGATTTCTTCATTCAAATAGTTGTATTAATATAATAATATAAATCGTAATTTTAAATTATTACTATTGACTCTAATTACAAGTTAAAAAATTAACTCCTTTTTTCTCCCTAAAATTATAAAATGATTATATTTTCATTTAAATCAATGTAACTATAGTTATAAAACAATAATGTAACGGAACGCCGCCCGTCAGTAGCGGCCGCAGCGTCATCGCTCACCGCGTCGGTCAAAAAATTATCAAGTTTCACTGCTTCGCTTCGATCATTTGTATTCGTAATTCTTGACAAGCATTTATGTGATATAAACCTTTTTTTGAATTAAACTAAACTTTAGAACAGAAATATTTACAGCAAATACTTTGTAAATAATAAAATAATGGAGACGCAAGTAGCAAGTGATATTATAATACATTTGATATTGTATCATTTGATTCTTGGAGGCAATACGTATCTTTTCCCGTACAACTACACACATCGCTTTTTATTTCAGATAAGGAGCAAGCCAGTTTCAAAAGATGAAAACAAAGCCTTAATCTAACTTATTGAAATGAGCAAAATTATAATGTCTAAAGCCACAAACGCCAGCAAAAATAAAATGAAAGACAAAGAGTGGGTGCGAATAGCCGAGCAGTTTAATGCTACAGCAACAAGTTTTCGTCGGACACCACAACAGCTTCGGCTAAAATGGGAGAATTTAAAGTTGAGTGCACGTAAACGTTGCACTAAAATAAAAATGAACAGCATAAAAGTGAGTTTCATTGTTTATTTATTTTTAGTCTAAGTATAAATAAATGATTATCCATTTTATTTACATTCTTTATTAATTTCATCTTTTTGATTTGCAGACTGGCAGTGGTGTTGGTGAGTATATAACCCCAGACGAAATACTGGAACGTGTTACCAGCTTATTGGGAAATACAGCCAGTGGATTAGTTGTTCCTTATGGGGGAGATAAGAAACCTGAACACTTTGTAGTGATTTGTGATGATGGTGGTATATTGCTAAATGGTGATGGTGTAGAGAGAGGAATTAGGTGGTGATGGTATGGTAACTAGAAATCCTTTAGTGTGTCCTGAAACACAGTGATACCCGGTAAGTGGACCCCGTGGTGCATAGAAACCAACGTTAATCCTCGAATAATAATAAAAATTCCCATGCCTTGTCACCCCTGAGTACTAAGATACAATGCCTCGTTTCTAATAAGAAGGGTTTGCGGTTCTCTACACTTACCATACGAAACACGGCAGCATTAAACTGATATTTTACGCTGTTATTTTAAGAGAGCTTGGACCCTGGTCGACCCGACGTATTCATGCTACAACCGCAATATAGAACAGCAGCTGAGCTGCTAATAAAAACAATAAAAATAAAAAGGTAAATAAATGCACTTGAATGAAAATATAACGAACTTACATATATTGTATTTATGAAATAATGCAGTGACACAATCACTACATCATTTTATTTTAAGATATATTGGAGATATAAATTACACACGAATAAGAAACTGCGTCAGTTGCTAATTCAACCAAAGATTTTCTAAGGAAAGCACTCTGGGGAGATACATGGGTAGATGTTAAATTGGTTTAGTGTATAATTGCATTGCAGTAGCTTTACTGTTAGTAGACAATACCTTGTACTTATCTGTACAAAATTTCAAAATAGCAACAATATTTTATATGCTAATGTTATTTTGCTGCCTTAAAAGGAGGATATGTACAGTTTGACTGTGTGGTGATGATGTTAAAAATCTATTATCACATATCATCCCGTGGTTGTCGTACAGTATAAGGTTTCACTTCTACCTGCACACATATTTTTTTGGATATATGTTATACGATATCTTCTTTACCGATTTAGATTAGGTGATGCAATACATATTTGGAGATAATATTCCACCCCAAGTGTTCCAAAACAGAAAGTAAATCCTTAATGTTACTTTTTAAACTACATTGAGATTGTGATTTTCTAGTACACACAAAACAAAAAAGTAAAAGCCAACTTTAAAGAACTACCCGGTAGAGGAATGTTGTAGCATGAGTGAGTCGACTCTACCGGGTCACCCAGGACCACGCTCTCACGGAATTAAAAAGCAGCATAATACTACTGTGTTTCGTATGGTGAGTGTATATAACCGGAGACCCATTTTACTGGATAAAAGGCATTCCATTTTAGTCTTCAGGGGTGACTATGCATCTGCTTTTTAATCTTTAATTGACGATAGGTGTAAATATCTGTAGGTCACTATACCCACTCACCATCAGCATAGATGGTCCGTTGGTTAGCGGTGACTGAGCACGTTGTCGGCCATTGTGACAAAAACTGAAAGCTGCATAGCCTGTGTAATTATTGTATTCAAATCTTTAATTATGACTTGTTTATTGTGATCACGTTATTTATGCTCAAGTAAGAAAATAACTGCCTAAGAAAGAAAACCTTATAGGAGTTTGTAAAAAATCGAATTTGATTTTCTTCCTTTAGTGTGACGACTTTGTTAATTTTTAATGAACTTTGAATAATAACTACCATAAAGTCAATACGTGACTTATGATATCAGTTTACAAACAGATAATGGAAAAGGTAATTAATACATGAAAGTCTCAAAAACCCATCGATTTCCGACGTAATCTACAAAATGAGCGAGCAAACGAGCTTCCGTAAAATTATGGCATTTAAAATTTTAATTAAAACCGGTCGATAAATGGGCGCCTTGTGCGATTGCGATTTCTTTTAATTTTAATTAGGCACTGTATTTCAACAGGAAAAAAAAACATGTCTACTAAGAGTATTAATATTGGTGAGATTATCCGTTAAAGATTTAATCCTAACCAATCTTGTAGGAATGGAACGTTAAAGAAAGAGGACATGGCGGATACGGGAACGATTACTGCATACAGAGTTGGGAAAATAGCTCTTAGTGCTGCTACTGTAGTGCACCACAGGTAGTTACAGTGCAGAAACATATATGTATATTCAATTCACCCTGGATTAGTTCGCAGTGATATGACTCTTGGTGTCGGATTTCTAAACGCTGAGGAAGCGGCTGCGACCCCACTTTATATTGTATTTGATGCGCCTGAAAATCTCAAAATGGACTGTCCAATTTTTTATATTCCAATTCCATTCCATTAATTATATTCCAATGACACTGTCCAATTTTTGTGACCGTTGTAATAAAATTATATTGCTCCTCTTCTAAATGCAAAATCCTTCAAGATTTTGGCCTATAAATTGCATAATAAATAGGAATTTCCGTTTTACTCTAAAAAGATCTTATACGATGTCGTTATATAGAAACAAAAACGTTGTAAAGACCGTGCAAAATTAATAAAATATGGACTATGAATTAATTTTTAGCTTAAAACGAATAGTATATTAATTTTTCTTCGTATAAAAGAGTGACAAAACAAATTTATGATTTAAATAATACAAGTGTTTATGTATTTTCTCGCCTATATTATCCCTTTGTATACCCGACGTTTCTAGCACTTTACAGCACCCATGGTCATGAGGGGCTGAGTTGATGAACGTCTAGATGTCATAGTTAACCGCGGTTACCACTGATTAAATTATTAATTTTTGTTCCGATCTACGCAGTATGAAATTATATTATCCTGAAGTCTTGCAGTTGTATGGTTGGGTTGGGATTTAATTTCATTAACCATAGGATTCCAAGCAGGTGGTAGCACCCAGCCATCTTCTCTGTTGAAATAATGGTGTTTTTTGATTTCATTAGCCTTGCGAATCATCTTTGGAAGGAATATGTGTTTAGTCTAGCGAAGATTTGTGGCCTATCAAATGTGATGTAGTGACGGGGGCGATCCTGTACATTTTCACAGACTGCGGACTTCCCGAAGCGTCGATTCTGTATATTAGCTATATGTTTGTTATCGAGGGTTTTAATTGGTCTTTTAGTTTGTTCTAAGTAAGAGAGACCACGTTCACAATCGAGCTTGTACACTCCTGCAACTTTCACAGGGACATTACACTTAACTGATGGTAAAAACTGACCAATCGTTTTCGGCGACTTGAAGTAAGTTTTAAGGAAACGTGCTTCAAGATGTAGCCAATCTTGATAGTGACTCCTCTGACTTATGGCAGTACAGTAGGTAAATGCTAGACTGTGGCCGGCTTCGCTCGTTCGATTTGGCGTAGGCGTGGGATCCGAAGCTTGTTGTCATGCAAAACTTGTTTGACGTGTTGGAGCTCGGCAGAAAAAAAGATTTATTACATTCTTATTACTTTATTATATTTAACATTTTGGGAGTGAACACGCATTTTACGTGGTAGAGCTATGCTGTAGTTATAGTTGTAGCCCAAATGGGTGGAAGCGGCTCAACTGATTTAAGGATCACACTTTCACAGAATATAGGCGTACAATAGCAGCTCTATGCTGCTTTGTTTAGTATGATGAGTGTGGCCGTAGCCGTGTATTCTAATCCTACACGCAACAAGTGTTTGTTATTGTCCTACGAATATATAAATTTAAGGTTTTACAAATAATGTTTCAAAATTAAATTATAATAGTTATATATCGCACACTAAAATATTGTTACGAGCATAGGGTTCGTGACATTAAAAACTGCCGATTGAATTACCAAAATTGATACTTTAACTACCTAACATCAATTTAAACTTAAAACACACTAATAATTAATAACACTTAACACTTTGGTTCACTTTATTTCGCTGCAAGGTCTTCGCTCGTAGCGCCCATTCAATACTGCCCCGGTCGCGGCTCTAAACAGCTTTATATAGAGCCTTTTCTACTGAAACATCTGGAATGCTCGAGTAGAATGTCGAAAGTTCTAGCATCGAATTTTCTAAAAAATTCTCTTTGTTCTGCTACTCCATACTAGATGGCGCTAGTGACATATACCAGGCATCAACTATGGCACGCAACAATATATATATATATATATATATATATATATATATATATATATATATATATATAATTATATGTCGCAGCAGGGGTGGCCGAGATGCGAAACATCGAGTCTTCTTCACATTCGGACATAGTCTTACGTAAATGTGGGCACTCGAACGAAAGATAATTTAAATCTAAACAGCTTTATCAAAACTAATAAATAGTTTTACACCAGAAAAAAAAACATGTGCGTTGGTATGATGGTGACACTGAAAGTTCTTAGAAAATCAAAAAGTGAATAAGCTAGCAAATTACTAGTTTTATTATATATTTTCAAAATGGTATCCATTTAAATCAATACATAGCTGCATCGGATGGAATCACTAAGAAGAACACTTTGCTCACTCATTCTTAGGGGTCTCTTTGACAGCATTTCAAAACGCAGCCACTGCTTCTTCGGCGTCCATAAACTCTTTTTGTCGAAGTTTTTCTTTTAATTTCGAAAATAAATAAAAATCGCAAGGTGCGAGGTCGGGACTGTATGGCTGGTGACTCAGTAATTCTACGTCTGACGTCGCCAAGTAGTCGATTGTTTACTTAGCGCTGTTTGACGAGGCGTTTTAGTGGTGAAGGGGGATCCTACAGCGGGATCATTTCTCCTGAACTTTATCCAAAACAAGTGGCAAACATTTGTTAGTGTACCACCCTGCAGTAACTGTTTTTCGATACTCTTAAACAACTGTTGCGTGATAATCCTTTTCGTCGAACGCGCAGTCAGAAGTAGACGTATCGTGTGTTGTTCTAGTTAACTATAAAATTTTAAAATTTAATTCTAACGTGATTTATATTTGTAATCCAATGTAGTGGTGCATAAAGTTTAATCTAGCTTGACATTTAATTTCTATTATAACCGCTATAATACAACGTTGTGATGCGACGTGCTGCCAGTGCTGCTTCGCCACACCCCCTCGGGTAAAGGAGACAACCAGCGATTTTTCTTCCAGCGCACACGCATATTTTTTTACATACACAGTGCTGATACTCGTCGCCATCCTAACATGAGCTTGAAGCGGTCACCACCCGGTTCTAGAGCGGGCTCACCTTTTAGTGGTAACTCTATGAGCAGCTCAAACACCGATCTACCTACGAACGATTATCATAAAATGACACATGGAAGACGTAAACAAATAGATGCAGATTTCATATCGTCTTCTCAGCTGATAGAATTCAAAACTGAAATAACGGAATTCTTCAATAATTTTGGGAACTCACAGAGGAAAGAATTTAAAAGTTTGAAAGATGAAGTGTCTCAAATTTAAGGAGTAAAAGATGACGTCACGATTATAAGGGAACAGCTGTAATTTATAAAAATCAGTACTGTGAAAATCACTCGCGAGCATAGTGAAATGATGAATGATATATCCGAATTGAAAAACCTCATTAAATTATCATTCAGCTGAGAAAACCACTCTGACAACACGTATTGATGATGTGGTATAGGAGATCAAAAAGGTTGATCTATTGCAGCAAAATATATCGGAATTACAAGAAAAATATGAATCTCTGCGAAATGAATATAATTTTATGCAGAAACGTGATCGCGCCATGAATATTGAGATCTCTCAGATCCCCGAAAAAAGTCTCATCGTGTTAAATTACGTGACAGCGACAATAAATCACCAAAAAATATTGTGGTTCAACTAAAATCAATCCCCTTGAGAGACAGCATCATCTCTGCTGTACGTAAGAAGAAGGGTTTAACTACAATTGACGTAGGAATCCCGGGAGAGTCGCGAAATATATATGTTAATGAACACCTCACACCTGCTAATAAAATGCTGCTAAAACAAACAAAAGTCAACGCTAAATGTGCAAATCCTAAATATGAATACGTGTGGGTTCGTAAATAAAATTTATATAAGGACGGACGATAATTCTCCTAAAATTCACATAAAAAAACTCTTTATATTCAAATAAAATTAATTGACTGCGTTACTTTAAGTTACGACTATTGTTATTTATTTTAAAACGGTGTACTCGTATTGTTCTATAATAGGGTGGCTGAATGTTTATTAAAATCAAATAATGTTACTTTTTATAAATATTACACAAACATTTTTCAAATACTTTATTTTATATACTATATACTTATTATTTTATATACACTATATACTTAATTCTTTATACAATATTGTTATTTATACTTAATATAAACTTGGACATACATATTATGCACCTTTTATCGATCTGTATGGGTAACTCCTAATTTAATATCGCATTCATGCTTACAAAACAACAAAGGAATGGTTATTTCTTTAATATTAGTGATGTTGAAAAGTAACCGATTAGTTTTGTTTTTCGTTCTAACTTCATATATGGTTACTATTTATATACACATGAACATTTTATATAAATACAAATTACACTTAATATATACATACACATGCAACGATTGCTTGATTAAGAGGATTATCATTAATGTATTATCTAATATTTATCTACAAAACTACATAAAATTGTTAAGTTCCGATCTTACTACTTTATTTTCAAGTACCGAAATTTATATTCTTATTGTGAGTCTAAATTACAGCTTATGATTATAAACAGTAAAGTAACTCGGAACACATTATTTTTGTTTTTAATGATTCATTATTCATTTTAATTGTTCTTTGTTTTAATAGCCGTTTAAAATAATCTAAAAAAGGGTTTAAGCCTGTACTATCAAAATATTCGTGGTTTACGGACGAAATGTAATGAGCTATACATATAACAACATCTTATCTCAAGACTATGATATAATCTTATTGACTGAAACCTGGTTAAAAAGTGATATTTATAATAACGAACTATGTGATCTTAGATATGATGTTTTTCGAAGTGATCGTAATTATTTATTGTCAGGAAAAAAGATCGGTGACGTAGTGTTAGTCTGCATACGTCGCGAATTGAGTGCATGTCCATGCGGCCAATGATCCAGTGCACCTACAACTCATGAATCGGTGTGCGTGACTATACCTGCACGTACGCTTGTATCCTCAGTCGATCTACATATTTGAATGATATTAAGCAAAACTTATCGCATTGCATTGAAAATTATTCCCATGGACAATTTTTTACTGGTGGGAGATTTTAACTTGCCGTGTTTGAGATGGGACTCCAACAATTGTATTGCACATGTGGACGGTTCATCTTTTATGGATAATTTGGCGATATCTTTCGTTGATGATTTAGGGTACCTCGGTCTAAAGCAATACAATTATAATTGTAACTCAAAAGGTAATATTCTTGATCTATGTTTTTGCAATTTGCCATTAGTTGTTACAACTTCTTTACCACTCATAAAGGAAGATATATATCATCCTGCATTAAATGCAATGAAATACCTGATTTTAGCATACAACCCTTTAAAAAACGTAAACATCCGCGTTTTAACTTTTTCAAATGTGATTATGAGAAGATGAATAATTATTTTATAAATATTGATTGGCGCTTAGAATTAAATGCCGCCGACACAATTATTGAAGCCGTAGATATATTTTACAGTAAATTACATGAATGTTTCTCCATTTACGTACACATTAACATGTATTCTAACAACCGACATTATTATCCTGTATGGTATTCTTCTTCACTAATAAAAATCATTCGCGAAAAATGGCGCGCTCATTGTAATTGGAAAAAATACCGTAACCTAAGAGATTATGATGAATTTTCGTTTTTAAGAGCACGATAACACCGTATTCAACTTAATTGTTTTAACTTTTTTACAAACAATGCTGAACAATATATTAGGTCCAATCCTAAACACTTTTGGAAATATGTTAGTTCGAAAAAAGGCTGTTCCAGTTACCCAAAAAAATGTACACTACGAGGTCAGATATATGACTAGGGTGCAAGTATTTGCTCAGCTTTTAATAAATTTTTTTCAAAGTGTTTTTATTACACCATCATCAAGTAGCCAAACTCAGCCTCGTCACACATCTGAGTACTCCAGTACGTAGTCATTATCCCGCATACATATTACTATAGAAATAGTTCTTAAATTCCTAAAATCATTTGATAAATCTAAGGGACCTGGAACCGATGGTATTCCCCCTATTGTATGGATTTCATGTGATAGCTTTTCATTGCCTATTACAATTTTGTTTCGTCGTTCTCTCGACGAATGTATTTTCCCCGATTTATGGAAAAAAGCAAATATAATTCCCATACATAAAAAGAACCAAAAATCTCAATTGAAAATTACCGACCGATTTCAATTTTGAACACTATCAATAAGCTTTTTGAAAAAATTGTTTACAGCTTCATCTACCCCATTATAATCCGTAATATTCCTGATACACAGCAGGGATTCATAAAAGGACGGTCTACGGTATCAAATTTGTCTCTGTTCTTAAGTTATGTCCTCCTGCATATGGAGAACGGTGATAAGGTAGACGTGGTCTACACTAATTTTGAAAAAGCTTTCGATCATGTAGACCACGACCTCTTGGTCCACAAGCTCTATTTGCTTGGAATTCAAGGAGACCTACTCCGCTGGGTGTGCTCCTACCTTTCCAATCGCTCTCAAGTTGTAGTTCTAGGCGGATACAGATTCGACTATGTAACTGTTTCCTCGGGTGTCCCTCAGGAATCGCACTTTGGCCCGCTATTCTACCATGCGTACATCTTTGACATTGCCAACTGTTTCTCTTATTCTAATCACCTATTATATGCAGATGATAAAAAAATATATCGGGCAGTTAATTCTGTTGAAGATTGTTACAATACGATTTGATAAACTGTTTTCTTATTATCAACAAAACAAGATCTTCGTCAATATTAAAAAATGTCAGAGTATAAGCTTTACGCGCAAGAAAAGTCCAATTGTCATTTCTTATAACTTTAATAATCAAGTATCAACGCGAGTCAATGATATACGTGATCTCGGCATTTGTTTTGACTCCAAGATGCTCTTCAATATGCATTATGATAATATAGCAGATAGAGCTTACCGTATGCTTGGATTTGTTCTAAGAACCTATCAACCATTTAAAGGTTCTTTAGCATTTAAAACGTTATATTTTGCATACACGAGAAGCATACTGGAGTACGCTAGTCCTATATGGTCGCCTTCATATGAAGTTTATAAGGCACGCTTAGAGCGTATTCAGAAAAAGTTTTAAAAATTTCCAAATTTCAGGTGCGACGGCACCGCACACACATTTATGTCTTATAGTGATAATTGTCGTAAATTTAATCTTCTGACGTTAGCGGAACGCCGTAAGATCTTAGACATTCGTTTTTTGTTCGATATTTTACGCGCTCAACTTGATTGCCCCGCTCTGCTTTCACAAATATCCTTTAAAGTGCCCCGACGTAGGACTAGAAATACACCTTTATTCGGCGTTCCCTTACATCATACTAATTATAGCAAGAATTGTGTCCTCACCAGAATGGTTAGCATTTTTAACAGTAAATTTTCTCATATTGACCCATTTATCCATTCTAAAAATGTATTTAAGCGAAAGGTAGTACAGGCTTTGACAGGAGTAGACAATTAATCCTTATTGTTTGTGTTGGTAGCCTCTGTAGTTTTGTAAATCCGTAGTAACATCTCAAGTTATAAGTCTTCAATTCGCTAATTGACACAAAAATAATTTAATATAATGTATGTATGTGAATGTGTACATGAGTGTATTGTATGTATGTATATTTATTTAAATTTTAGTATATGTATGTATTTGCCTATATGTATTTAATTATAATATGGTTATATGTATATGTGTATATGCGTGTGCTTACATGTGTTAATATTATCCCATTGAAGCGTAAATAATTTTCTAGGTCAGCCATGACAAACATTTTAAATTAAGTACTGTTTTTGATTAAAGGTTTTGTAATATTCTTTTTTTTCAACTTTTCATACTTCTGATTTGTGCTAAATTGTGAAAAGTGGATGACTATTATTGGCCCTATGTAAAACATATCATATAAGGTTTTTTCACAGAATGAAGGCTGTTGTTATCCCTAATAAATAAAATAAAATAAAACAAAATGAAATAACCTATCCTTCCGAAAAACGAGCCCACCATCTTTTTTCCCACGCTTCGACCTCTCTTCACTTTGGTTGCTCACTCCTCGGAAGAAAACGCACAGACTGCAGACTGTCTCTAAATTTGCGGATCATAACAATAAATTCAGCTTTCGTCACCCGTATGTTTGTTGAACACAGCATTTGAGGTACCTCCTTTAAATCTTTGAACCATTTCACGGCAACAATCAACACAACGAAGTTTTTGGGCCGCTGTCAAATTATGAGGTATCCATGGGGCACAAAGTTTCCTGACCACTAAATGTTCATGGAGTATTTTTTGCACTTAACTCATATCGATGCCTAAGTTTTTTGAATCTGCTGATAAGTCACCATTTTGTCAGTCTCTATCATACGCCGCTCAACACAGATGTTATCTTCAGTCGTCGCCGTAAAAGGCTGATCATCTTTGAGATTAGTGCGACCAGGTTTAAACTCATTAAACTAATTCCAAAGAGTAACACGGGATGGGGCTTCATCGTGAAATGCCTATCGAAGTTTATAATAACTTTATTGTTGAATTAAATTAGATTGAAAGTCATAAAAATTATTGTACGAAAATTTTCTCGCGTTCATGCTGACGTGACACAGACAATATTCAATTTGCATACACTAACAAGGTAAATTATTAAAAAAACATTTCTAAAATTTGAACTTATTTTTCTATTATATTGTTTACAAGAGGCCAGTTCTAAAAACTTTCAGTGTCACCCTCGTAGTGAGCGTTCGTCAATAGGTATATATTCAACATTTTCAAAAGTATACCTGTTATCACTTAACCAAGAAACATGGATTTTTAAGTTAGATCTGGTACAACTTAGTTTATCGCCCCGTACTCGCATGACGTTAAACTTCAGGACATTTTGTATAAAAAATCTTTTCACATACTGAAAATTGCTTGTCGCCCGCATAGGAATAGTTGAATTGTCGCCGAGACTTTTTTTATAGGATATGGGGGATAAACGAGTTCACAGTCACACCTGATGGTAAGTGGTTGCTGCGGTCCATAGACGTTAACATCATTTCTCGATCACGAATCAAAATGGAGATGCGTTGTCACCCGTAAGGACTAATTTGGAATGCCTCTTTTGCATTAAAAAGGGGCTCCGGTTCTCTACACTTACCATACAAAACACAGCAGCGTTGAGCTGGTTTTGTGTGGGATTTACTACAAATTACAAACTGGTACTATGTTACCACTATATGATAAAAGCAAAATTAATAAATGTGTACCGCACGTAGGGTAACAAATAATAGGTCATTAAATATAAAGCACACATTCTGCATACATTGTTTATAAGAGGCTGAGGAACTAGGACTTAGATATAAGGCTTACAAAAAAAAGTTACAGCCTTTAAGCGTTCTAACGCTTGGTCGCATCTGGTGGTGGGTTGTGAAGGTAGTTGTAATAGGAGGTAAACACAAATACCGGCTGAATACTCCACACTTTTGTTACTTACACTTTACGAAATACGAAGCAACCCGCTTGGTTCGAATCCGCCAAATATCGATAACAACGAGGTAAAGACCCGCTGACTGCCTGGTTGAGCTATGGTGTTAAGAGAAGGGAGGAATTAAATCATATAATTGTGAATTATAAAAAACACTACTTTGCGCTTGTGCTAGAGGCTGACAAGATTGGTCTCATGTACATTTTATATATATACCATGTAATTCATTTTATAACTAAGAAAATGGTTTCCCTTTCAATTAAAATTCCGGTAATATTTTTTTCAATTTGTCTTGTCGAATAGTAAGGTGACAAAATAAGACAAAGCGTGATTAAACCTCGCTTTTTCATCAATACAAAGAGCATGCATAAAGAGTAATAAAGCACTCTAAGGGTTAAGTGTATGGGAGCGGAAACACTCACCGCAATTATTGTCAACGCCCTCTTTCGCTGTGCTACTGCACTCTTTTCTATTATTAGCACTTCATATCTTGTTGTGATTATATTAATCATATACAAAATTTTCATATTTAATGTTTCATAATTATATTAATTCACTTCATTATTATGTAACTTAGAAGTGAACTTGTGAAGAGCTGTAATGATGATAATGATGATGGTGATGATTAAGTAGTAATTTTACGTTAAGACATTGTTATTACACTGACATTAGTATATTTTAACAAGACTGACATACGTTGTAGAGATACTTTGCATATTTTTTTGTGCCCCGAAAGGGTCGGCAAGACCGTGGAAGGACCACGTTCTCACTGAATACCAGCGGTAATTGGCTGTTCGGTGCTGCTCTCTTAAGTATAGTGAGTGAGTTTGAACTAGAGATCCTTTTAATGAAAAAGAGGGATTCCACCATAGTATTCAGGGGTAACAATGCATCTGCATTTTGATTCTAAATAGAAAATAGATGTAGGTGTATAAGTTACACAGTATTTACTTGCCACCAGCTTCCTACTCAAAGTAATCTCGAAGTTTCCGAGAACTGATCGAGAAGCACGATCTGGACAACATCAATAACGAGATAACATTTTATTCCTGTCTTTTAGATATATTAAACTTCACTTTTGCTAGGTTTATGTTTAACATTTTTTTGTTCAATGTAAGACTTAGATGCATTTGGAACTACTTTAATGTGTTTGTTGTATTTCAGTAATTCGCATATCGTCGGAACAAAATGCACATCAAACACCACATAGGTGCAGTTAAGTGCTCGAAACGTCGGTAATATAAAATAAGTTAATATACGCGAAGATATCAAATATAATATCCATAAATACTACTTTTATTTGAAAATTATTTAAATATGTAATAGTGTAGTAGTGTTCGAGTAAATATAAAAAAATATTTTATATGATTTCTAATCATGTTAGAAAAAGTAATAAATGTCAAAAATATTCATACAACTAAAAACTTAATGAAAAACTAATCGAGACCAAAGTATTATACGTTTGTTATTCAAGTAGACGTGGAACATTTCTGTATCAGTAGTTTTTTTTTTCAATTATTTCTTACACGAATTCAAGATAGAAAAAATTATTTTGTGTAGATTGAACCAAAAATTTACTGTGGTTAACAAATTAACTGTGGTTATTTTTTGTTTAGGTTTTATTTTCGATTGTATCAAACATTTTTTGCATTTAAACAGAGGAACACAGGTTCATGGTCTGTAATGGCAAATTGTAAAATACAATTATATGAATTCAATTTCGTTTTTAAAATCGTATGAACTAAGCAGCTATTACCTCTAGTAGGTGTTTAGTAAGCAGGGGTCATACCAAGGAAAGATACAATTTGGAGATAGCTGGATATTGTTTGGTTTAAGTCTCACATATTAATATTTGTATCTCCTATAATAAAACTTATTGATTAATATTACATGATTATCATCATTATTATATCATCTCAATTAATTTATATTCCATTCATTTATATATTTATAATTAATAGAAAACAATTATAAAAACTATATGCAACTCACATAAGCCCATATATATATAAGGATATTATTTTTCCAGCAATGGAACGAATAGAGGCAGCACCTTTTTTGAAATAATACTGGTTTTTACGGAATTTATCACGTATATTTAACTTTTTAAATACACGAGGTTTCGAACGCTTTACAGCACTCATCGTCACGGGCGGGACTGAGATGTTCAACATACAGATGTCATAGTTAACCGCGGTTACCATAGATTAGAATTTAACTTTTGTTCCGATCTACACAGTATGAACTTATGGTATCTTGAAGTCTTGCAGTTGTATGCTTGGGTTGGGATTTAATTTTATTTATTATAGGATCCCAAGCAGATGGTAGCACCCAGCCATCTTCTCTATTGAAATTAGGATGTTTTTTGATTTCAATAGCCTCGCGAATCATCCCTGGAAGGAATCGGTGTTCTTTAGCGAGGATTTGTGGTCTATCAAATCTGATGTAGTGACGGGGGCGATCCTGTACGTGTTTACAGACTGCAGACTTCCCGGAGCGTCGATTCTTCACATCAGCTATATGTTCTTTAACGCGGGTTTTAATTGGTCTTTTAGTTTGTCCTATGTAGGAGAGACCACATTCACAATCAAGCTTGTACACTCCTGCATCTTGCAGAGGGACATTACACTTGACTGATGGTAAAAACTGACCAATCTTCTTCAGCGGCTTGAAGAATGTTTTGATGGAAGCGCACTTCAAGATGTAGCCAATCTTGTCAGTGACTTCTCTAACATATGGCAGTACAGCAGGTACACGCTCGACTGTGGCCGGCTTCACTCGTTCACTGTCACGTAGGCGCGGGATCCGAAGCTTGTTGTCATGCAAAACTTGCTTGACATGGTGGTGGCTCGGCAGCCAGGTGTTATAATTAAACCAAGATATAAAAAACGTTGGTTAACCTTAGGGTTGAAAAAATCGTGTAAACACAAAAGAATGCTAAAGATATTGGCATTAAAATCGAATAATGGAATACTTATCCAAAATTATAAAAATATGGATAATTACTAAATAAAGCTGTCATTACATCAAAGAAAATAGAATAAAGTAATAAAATTTTAAGATCAAATAATAAAATTAAAACAATGTGGCATATAATAAAGGAAAGAACAAATAAAATATTATAAAAGAAAAAGATAACCTTAAACTAAAAATAAGCAGTACTTCAACTTCAGACCCGATTTTAATAGCAAATACTTTTATTAAGGTCTATGCTTCGTTAGGCAAAAATTGTAACCCGCCAGCACGTGGTCGAACTGCACAAAAAGCGTCAAATAACTCTATGTACCTCAGCCCAGTAACCCCAAGGGAAGTATATAAAATAATACAAAATTTAAAAAATAAAATGAGCTTCGGGATAGACGAATTACCATCAACCTTAATAAAACATTGCGCAGATGCGTTAGCTCTACCAATTTGTGAACTAATCAACCAATCTCTGACGGAAGGCATTTTCCCAAACATGTTAAAAAAGGCATTAATAATACCCATCCATAAGAAAAATTCAAAAATCGATATTGATAATTATCGCCCCATAGCTTTACTCCCTGCCATCTCAAAAGTTTTTGAAAAACCAATGTTCGAACGTGTGTATAATTTCTGCGAAAAATATAAAATCTTTAGTGAATTTCAGAACGGTTTCCGTAAAAATCGATCTACCATACTAGCAGTATATAAATATATTCAAGATATTCTAAAGATATTAAACAATAAAGAATATGCAATAGGAATACTCTTAGATATGACCAAAGCATACGATAAGTTACAATATAATATATTACTTGATAAATTAAATATTAGTGTTCGTGGGATTAGTTTAGAATGGTTCAAATCATACTTACAAGATAGAGAACAATATGTATAAATAGAATACTTTGATAATTATAAAATAGTAAAAGTGAGATCAAATAAAATAATTGTAAATGCTTCAATACCAAAAGGTAGTATATTGAGATGTTTATTATTTTTAATATATATTAACAATCTCAGTGAAACTGTGGTTAACCCATGTGTTATGTTTGCGGACGATATCTCTATCTTAGCACCTTGTCGTGACGTAAATAACGTAAATAATATATTATATAAAATATTTAAAAATACCGACCAATAGATGAAAGAGCATAACCTGGAAATAAACTACAAAAAAAAAAACAAAAATTTTGCCAAAAAACCCGAAATCACAAAAACAAAAATCGAGACAGTAAATGAGCACACTCTACTCGGCATAGATTTGGATAGTCACATCAACTGGAAATCTCACGTTCAGAAAATTCGTAACAAATTGTTTAGTTTTGTATATGCCCTAAGTGAAATAAAAAAGACAACTGATCTCCAGACCGCGTTAATTACTTACAATGCCTATCCACAGGCGTGGCTAAGGTACGGTATTATCCTGTGTGGTAACAGTACAGATGCAACCATCATCTTCATATTACAGAAAAAAACTAATTTGTATTATGTGTAACATAGAAAGAACTGAAAGTTGTCCTCATCATTTTAAAATAACTTAAACTTCTTACCTTAATTTGTATTTATATATTGGAATTATGCAAATTTGTGCGCAAATACCCTAATTTCTACGTAAAAAGCGAAACTAAAATTACGGCTTATAGTTTAAGACACGGAAATAGATTATTCCTACCAACTTCTAAAATGAAGCTATTTTCCTCAGGCCCTTACATAATGTCAAAAACTGTCTATAATAAACTACCAAACTTATTAAAAAACGAAACAGATGATCACATTTTTATAAGACAATTAAAAGTGTTTCTAATCAATAAATGTTATTATACTTTATATAAATACCTGAATGACAAATGTAATAATGATAATGAAAACTATAAATAAATGAATGAATAACACGAATAATGATAGTATAATAATAGGGAATAATATAATAATTAATATGAATAATAAATAAAACATTTTGCGTCCTGCTCTGTTCTAATTTGCTATACCCGACAGGGTCCATATTGTGAAAATTGAATATTATTAATTTCTACATTATGGAATGCAAATAAATATATTGTATTGTATTATATTGTATTGTGTTTACGGTTACAGATGCCTCATGCTCTCTTAATAAAATAAAATAAATATTTACCCACGGTAGCTAACTGTGAAGGATGGTGGTAAGAATCACCATTCAAATGTGATGCCAGTATGGCTCAAGGTGTTATCAGGATTCGGAATTACTAACACACCTGGAAAAGCTAAGGAATTGTTTGCCTCTAACTCTTATTTTTATAGAAGAAGGGGCAAACGAGCATGTGGCTCACCTGATGTTAAGTGACTACCGCCGCCCATGATCAACCGCAACACCAGGAGAATTGCGGGTGCGTTGCCGGCTCTTTAGAAAGGAGTAAGCTCTTTTCTTGAAGGTCCCCAGGTCGTATCGGTCCGGAAAAATCGCCGGTGGTAAACTATTCCACAGAGAGGTTGTACGTGGAAAAAAAATCCTTGTGAAACGTACAGTGGTGGACCGCCAAGCATCCAGATGGTGTGGATGATATCGGGACGTTTGACGTGTAGTGCGTTCACTAAATTTGGCGGCTGGGATTAATCCGAATAATTCCTCAGAGCACTCCCCGTGATAGATGCGATAAAATACGCAAAGAGATGCAACATCTCTTCGCAGCGCCAGTGAATCGAGCCGATCGGAAAGCACTCGGTCGTCGACGATTCGAGCCGCTCTGCGCTGGATGCGGTCAAGTGGAAGAAGCTGGTACTGGGGAGCCCCAGCCCAGAGATGGGAACAGTATTCCATGTGCGGCCGAACCTGCGCCATGTAAAGTTGCAAGCGGTGTGCCGGCATGAAATACTGTCCCGCTCTGCTGAGCACGCCAAGCTTTTTAGAGGCCAATTTGGCCTTCTCTTCCAAGTGACCACGAAACTGCACGTCACTCGATATGTCGACGCCGAGGATTCCGATACTGGCTGAGGCAACAAGGGGAGTGCCTTGAAACTGAGGGGATACGACAAAGGGGTTCTTTTTAGCGGTTAACGCGCAAACTTGTGTCTTCTGGGGGTTAAACTGGACTAGATTTAGTCGCCCCAAATCGTCGACTCTGTCCAGCAGAGACTCGACTTCAGACACAAGTTTGTCCCGGCACTCGGAGACGTTTTCCTGAGAAATATTGGCTCGGCCGGTGTAAAGAGCATCACCAGTGCTGTCATCTGCATAGCAATGAATGTTACGGGTACGCAACATGTCATTGATATGCAGAAGAAACAGCGTTGGCGATAGCACACAGCCCTGTGGAACACCAGCATTAATAGGCTTGCAATCGGAGCTTGCACCGTATACAACGATCTTGATGCTCCGATCTGCAAGAAAGCTGGTGATCCAATCGCACAATTTCTCGGGAAGCCCATAGGAAGGGAGCTTCGAAAGAAGCGCTTTGTGCAAACCCGATCGAAGGCCTTCGCAATGTCCAAACTAACGGCCAATGCCTCCCCCTTGAACTCTACTGCCTCCGCCCATCTGTGAGTTAGGTAGACCAGAAGATCACCAGCTGACCGACCACGGCGAAAACCGTATTGGCGGTCACTAATCAGCTGGTGATCTTCAAGGTACCTCATGAGCTGGCAGTTTACAATGGACTCCATTGTTTTGGAGAACAAGGAGGTGATGGCGATTGGCCGGTAGTTGGACGGGTCAGAGCGGTCGCCTTTTTTAGGGATCGGGTGGACGTAAGCCGTCTTCCATGATTTTGGGACTACGCCTAGGGAGTAGGAGTACCGGAAAAGACGCGTTAAAACCGGTGCCAACTCTGGAGCACACGTCCTCAGCACAATTGGGGGGATTCCGTCAGGCCCACTCGACTTGTGGATGTCCAGGGAGAGGAGTGCTTTGCGAACCGAGCGTTGTGTGAAGTGCACTTCCGGCATGGAGCACTCACACCGCGGGATGGTCGGCGGAGTACTCCCCCCGTCATCGAGAGTCGAGTTAGACGCAAAAAAGCCTAGAAGATCGGCTTTCTCCTTTGCGGTATGGGCCAGTGAGTCGTCCTCCCTGTGCAGAGATGGAAGAGATGGCTGACAGAAATTCCCCTGGACAGCCTTGGCGAGAGACCAGAATGCACGGGTTCCAGAAGGAAGGCGAACTAGTTTCTCGCCAATTCTGCCTATGTGCTCTGACTTTGCCTTGGCAATGACTCTTTTAAAGGACCTAGAGGCGGAATTATACTTCTTTTTTAGAGCGCTGGTGTTTACATCCCGGGACGCTGATGCATCAGCCCAGGCTTGATAGCACTCCTGCTTATAGCATGATGCTATTTTACAGGAGCGACCAAACCATGGCTGAGACTTGCCTCCAATGGGCACCACAGAGGAAGGAATAAAAAGTTCCATACCCTGAAGTACCACATCAGCAACAGAGTCCGCAACAACGTTGGGATCATCCGGTGAGAAGCAAACCCGCCCCCAAGGGTAGGATGCAAAGAAAGACCGCATCCCATCCCAATCGGCTGACCTATAGTGCCAAACACGGCGGCAGCCTGCAGAATGCAACCGCGATTTCAGCGTGAGTGGCACCACACTCCGGACCAGACAATGGTCCGAGGAGCCTAAAGGGGCGTCGACGGAAATCTGATATCCGTCCGGGTGAGAGGTCAGCAGAAGGTCCAACAGGGAAGGTGCATGATCCTCCACATCTGGAATCCGCGTAGGAGAAGTAACCAGTTGTGTCAGACCATATGCCAAGGCAAAATCATGAACAGATCTCCCCGCATGATCGGTTAAACGTGAACCAAGCCATTCGGCGTGATGGGCGTTAAAGTCGCCGAGGATCACGATTTCTGCGGTGGGGATCTGCTGTAGCAACGAATCTGCAGCCATTTGGACGTGGTCGAAGAGTCGTTCTGTTTCGGCATTACCACCATGGGACCTATGGAGGCACCCGTAGATGCGCGGATGGTCGTCGCTGTCTACGCGTAGCCAAAGGATGGACAGGTCCGAACCTTCAAGTCTGCCGAGGCGTCGAGAGCAGATGTCCTCTCTGACGTAAACGCAAACTCCAGCCCGAGGCACAAAGGAGTGTTCCAGTTTGTACCCCGGGTAGGAGAGATACGAGACATCAGCCGGAGAGGACACCTGCGTCTCGGTCAGAAAGAGCAGAGCCGGCCTCGCCGTCTCGAGATGGTAGTGGACGGCGTTTAGGTTAGAGTGAAGTCCCCTGATATTGCAGAAATTCACGGACAGCGTGGCAGGGGTCGCCTTGGTCTTGTTGTTCCGTTTGCCCCGAGCACCGACGCTCAGAAGTGGAGAAACATGGTCGTGGATGCTCAGCGAGGGATTCTCCAGGGGGAGCTGGTATCCTCCTGGGGTAGTCGATCATTATTTAATTCCGCTACCATGTTGATGGGGGGGGGGATTTGGGCCTCCGGCTACCTGCACTTACCAGACGAAACGCGGAAGCAGAGCTTACACTTCACGCCGGTATTCTGTGAGGTCGTGTTACCACCCCGGTTTGAGCCGGCCCATACGTGCAACAGCAAAGCTGCCGCGTGGCTCTACCACTGTTAAAACTCCATTGTGAACTGAATTTTAGAATTTATAGAGATAAGATGGTCTGTAGAAATAGAAATAGAAATAGAAACTTTTTCATTCAATGTAGATTATAAATATACTTATTGAAAGTCACTTTTTTAATTTACCACTGGTTCGCAAAAAAAAATGCAGTTACTTTATCTAAAGGTATAATTGTGAAAGTGTCGTCTACGTACCGCTTGTAGAATTTTGGATTTATGGGAGAAGTAAGCAGGGCTTTCTCCTCAAAGTCTTCCATGAATATGTCGGCGACAATGGGAGATACAGGTGAGCCCATCGCCACACCATCTACTTGCTTATAGAACTCCTCCTTCCACAATAAGTAGCCAGATGTAAGGCAGTGTCTGAATAATGCTGCATATTCTACGGGCATGTTGTTTTCTTCCAGCTTTCTAGTTACAATTGAGATGTAGTCTTCAACAGGTAATCATGTAAACAATGACTGCACATCAAAACTGACCATAGTTTCATTGTCTGCCAGATGTAGGTCTTTAATCTCGCTGACAAACCTGTATCTTCCATTGTCGCCGACATATTAATGGAAGACTTTGAGGAGAAAGCCCTGCTTGGGATCCTATAATAAATAAAATTAAATCCCAACCCAAGCATACAACTGCAAGACTTCAAGATACCATAAGTTCATACTGTGTAACAAAAGTTAAATTTTAATCTTTGGTAACCGCGGTTAACTATGACATCCGTACGTTGAACATTTCAGTCCCGCCCGTGAACATGAGTGCTGTAAAGCGTTCGAAACGTCGGGTATTTAAAAAGTTAAATATACGCGATAAATTCAGTAAAAACTAGTATTATTTCAATGTGTATTGTTTGCGTAAATATAAGAAATCATTATGTAAACCAGTACGGACTAATAATTGCAAATAAAATACGCTGATTAGAAGACTTAAAGACCAAGCGCGCAAGACATCTAACAGCCTTAGATTTCTTGAAGAGGTGCCGAGACCATAATCTCATTCCTACGTGTGTCAAAATATCAACCAAAAGGGACATTCGAGGAAGCGCTAAGATCTTAAATCAGGCGAGTAAAAAGTTGTTACGGACGGTAATCCAACAAAAACGCTCCGATCTATATGACATAAATAAATCCATAGACACATCATGCAGTAAATTAAAGAAAGTTCTAACAATGTTTGATTATAATTTTTGCATGGAAACAATAAATAAACGCGAAATTAGTAATTATATCGAATGTAAAAACAAACACATAGAAAAATATCAAAAATTAACGACCTAGTCTAATGTCAAACATCTGAATCAATGCCAGAACCAAAAGCAACCATTGACAAACAAAGATCATAGATTAATTGCGCTCTATAATCTGTCAAAACAATCACTGGATGATGCAACAATTAGGGTTTTATCCAAAGGCCTCAATTTTGCTATTACACCACGCAAATTACCGTACGAAGAAATTATCTGTAGTTTCGAGTACTGTTTATTTAAAAACAATATGCGGAAAGAAGATTTGGAGGCGATACGTCAAGACATTTCATCTATGTTACGTCGATATTCAGTGCCTAAACTGAATCTTCCCAAAGAAGAATTTATAGCGTTAAAGAACCTACGTAATAAACCAGAACTTACGATTATCCGCGCAGATAAGGGAAAAGCCACATTAGTCATGGATACGTCAGATTATAATTCTAAAATACAAAAATTTTTGTCGGATGTAAGTACTTATAAAAAGGTTAAAAACGACCCAACAAGTAGCACACTAAAAACAACTTGTGACCTCATAAAGAAACATTCCGAAAAATTAAATCTGGACGTAAAATGGATAATACCTACGTGTGCCAAATCACCAAAATTGTATGGGTTACCAAAAATACACAAGCCCAATGCTCCATTACGTCCCATAGTGAGCCAAATCGATTCACCAACTTACAGATTGGCTCAACACTTAGCGAAAATACTCTCACCGCTCAGAGGACATACAAGAGCACATATAAAGGATTCCTATCATTTTGTCAGCGAGATTAAAGACCGACATCTGTCAGACAATGAAACTATGGTCAGTTTTGATGTGCAGTCATTGTTTACATGCTTACCTGTTGAAGACTGCATCTCAATTGTAACTAGAAAGCTGGAAGAAAACAACATGCCCGTAGAATATGCAGTATTTCTCAGACACTGCCTTACATCTGGCTACCTATTGTGGAAGGAGGAGTTCTACAAGCAACTAGATGGTGTGGCGATGGGCTCACCTGTATCTCCCATTGTCGCCGACATATTCATGGAAGACTTTGAGGAGAAAGCCCTGCTTACTTCTCCCATAAATCCAAGATTCTACAAGCAGTACGTAGACGACACTTTCACAATTCTACCTTTAGATAAAGTAACTGCATTTTTAGACTATCTTAACTCTATAAATTCTAAAATTCAGTTCACAATGCAGTTAGAGGCAAACAACTCCTTAGCTTTTATAGATGTGTTAGTAATACGGAATCCTGATAACACCTTGAGCCATACTGGCATCACATTTAAATGGCGATTCTCACCACCATCCTTTACAGTTAGCTACCGTGGGTAAATCTTTGTTTCAGAGAGCACGAGGGATCTGTGATAGTAAACACCTGGCTGCCGAGCCACCACCATGTCAAGCAAGTTTTGCATGACAACAAGCTTCGGGTCCCGCGCCTACGTCACAGTGAACGAGTGGAGCCGGCCACAGTCGCGCGTGTACCCGCTGTACTGCCATATATTAGAGGAGTCACTGACAAGATTGGCTACATCTTGAACCGTGCTTCCATCAAAACATACTTCAAGCCGCTGAAGAAGTTTGGTCAGTTTTTACCATCAGTCAAGTGTAATGTCCCTCTGCAAGATGCAGGAGTATACAAGCTTGATTGTGAATTTGGTCTCTCCTACATAGGACAAACTAAAAGGTCAATTAAAACCCGCGTTAAAGAACATATAGCTGATGTGAAGAACCACGCCCCGGGAAGTCTGCAGTCTGTGAACACGTACAGGATCGCCCCCGTCACTACATCAGATTTGATATACCACAAATCCTCGCTAAAGAACATCGATTCCTTCCAAGGATGATCCGCGAGGCTATTGAAATCAAAAACATCCTAATTTCAATAGAGAATATGGCTGGGTGCTACCATCTGCTTGGGATCCTATAATAAATAAAATTAAATCCCAACCCAAGTCGTACAACTGCAAGACTTCAAGATACCATAATTTCATACTGTGTAGATCGGAACAAAAGTTAAATTTTAATCCATGGTAACCGCGGTTAACTATGACATCTGTACGTTGAACATCTCAGTCCCGCCCGTGACCATGAGTGCTCTAAAGCGTTCGAAACGTCGGGTATTTAAAAAGTTAAATATACGCGATAAATTCCGTAAAAATTTGTATTATTTCAATGTGTAGTATTTGCGTAAATATAAGAAATCTTTAAGCACCTTTTTTTACTTGAACGCTTCCCTATTATCGAATAGCTAAAAATAATATTCAATTAATTTTTTTTTTGAATGTCTTTGATTAAAATTTTAATAAATTGCTTTAGCCACCGTTTACTCGGTCATCTCTTTTGTTAATTTAATTGGAGAACGATAGGGTTTCATAACCGTTCTTATCAATTAAGGTATTGATGAAATTAATAATTGTGTAAGAGATTCGTTAAAAGCGATTGCTTGATCACGGTTTTCATAAAGTAAGGAAAATAATATGAAATCATATTCGTTTATTTGTTGTTGCATAATGATTTCATCAAAGGTGCAACCGAATATAACTTATAGTATTTTTATAAGTATTATATCATCATCATCATCAGCCCTTCACAAGTTGACTGCTGAACATAGGCCTTCCCAAGGTATCCACAAAGCACGGCCCTGAGCCACCTGCACTCATCGACTACCTGCATGCCTTACCAGGTCGTCACTCCATTTAGTGGGGTGTCGCCCTACACTTCACCTACCAGTACGAGGCTGCAACTCGAAAATCTTTTTACTAAACTGGCCTACCCATTGCCACTTCAGCTTACTAATCCGTTGGACTATATCAGTAACTCGAGTTCTACTGCAGATACCCTCATTTCTAAGTTTATCACGCAGAGAAACCCCGAGCATAGCCCTCTCCATAGCTCGCTGAGCGACTTTGAGCGTCCTCATATGGCCAGCAGTGAAGAAGCACGTCTCAGTTCCATTGAACATCACTGGCAACACGCACTGGTTGTATGCTCTCGTTTTCAGGTTTGGAGTTATAACTGACAAGAAGATGTACCGTAATTTCCCGAACGCTGCCCAGCTGAGTTGAATCCGTCGATTTACCTCTCGGTCGAAGTCGGACTTACCTAGTCCGTAAAAAATAGCTTGATTTAAATTTGTAGTTTCTACGAACACATTTATATTAAAACTTTATAGTATATAGGTTATAGATTCTTGGTTTAGGGAGGTTGCTCTGCCTGCATGTTTCTGCTAGTACGAATGCACTAATTATAATAGTGGTCGCAATTAGCAGAAGCAACACTTTTTGTTCTCTACACTCATCATACGAAACCCTGCAGCATAATATAGCTGCAGCGTGATTCAGATAATCAAAGACCATTTATTTTAGCAATTTTAAATATGGAACCCTCGAGCTAAATAGAAGTTAGTTATTTCAATAAGAGAGGAGCTTCAGTTTATTTATATTGTTACGAGCTTGAAGTTCGTGACAATAAAATTTGCCGATAAAATTACCTAAATTAACACTTTAATTTTCTTTACACAAATTTAAACTTAAAACACTAATAATTAAACACAGATTCACTTTATTCCGCTCTGAAGCTTCGCTTGTCTCGCCAAATTCAATACTACCCCGATCGCATATTGCAGCGCCTTTATATAGGGCTCTTCCACGAAAACATCCAGAATATTCCAGAATATTCGAGTAAATACGCGCGCCAACCAACCAAGCGCAGAAAATTCGAGTTCGGGGCTTCCAGAAAGCTTAGTTCTTCAATTCGATACTAGATGGCGCTGTCGGTTGAAAGATTAGTGATGTCATTTTCAATAGATGGCCCTAGTGCCAGATGTCAACTTAGCCGCGCAACACTGCCCCCTCCTAAGACATGCTCGTCCCGAGCATTAACGGCCCCATAATAACGCGCCAGGCGATCCACATGGACGATCTTAGGAGTCCCTCTTGCGCCTTTCTGTATCCGGTAGGTTACATCGTTGATCCTGGTTACAATCCGGTACGGGCCGTCCCATTTAGCTTGAAGCTTAGGAGATTTCCCTTTGCTGCGGACTGGATTGTGCAACCACACTAGTGAACCTTCGTCAAAGCCTTTATTGTTCATTTTGCGGTCGTACCGGGTTTCATCCTCTCAGACATTTGCTGGCCCGATTGTCTGACGTGCTCATGAATGTCATTCATTTTGTTCCGCAAGTCATTTGCATAATCGGTTATAAGGTCTGCAGGCAGCCGTAATTCTCTTCCAAAGTTTGCGAAAGCTGGTGTCACTGGTGTACTTTCGTGAACAGCGCTTCGATATGACAACAAAAACGGTTGTATGTGCTTGTCCCAATCTCGTTGCCGATTGTCTACAACTTTTGCAAGGTACCTCTCCAATGTCTGATTAAATCGTTCTACCATTCCATCAGATTGCGGGTGATAAGAAGTCGTTCTTGTTTTGTGAGTACCCATACTCGGCAAGTTTCCTGGAATATTTGAGACTCAAAATTCCTTCCTAGATCGCTGTAAATCTCTAAAGGTACTCCAAAACGACAAAAGACTTTATGAACTAGCTTATCCGCAACTGTTGAAGCTTCTTGATTTGGAAAGGCGAAGACTTCTGGCCACTTAGTGAAGTAATCCATCACAACCATGAAATACTTGTTACCGCTATCACTCTCCGGAAACTGTCCCGCCACGTCAATGGCTATTCTCTCCCATGGTGCACCAACATTGTACAACTTCAATGCACCTCTACTACGAGTATGAGGTCCCTTTACAGCCACACAACTTGTACATTTGCGACACCAGTCCTCGACATCGTTTCGACAGTGGACCCAGTAAAACCGTTCTCGGATCTTCAGTAGAGTTCGTTTAACTCCGAGATGGCCTCCTGAACAATCATTATGGTACTGCGGTAGAACATCCGGTACTTTAGCTTTAGGGACAACGATTTGCAAATGACAGCTGTCTCCCCGATCATTTTCCCATTTACGACACAGAACTCCATCCTGAAGCAGCAAGCTGTCCTACTGGGCCCAATAGCTTTTAGTGGTCGAACTCATCGCTGAGACGTCACTCCACTTGGGCTTGGGAGCACTGGCCTTTATCCATTCCAGAATCGGCGTGATGTCCGGATCTTCTTGCTGTACATGTAGTAAGCTGTCCTTCCACTCGTTGCTGAGGTGTCTGCCCTGAGCATCCTCACGGATACCAGTTCCTTACTCTCTTTCCTAGTACAATGTTTGCAATCTTCAGGACAAGGTCTTCTTGATAATGCATCTGCGTTGCCATGAGATTTCCCGCTGCGATGTTCGATCTCAAAGTCGTATTCCTGCAGTAGTACAATCCACCTCGCAACTTGCCCTTCTGGGTTTTTAAACTGCAATAGCCATTTTAGTGCAGCATGGTCAGTTTGTAAGTGAAATTTTTATCCCAGAAGATTTGAGATTGCTAGCAATTCGCGTCTTGTGACACAATAGTTCCTTTCCTGTTTTGACAACGACTTGCTTAAGTACGCTATCACGACCTCTTGGTCACCATTCCGTTGAGACAACACACCGCCAAGTCCTATATAACTTGCGTCTGTGTCAACTATAAATTCTTTGCTTGCATCAGGGTATCCCAAAATAGGTGTTTTGCACAGACGGTCCTTGAGCTCCTGGAATGCGATATTGCAACTTTCATCCCAGCGGAAAAGTCGCTTCTCCTCGATTACCTTATGAAGACGTTTGGCTATATCTGCAAAGTTCTTCACAAACCGCCGGTAATAGGAGCACAAACCCAAAAATGCTCTAACCTGCGTCTTGTCTTTTGGAACCGGCCAATCCTTGACAGTGGTGATTTTCTCTGGATCCGTGCGGATGCCCTCTTCCGATACTACATACCCCAAAAAGTTAACTTGCCGTTTGAATAGTGAACATTTTTTCAGACTCTTGAGGTTGAGGTTGGCACTCTGAATCTTCATGAGCACACGTTCCAGATTTTGAAGGTGTTTCTCAAACGTATGACCTACGATGATGATGTCATCCAAGTAGACCAGAGAGGCATCGCCAATTAGCGGTAAGTACAAGGTTCCATCAGCCTTTCAAACGTTGCTGGAGCATTGCACAACCCAAACGGCATTACTTTAAATTGCCACAGACACTTTCCCATCGCGAACGCAGTTTTCTCCTTGTCCTTAGGGTCAATTGCAACTTGCTAGTAGCCACTTTTTAGATCCAGCGTGCTAAACCACTTTATTCCTGTAAGCATGTCCAGCGTGTCATCAATTCTTGGCAAGGGATAGCTGTCCTTCTTCATAACGTCGTTCAGACAGCGGTAGTCAACACAAAACCACATGCTGCCATCCTTCTTCTTTACCAGCACCACGGGTGAACACCATGGACTAAAGGAAGGTTCAATAACACACCATCCTTTACCATTCATTCAATCATGGTTTCCACTTCCTTTTCTCGAGCTACCGGCAATCTTTTTGGCCGCTGACGGATAGGCAATTTTTCTCCTGCGTTTATTTTGTGTTGAACTAAGCCAGTCTTTCCTATGTCAGTATCGTTTGATGAGAATACATCGGCATACTTGAGTAACAACTTCTCCGCCTTGACCATTTCGTTCGGGGAGAGAACGCTGCGACAGTCTTCCAAAAGTGCGGTTAGTCTCGTTTGTGCATCCTTGCTGGGGGTCTCACTCGATATATATTGGCACCGACGTAACCAATCTACTTCCTCACAAGTGCCAACCGGAGTGCCTTTTTCTATAATCTGTTCCCGGTCACAAAGTTTCAGCACACGTACTCCTGAGATGCCAGTGGTTCTGACCAAGGTTCGAGCTACTTTCCATGGAAGGTCATTGTTTACCCTTTCCACAAGTACACAACGGTGAGCTTGCCCAGCGTTTCGATGAAGACTAACCGGAACAATCGTTTCCGATCTCGGCGGAAGAACAATTTCTTAATGCTGTACACGTTCCCTGGTAACGCATCTTCCATAAAAAGTTCCTCCTGTCCACATTTCAAAACACCTTGCTTAACGTCGATCTCACAACAGTTTTTCCTCATAAAGTCTAGGGCTAGGATGCAGTCGTCCATTATATCAGCCACGATGACATTATGCAGGTAGATCACGTTGCCTAGCTTCAACTCCATCTCCTTCTCTCCACGGACGGGTATACGCTGACCGGTGGCTGTTACCAAATTAATGCGTTCTCGGTTATATGCGGAGTCCCCAAGGAACTGACTTATAAGTTGGGAACTAACAACCGTACGAGAGGCTCCAGTATCTATGGTCAGTTTACACGGCATTCCATTGACCTCGCCCTTGATGATCAGACTGTTCCCATCATGGGTTTGTGAGATCGAGATCCTTGGGGCTCTTTTAACATCAGCTAGCACCCGCCCCGCAGTTCTGGCTTTTACTCGTTTCCCTGCTGCTGCTGGGCGGTGCTGTTGGCCGCACTACCCTCTTGAGGTCGTTCACCTTCCCTTTCTAGGGTTCGCTTAGGGCAGCTGGATCGAAGATGGCCCTTTTCCCCACAGCCATAGCACCTAGGGCTGTATCCTTTGTTGCGGTCGCGTACTGTAGCTGCTGCAACCTCCCTGATGCGAAGGGAACGATGATCCTGCCGCACGGCTTCCACTTCCAGTGCATGAGCCAAGGCGTCCTTAAGCGTCTCGTGGTGCCCGAGCCTCACAGCAGCTCTGACTTCCAGGTCGCGGATGCCGTCGATGAATGTCTGCACCAGGTTCCCTTCAATGAGTGCAGGTACAGACCGGTGTGCTTTTCGCACCAGCTTCTCCACCTCTAGAGCCCACTGCTGCAGGTTTTCGTTGATGCGCTGCACGCGATCTTTAAGCTGCGCACGAAAGACGTGTTCCAGGTGAGCGTCGCCATATCTCGCCTTCAATGCCTCAAGGAGTTGCTCATAAGTCACTTCCCACCGAGAGTTTCCAGAACTGTTAACGCCTGGTCGCGCAGGCCTAGTGTGAGAGCAGTCATGGCCTGGCTTTTATTCCAGCCGTTCGCTTTCATAACAGCCTCGAACTGGATTTTGTAGGCTGACCAGGAAGAAGTCCCGTCGAACGGTGGCACTTTGAACCCACGCAGCGAAGGTGTAGTAGCTACTACGGGAGCTGTTGTTCCATTCCCTAGTTTGAGGACGTCCAGCGTTTTCTTCACGTCAGCCATCACGTTGTCAACCCGATTGTTCACTTGGTCGATTCGGGTTTCAGATTTCTCAATTCGGGTTTCAGCTTCTGACAGGCGGTGTTCATGTTGAGTAACCCTATCATTCACCTCCTTCATCTCATTCCCGAAGGTAGCGTGAAGGTCCTTCATAAGGAGCATCTGCTCTTCCAACCGACGTGCCTGTTCCTTTTGTCGGCGGGTCTGTTCATCCTGTCCGCCCCGCAGCTGCTCTTTCAACTGACGGACCTGTTCCTCCTGTCGGCGAGCCTGTTCTTCCTGCTGCTCTTTCAACCAACGGGCCTGCTCCTCCTGTCGGCGAGCCTGCTCCTGCAGCATCACCATCAGAGCACCTAAGTCAGGTGCTGCAGATGTAGGAGCTACTGACGGGCCTGTAGCCGGCGGCTGGCCCTCCGACGTCTGCGGCGTTGCACCACCAAATCTTCTTTGGTCCGTCTCCTGTTGGCGTTGACTTCGGGTACGGACACCCTCCGTTTCCTGCTTAGGTAAAATTGGCATGATTTTATCCCACTTCTGACACCAATTGTTACGAGCTTGGAGTTCGTGACAATAAAATTTTCCGATAAAATTACCTAAATTAACACTTTAATTTTCTTTACACAAATTTAAACTTAAAACACTAATTATTAAACACAGATTCACTTTATTCCGCTCCGAAGCTTCGCTTGTCTCGCCAAATTCAATACTTCACCGATCGCGTATTGCAGCGCCTTTATATAGGGCTCCTCCATGAAAACATCCAGAATATTCCAGAATATTCGAGTAAATACGCGCGCCAACCAACCAAGCGCAGAAAGTTCGAGTTTGGGGCTTCCAGAAAGCTTATTTCTTCAATTCGATACTAGATGGCGCTGTCGGTTGAAAGATTAGTGATGTCATTTTCTGGAAAGCTCTCTCTTTGCTGTGTTACCCGACACTAGATGGCGCTAGTTCCAGATGTCAACTTAACCGCGCAACAATATGAATAAATATGTAATATTCTTCTACAGTTATATTTTAAAATATATTTTATAATATATATAAATAAACGTAAACACTAACGCCTGTCACCCATAGGGGTAGGCAGAGACTACAAAATTCCATTTGGCACGATCCTGACATACCTCTCTCGCCTTTTCCACATTCATATACCTACGCATACATGCTCGTCGGTTAAGGGTACTCTTAATTTGGCCCATTTATAGTATGTTGCCAATTTGGTCGACAAACTTCCGCCTAGTACGTCCCTTTCCGACACTTCCATTCACTTCTGCAACATATATTTGCTTTGTCGGTCTTTCCGCATTCATTCTTTCTACATGACCAGACCACCGAAGCATTCCTTTCTTAATCCTAGTCACCACATCATCTTGCAAACCACACTCATCTTTTATCACACAGTTTTTCACCCTGTCACTCAGATTTAGCCCTAACATACTCCTTAGCGACCACATTTCTACTACATTTATTCTACTCTCGTGCTTCTTCTGTCACACCCAACTTTCACTACCATACGTTAAAGTAGGGACTAATACAGCACTGTGAAGTGCCATACGTGCCTTTTTTGACACATTCTGACTTTTCACAATAGAGTGTAGAGCCCTATTTACTTTATTTTCTGCATTCACTCGTCCTTCAATATCTTTTATCATATCTCCCATCCCTGCTGAATACACATCCCAAATATGCGAACTAATCCACTTGCTGAATTAACTCTCCTTCTATTCTTATTCAACATAACGTTTTGCTGTCTTCTCTTTCAAAAACCATCACTTTCGTCTTAATTGCGTTCACTTTCATTCATCTTTCTTTTAATGACCTGTTCCTTAATGTAACCATCATTTGCAACTCGGCCGCCAACGACGTAAGTATGACTTGATCATCGGCGTACAAAAAGCATTTGACATGACATGATTTTCTTAACCCGCATTCTTCAACATTCAAATTTTCCAAACAACTGTCCATAAATAGGTTGAACCCGGGCCCGGACCCGGTTGGCCACGGGGAAGCTACACAGCCCTGTCTGACACCTTTATGGATGCCAAATCAGTCCGAGTAGACCCCGTTGATTCTAACACAAGCACTCGAGTCCCTGTAAAGAGACTTTAATGCCTGTACCAAACCAGCGCTCAACCTAAATGCGTTCAGCGTTTGCCATAACACATCCCTATCCACTCTGTCATAAGCCTTTTCCAAGTCCATGAACGCACAAAAAATTTTTGTTTTTCCGCCAAAAACTTCTTTGTGATCATGCGCATGGAAAAGAATTGATCTGCACACCCCATTCCCTTTCTAAATCCCGCTTGTACATCCCAAATTTTTTCATCAGTTTCTTTCATAACTCTTTCAATTAGTACCTTAGCGTACAGTTTTCCCACAATGCTAAGAAGGCTGATACCACGATAGTTTTTACAGTCCTGCTGTGACCCTTTTCCCTTATATATTGAGACTATCACAGCTTTGCACCAGTCTCCCGGTACCCGCTTTAGTTCCCAACATAAATTAAACAAGGTGTACAGCAGGCCTGCCACCACGTCCTCTCCAGCCCTTAGCATTTCGAGTGAAACTCTATCATACCCGGCTGCCTTACCTACTTTCATGCTTTTCATTGCTTTCATTATTATCGCCCTATCTCTTTTATCTTCTTTCGGAATTTCTATTTCATTTAGTATACACGTCTCCTCACTCATAAATACGCTTTCAAAATATTTCTTCCATCTCTTTAGACTCAACACTTCATCATTCAGAATACAGCCATTCTTGTCGCGTATCGCATTAAATCTAGGCTGTTTTGAATGTCCTCTGGCAGTTCGTACGAGTTTTCAGAACATTTTAATATTTTTCTGGAAGTTATCTGATATTCTTCTATCATTCTTATCCGTTCTTTCTTGCTTTTTCCTTTCAACTAATTCTTTTACTCTCTTATTTAGACGTTTAAACTCTGCCTTTTTTTCTTTCAATATCATCATTCTTACTGCCGGAATTACCAGCTTTGGTCGCTAGTAAATCTAGCCATGCTCTCTTATTTGCTTCAACTTCTATACGAACCTGATCATCCCACCATAAAGTATTTTAAAATACTTCCTAATATAGCCATAAATAAATACAAAATTTTAACTATTTTTAAGGATTTTATAGCGTTTAATTTTAAATTTTTAATCTCGAAGTTTGTAAAATGTGTTATGTAGTATTCGTGTAAATATTAAAATTCTTTATAAAAAATCTTAAGTCAGTGTATTTTTTATTTCTTCTCCCTGTCAACTCCTCTTGCTGCGTTTGTTACTTTGAGGTAAATAAGTTGAAGTTTATAGTTTTATAATTTCGAAAATTTTTTTAAAATGTCAATGTTATTTTAATAAGCGTTGCAATTGAAAATAAAGAAGAAATACTTTATCTTTAGACAAAATATTAAATATTTTTGATAGTAGTTATTCGTGACATGTAAGTCGTACATGTACATGTTTTTAAAACACATACGAAATCAAAATCTAATAAATCACGCGGTGAATAATTCCTTATGGCCTTACACATTAAAATTTTGAATAAGTTTTAATATATTCGTGTTATTTTATTAGAGTTTTGTAATTTAAAATAAAGAAAAAAATGTTTAGCCAAAGTTATAGTTAATATTAGCATGTAAGACGTACATGTAAGAATTTTTTGAAACGCACTGTTAATTTAATAAAACTACGCGGTGAATAATTACTTATGGCCTAACATGGGCCTAACTCATTTATTTATTTATTTATGCTTTGATGCACAAAAAAGTACATATGGCGGACTTAATGCCATAGGGCATTCCATCCCAGTCAACCATTAGGCTAAACAGAGATAGACATTATGGAGGCGGTGCAACAATAATCAAATAGAGAGCATAAAAATATATATATATATATATAATATATAATATATATACATACATACATACACACACACACACACATATATATATATATATATATATATATATATATATATATATGTGTGTGTGTACACACACAATAGGTTTGTATAAGTATTATCTATGTCAACAAATATGAAAAAAAGAGCTGAGTTAATTCAAACTTGCAACGATTTAATCATATACTTACGGACTTGATTTTTAAAGACGAATTTTTTGGGAGCTTTTTTAATGTCAAGAGAGATGTCGTTCCAGAGTGTGATGGCCGTGAGGGCGAAAGAGTAAGATAAATAACCAGTACGGTGTAAAGGAGTGAGCAACTTAAGATTGGCCGAGGAACGGAGAGAAAAATTATGAGAATCTCCCAGGTATTGAAATTTAGATTTCAGACTCATCGCACTCAAATCCCACGGTGTACCACCTTCGCTGCATTATTAAAATACTATTTAGGTGACAATTCAACCCTTTTCATGGTTTGTTACTAGGTGACTTTAGAGAAATAAAAAAAAGAAATCAGCTTCTATCTTCTATCTTCTATCTCTACTCAGAAAACTCCTATTAATTAAATACAACATATATAGTTTTTTAACAATAGTATCGAATGAAGTAAAAAATAATCTGGTCAAATTTAAAATGATTCTAAACTATATCACAGAAGTGAAAAAACTTTTTCTGATAAAAATAAACAATGTTTTGGTTTTAAAAAAGTAAGCACCAAAAACCTATATATATTTATATATATATATATATATATATATATATATATATATATATATATATATATATATATATATATATATATATAGGTTTTTTATAGGTTATATATATATATATATATATATATATATATATATATATATATATATATATATAACATCATCTATCATCATCCAGATGTATATAAGCATCCCTTTTGCCATCAAGTAAAGCGTGAGCTCGTTTGTCAACCAAATATAAAAAAATATAAAAAGGCAAAAATATGCAACAAGCCAGTTTTAAGCTTCCGTTATACTTTTTAATTTTGAATCTTCGAGTTAGTTTATGCTGGTTTTCAACAGATAAAATTCATTTATTATTCTGCGATAACATACTGTACTGTAGCGCATTTTTCACTTACAGAAAAGTGAAAATATTGTTTGTATAATTCAAAAACATGAAAATACTGATATTAATAGATGTAGAATTCCTTTTCTGAATAGGATTCTGTCCGAGCAGTTACTAACCTTTTACATATTTTGGTCTGAAAAATAATAATGATGATGTCCTTCAGACCGAATTTAGATCAGTCTCGAAGGAGACTAGCCATCTACGCAGGACAAGATTATACAGAGTCCGAGTACACAGGCAAACACGGAAGCATTCTGTATTCACTTACTCTCAAAGACCGACCACGACCGACCGTCATGGGGATGAATCATCACCAACTTCCTTACTCCAGGCTGCTACTTAAAAAGCTTGCAACTGATTTTGGTCTAACTCAGGTTTTGAACCTGCAACCTCATGATCATCAGTTTTGTTTACGGCGACTCGACAAACGAGGTCTGAAGGATATTATAATAAAAAACCTGCATAACTATATATATATATATATTATAATAAAGAGCCAGCATAACTATTATAACGTGCATAGCATTCCATCTTATTCCTCAGGGATGTCAATGCATTTGTAGACTTTTTTGCTTAACTTTTGGTTGCAGATGCTCATCGGCTGTAGCAGCAGCTTACAATTAGATGGACTGTAAGTTTGTTTGTCACTTTTAGTTCATAAATAAAAATGGAAACGTGTTTAGTCAAGGGCCGTTAATTTTCTGTTTATTTAATGAATGAATGAATGCATTTATTCTCTCTTCACAATAGGTATTCTTAGTGATAAGTGTTTACAAAAGTGCCAGATAGGTACCTAACTTGTGAGAGACTGGTACCTGATGTAGGTATAAAAAAACCTGTACAAGTCACCAGGGCTCCCCCGCGTATAAAGCAACAGTCTGAGGAATACAAATCAGAAAGGAGATTATAAACGATATGAACTGCAGTAATTACAAATTTCACATCAATAAGTGTGTGTACTATGAAAAGTGTAGTTGTGCGTGTGAGCTAGTGCAGGCGCGCGCCTTTTGTGTGTACGTGTGTGTGTGTGTGTGTGTATGTGTGTGTGTGTGTGTGTGTGTGTGTGTGTGTGTGTGTGTGTGTGTGTGTGTGTGTGTGTGTGTATTTGTGTGTGGGGATGTGTGTGTGAGTGAGTGTGTGTGAGTGATTGTAGACGTACCAGCTGTTGCGTGAGTTAGGACTAACATATAATTGCATTTAAACCCAAAATAAGGAGAAGAAAGTATGAAGACATGACAGACATTAATAGAAATTATATAGGCAACTTTAGTGGGTTTTCGGTCGCTTCATAGTCTAAAGTTTTCAGATATTTGGTAAGAACGGATTTGCAGGTCGATTTAGGTAAGGGATAGAAGTTTAGGATATTATTCAGTTTATTATAAATGTATGGTCCTAGGAAACAGAAGAAATTGTGTGAGGTGGCAGAATGAAAGGATTGGGTTCGACAAACAGAACCTTTCCTGCGTTTGTCTTTTAGGAGCTCCGGTTCGTATTTACATTGAGAGTGTTTCATTAGAATAGTTTGTACGATGAAAGACTGTTAGAACGTCCCACTTTCTGTAGATATCCACTGTAGGAAAGCAGAACGAGAGACCTGCACTGACTTTTAGGATGGCTCTTTGGGCTCTTTCAACCTCGATTAGGTGGGTTTTAGTCGCACCACCCCATGAGCCGATGCAGTAATCTACAAGTGATTGGCATAGAGCGTGGTAGACTATCTTGATGATTCGGCAGTCTGCCACGTCTTTAAGAGATTTCAAGATGTAAATGAGCTTGCGTAACCTAGTGACAAGTATCTCGATATGTGGCTTGAAAGTCAGGGTTTGGACTATTATAATTCCGAGGTATTTGATTTTGTCTGTTCTTTGAATAGCGGGACAATTGCAAATAGTTGACTCAGAGTTGCAAACATGGACTGTGATGGAGAGGGAGTGAGGGGGACTTTGGTTGGACCTAAGTGTGAAGGTTATGTATTTTGTTTTATCAGTGTTTAGTGTCAACACGTTCTTTTGTAACCAGAGGCAGCACTTAGTAAAACCTCTTTGTGCAGAATCAAAGACCTCCCTCCAACTATTACCACTGAAGAATAGTGCAGTATCGTCGGCAAATGAGAATATTTTCCTCTGTGTAGCTGAAGCTGGCATAAGTCGTTGATATATATCAAGAACAACGTTGGGCTGAGTATGCTACCTTGTGGTAGACCAAATTTGACAGTTAACTCTTCATTTATCGTATTCTCTATTCCAACTCTCTGCTTTCTTCCACTCAGAAAGTTTTCTATTAAACTGCAGAGGTAAGCCTCTCACACTGATTTTTTCCAGCTTGGCTATGAGGTGTGGGAATGGAACTATGTAAAACGCTTTCAATAGATCGAAAAATATTGTTAGGCATTTTCTTCTTTCATCCAAGTTGGTTATAACTGAGTTGACAAGCTCATGTACCGCATTATTTGTTGACTTGCCTTGCCGAAATCCGAATTGCGCTGGTGAAAGGAGATTATTTCCCTCCAGGAAATTGATTAAGCGCTTATGTATTAGGCGCTCCAAGATTTTGGACAGTGTGAGCAAGATGTATATTGGCATGTAGTTATTGACACAGTCCCTCTCGCCACTATTGTGAATTGGTTTGATAAGCGCTGTTTTGAATGCTGAGGGAAAGATTCCCGAAGACAAAGACAGGTTGCATATATGTGTAATAGGGGGAGGGGGGTAAGGATATGTATATATCTCTTGAGTATTATGCTATAAATCTGGTCGAGCCCTACTGCACAGTTGTTTCTTAAACCCTGGATTAGCTGGAAAATTTCATCCTCATCGGTAGCATGACAAATGAATTGGTGGGGGATGGATACAAGACGTCAGGTTCAGTAAATTTTCTGTGTCCAGAACGTAATATAATAGCTTCAGGTTCCAATATTAGCGAAGAAATAGTTGATGTCGCTCATACTTTTTTTCCGGATTTTCGGGAGAGATAAGACAGGATGAGCGATCTACTAAACTATTGGAGCCGGTCAGATTTTTTATGGCTTCCCACAGCATTTTTTATTATGTTTCGCCTTATCGATCTCTTGTTTCTCATAATCTCTTTTCGCCTTTTTAAGAAGAGAGTTACAGTAATTCCGGTAGCGTTTGTAAGTTAGTTTGAGTGCTTCATTTTCAGGGTCCTTTTTTAATTTCTTGTAAAGGTTGTCCCTGTTTTTCATACACCGCATTAATTCTTTCGTGACCCATGGTTTCCTTATAAGTTTTCTGTTAGGTGTTTTAATCAAGGTGGTATTATCTCTTATGGATGTATTTAAATATTTCAGAAACAGATCTGTTGCTGGGTTTGCTTCCATGCAATGAAGAATTTTTTGATATTTAAATATTTGCATAGTTTTGTCTAATTACGAAAAGTTAATACGAGAATATGACTTATTTAAGTATTCAGGGCGAGAAGGTTGAGTAAAGCTGACGGCTACACTTTCGTGGTCAGTAATAGATGACTCCAAAATGAAACAAGTAGCTACTAATTTAGTTTTAATTATAGTGTGATCCAGGCATGTTCTACCACGAGTAGGATTGGTGTCTCCTGGAAGCATGCTATGACTCGCCAATACATTTAGGTACTCATGTGAGCGCTTATTAGAGCTATCCGGGACAATATATATATATTGATGTCGGCATAGAGAATTATGTTTTTATAGTTCTTAAGTTTAGACGACAGAGGGGAGTCGAGAGAATTTATGAAATTGCCGGTATTAGTTTGGCTAGGCGGTCTATATATGCCAATAACACAGGTTTCGGTGTTTAACCTTAATAGTAGACAATTGGCATCGCTGATTTAATATTAAAATTACTCGTAGATCACTTCACATTGAGTAAATTACATCAAATTTGATAGACCACAAATCCCTGCGAAAGAACATCCATTCCTGCAAAGGATGACAGACAAGGCTACTGTAAATAAAAAAATCCTAATTTTAATTAAGTAGGTACTTCTGGGGATCGAATCAAATGTATTAAGTAAAAAGCTGAAGATATTCCGGGTTAACATTGACATCTGGAAGCAAATCACCTCAATCCGTCGTGACTATGAGTACTGCAAAGCATCCGAAGTCGGTAATTGAATATAAGAAAAATTAAACTCGATGAAATCTGTAAAAATAATTATAATCAACATTCTACTGATCTACAAATCAGTAATATCTTGAATGGTTCAGGAGTAGTATGGTTAAATCCAACCCCCAACCCCAAGGAGTTAAAGACAAAATACCAGAAAATCTTAAGGCTTTCTGTATATGGTAGCACATTACCTCGCTTATGTCAGGCTTAAAATACCCAGACTAATAAATGAATACAGCGTCAAAGGTGTAAAACTTATTGTTAAGTGTGACGCTTAGGGTTAGTCCTTCATAAAACTGGAGAGATCAGTGGAATTTTAGAAACAGATGAAAAGAACACGCTGCAGCTATATTATAATTATAGTTACACACTTACCTTTTTACTTTCCGACCCTTTTCTATACAAAAAAAAAAACACAAGAAAGAAAAGTATCAGACAATGGAAGACAAGAAACATGTAAATCTTTGACAATTTTAAGAAATTGTAATTATTATGGATTTGCTTATTCAAACTTATTAATTATTACGTGGTAGAGCCATGCTGCAGTTATATTAGTAGTATAGTTGTAGCACGTATGGGTCGGCTCGACCGGGGAGGGACCACGCTCTCACAGAATACCAGCGTGAAATAGTAGCTTAATGCTGCTGTATTTCGTATGGTGAGTGTAGAGAACCGGAGACCCTTTTTACTGGAAACGAGGCATTCCATCTCAGTCCTCACGGGTGACAACGCATCTGCATTTTGATTTTTAATGGAGGATAGATGTAGATGTCTCTGGGCCGCAGCAACCACTTACCATCAGGTGGACTGCGTGCTCGTTTGTCACCCTATTCTATAAAAAAAAAAACTTGTATTCTTACTTTATTATTATTTTTATCGTGGACGCTTCCGAAGCCCTGTAAGTGATGTGATGACAAATTTAATCGTTTCAGAGTTAATGTCCATTGCGAAGCCCTTCCTTCGTTATTTGCTTCCTTTACTAGCATCTTATAAAATCTACTTACAAGAAAATTGTAAGTCTCTTTAGAGTGAAGTATTACTTTATTTTTTATACCCACACTAAGAAATTCAATGGTAATTTTAAGAATTTATCACCCAATTTCCAGCAAAAAATGACGACTAAGATTAAAAATGCAGATGCCTTGTCACCCCTGAGTAATAAGACGGAATGCTTCGTTTCTAGTAAGGAGGTTTCCGGTTCTCCACACTTATCATACAAAACATTGTAGCATTATACTGATATTTTACGCTGGTACTCTTTCAGTGCATTGAACCTGGACGAGACGACCCATTTGTGCTACAACCGCAATACGAGATAGCTGCGGCTTGGCTATGTCGCGACTAGTAGGTCATAAAGAAATAAAAACGGTAAATAAATGCGTTTGATAAAAATTATTCCAAAGTGTTATGTATGTATGAAATAACGCAGTGGTACAGTCACTGTATCAGTTGAATTTCAAAATATATTAGAGATACAAATTACACACAAATGAGATAAACATTTCAGTGGCTAATTTAACTAAAGATTTTCTAAGGAGAACACTCTGGGGAGATTAATGGACAAAAGTTAAACTGCTTAAGTGATTAATTGCATTGCAGTAGTTTTACTGTCTTGCCGCAGTTAGTAGACAAAATATTTTATATCGCAGAACAAAAAATCAAAATAGCAACACTATTTTATATGCTAATGATATTTTGCTGCCTTGAAAAGAACAGTTTTAATAGTGGTCGAGCCACGCGGCAGATTTGCTGTTGCACGTATGGGCTGGCTCAAACCGGGGTAGTACCACGACCTTACAGAATACCGGCGTTTCATCTGGTGAGCGTAGGTGGCTGAAGGCCCCATTCCCCCCCCATTTAACATGGTAGCGGAATTAAGTAAAGATCTACCCTTGGAGGGTACCAGCACCCCTGAATAATCCCTCGCTGAGCATCCACGAACAAGTTACTCCACACCTGAGCGTGGATGCTCAGGCTGCCTCGCGTATTCTGGGGGGAGGGGGGCAAAATTCCGCTCAAGAGAGCAACTGCACTGGGCAAATTGAGCAACAAGACCAAGGCAACCCCTGCCACGCTATCCGTGAATTCATCTAACCTAAACGCCATCCACTACCATCTTGAGACGGCGAGGTCGGCTTTGCTATTTCTGACCAGGTGTACTTTCCGACTGATGCTTCGTATCTCTCCTACCCGGGGTACAAGCTGGAACACTCCTTTGTGCCTCGGGCTGGAGTTTACGTATTCATCAGAGAGGACATCTGTTCTCGACGCCTCGGCCATCCTTTAGCTACGCGTAGACGCGTAGTACGCGCGACGACCATCCGTGCGTCTACGGGTGCCTCTATAGGTCCCATAGCAGTAATGCCGAAACAGACCGACTCATCGAGCACGTCCAGATGACTACAGACTGCGTGCTACAACAGATCCCACCCGCAGATTCGTGATACTTGAAGATTTTAATGCCCAACACGCTGAATTGCTTGGTTCTCGTTTAACCGATCATGCGGGGAGACCTGTTTATGATTTTTCTTTGGCATATGGTCTGACACAACTTATAAATTTGTCTACGCGGATTCTAGATATGGAAGATCATACACCTTCCCTGTTGGACCTTCTGGGACCTCTCATCCGGACGGATATCTGATTTCCGTCGACGCCCCTTTAGGCTCCTCGGACCATTGTCTTGTCTGGAGTGTGAAACTCACGCTGAAATCGCGGTTGCATTCTGTAGGCAGCCGTCGTGTTCGGCACTATAGGTCAGCTGAATTGGATAGGATGCGATCTTTCTATGCGTCCTACCCTTGGGGGTGGGTTTGTTTCTCGCTGGACGATCCCAACGTTGTTGCTGATGCTGTCGCTGATGTGGTACTTCAGGGTATGAAACTTTTTATTTCTTCCTCTGTGGTGCCCATCGTAGGCAAATCTCAGACATGGTTTGGCCACTCTTGTAAAATAACATCATGCTATAAGTAGTATTGCTACCAAGTCTGGGTTGGCGCTTTAACGTCCCGGGATGTAAGCAACAGCGCTCTAAAAAGATGTATAATTCCGCCTCCAGGTCCTTCAAAAGACTTCCCAAAGCAAGACAAGAATTGGCGAGAAACTAGTTCGCCTACCTTCTGAAAACCGTGCATTCTGGTCTCTCCCCAAGGCCTGTCAGGGGAATTTCTGTCAGCCATATCTTCCATCTCTGCACAGCGAAGACGACTCACTGGCCCATGCGGCAAAGGAGAAAACCGATCTTAGGTTTCTTTCTTTGCGTTCAACTCGACTCTCGATGACGGGGGGAAGTACGCCGCCGACCATGCCACGGTGTTAGTACTCCATGCCGGAGGTGCGGTTTACGCAGCGCTCGGTTAGCAAAGCACCCTCTCCCTGGACATCTATAAGTCGGGTGAGTCTGACGGTTTCCCCCCAATTGTGATGAGGACGTGTGCTCCAGAGTTGGCACTGGTCCTTTTCCAGTACTCTAGGCGTAGACTAAGAAAGGTGACCGCTCAGTCCTGTCCAACTTTAGGCCCATCGTCATCACCTCCTTGTTATCCAAAACAATGGAATCCATTGTAAACTACCAGCTTATGAGGAACCTTGAGAATCACCGGTTGATTAGTGATCGCCAATACGGTTTTCGTCGTAGTCGATCAGCTGGTGATCTTCTGGTCTACCTGACTCATAGATGGGTGGCGGCAGTAGAGTCCAAGGAGGAGGCATTGGCGGTTAGTTTGGACAATGCGAAGGCCTTCGATCGGGTTTGGCACAAAGCACTTCTTTCGAAGCTCCCTTCTTATGGAGTTCCCGAGAAATTGTGCAATTGGATCAACAGCTTTTTTGCGAGTGCAAGCTCCGATTACAAGCCTATTAAAGCTGGTGTTCTACAAGGTTGCTTGCTATTACCAACGCTGTTCCTTCTGCATATCAATCACATGTCTTCTTATATTCACGCGAAACTAGTAAAAGTAAAGTCTGCAGTTTGTGATCATATCCTAGACAGCCCCAACATCAGATTTGATAGAACACAAATCCTCGCGAAAGAACACCGATTCCCACCAAGGATGATACGTGAGGCTACTGAAATTAAAAACATCCTAGTTTCAATAGAGAAGGAGACTGGATACTACCACCTTCTTGGGACCCTATAATCAATTAAATTAAAACTAAACCCAAGCATACCACTGCAAGACGTCAAAACACAGTTAGTACATTCTGCGTAGATCGGACCAAAGACAATAATTGAAAAGCTGAAGGTACTCCGGGTTAACTTTGACATCGGGACGTCAGTCACCTCAGTCCCCTGTGACCATGGGTGCTGGAAAGTACCCGAAACGTCAGGAATTAAAAATAAAAACAACTAAAAGTAAACGCGATAAAATAATAATATAATAATAATAAAATCTTTATTCTCAGAAAAACGTGTAACAAAATTTTCCATATTAAGTACGATTACAGGCACCAATACACTAGTAACATACTAGTAGGATATGGTTGATCGTTAGCGGCTGTACTAGTTTTATTTTGAAAACTGTATTACAGATGCTATCGCCTTCCACCGGACATTATAGGAAACAATTAGAGCAATGCCGTGTTTAGCACTACATAATATTGAATCCGCTACATATGTATACAATACTTAAGAACAAGTATAAAAGAGTATAAAGGTATAAAAGAGAGGGATGGAATTGCGAGTGTACACGTAAAAGTTTGTAAATAGGTGTGTGTGTGTGTGTGTGTGTGTTTGTGTGTGTGAGTATTAATATGTGCATAATAAACCCTGCCCTATTTTAAACATCTTGGGATTGGTTGTGTCCAAGACAGCAGTCCTCACTAATTGTGTGATGAATCTTACGACTTTACTTTACGTTAGCTCTATAGGGGGATCGCAAAAGCGCCTCTGTATTCTCGTATGAAAGTCTCTGCAGCCACTGCTTCAGTTCCTGTTTACACTTTCTTGCAGTAGTTTTATGGATATTTAGTTCTTTATTAATCCTATTGTAAACATGAATACTTCGGACATAGTATTGTCTACGAGCTAAAGCGGTTCTGTGGGGGAGGTGTTCACATACCCGGTATTCCAGTCTTCGACATACTTTTTGTGCGCGGTGCTCCAGTGGGAGCGAGCGATGTCTACGAAGTACCATTTGAAGTATGTAGAGTTGCCTGGCTGTAAGCACCTCACAGTCTTTATATAGTTGGGTAGTAGGGTAACGGTAATGCTTTTTAGTCATGACCTTTGACACAGCTCTCTGTGCACGCTCCAATTTTATAAAATGAGTGGGATGCTATGTTATCTAGTTGAGGTGTCCAGGTAAGGGTACTGTCGAGTATAATTCCCAGATATTTTATGTTATCCGTCTGTTCTATTGCCATGCATCCACAACTTGCATTTGTCGAGTCACAGTGGTGAAATTTGATGTAGAAGGGATCAGGTTTAGATTGTGTTAACTTTGCTGCAGAAAAAATAATATACTTGGTCTTGTCAATATTTGAGGTCAGCAGATTGTCACAGATCCAGTTTGATACAACACGCAGGGCCTCTTTCATTGTGCATCGAGCACTCTCCCAGGTTTTGTCGTGTGCCAAGAGAACAGTGTCATCGGCGTACGTGATGATGCGGCAATTCGGAATAGTCAAGCTACAGAGACTGTTTATGTATACCAGAAACAATGTCGGTCCTAGCACACTGCCTTGACTCCATAGGAAAGATATTTATCATCACTAAGAAAAGAATCTATTTTTACACATTGTCTGCGTTCTGAGAGAAAGCCTCGAAAGACGTCCAAAGCCAAACTTTTTATGCCAATTTCATTCAGTTTTTGAAGTAGGATGGGGATAGAAACAGTGTCAAAGGCCTTTGACACGTCAAGGAGGGTTCCTATTATTTTGAATTTATTGTCTATTTTTTTAGCTACTAAGTTGACTAGATCCATAACAGCGTCTTCTGTGGATAAGCCACTTCTAGAGCCGTATTAATTTACTGATATGATTTTGTATTTGTTCAAGTAATTAATAAGCCTTGTGTTAAGAATTTTTCCATTATTTTCGAGAGGGAAGTGATTACTGATATGGGCCTATAATTATTGACACTGCTTCTGTCCCCACTCTTAAAGATTGGATGTACTAAAGCTTTCTTAAAGGCTTTTGAAAAGACACCCGACTCAAGAGAACGGTTGCAGACGTATGTTATAGGAGGAATAAAAGTATTTCGGGCAGCCTTAATAACTGCAGAAAATATTCCATCATAGCCAGTAGCACTATTTGTTTTAAGATTTATAATTATATTCTCAACTTCTGATTCATCTGTTTCTAATAAAATCATGGAGTTGCCAAGAGGATTATAAGGTGATTTTATAGAGGTTATAGGTGAAGCTGATGGGTGTTTATATTTAAGGATTTTGGAGGTTAGATTTGGTCCAATATTTACAAAAAAGTCATTAACCTGATTTATTGAGACATTAGGATCATTTGTTAGATCTAGAAGGTCTGTAGAAGGTGATGATGAGGAGGTGAGATGAGTTATGCTCTTTACGCCATTCCAAGTCGCTTTGGGGTTATATTTAGCTTTTTGAAATTCGTTGCGTTCGTGGAGACATTTTATTTTTTTAATAATTTATTGCAGTAGTTGCGATAACGTAGATATATGACTTTAGCTTCTTCATTGTTTGGGTTCTTTTTCATTTTTCTACGCAAGCTGTCACGGTTTTGTACGCAACTTAGAAGTCCGGGTGTAATCCAGGGCTTTAATGTACGTTTTCTGCGTGAGACTTTGACAGTCTTGGTGTTTTGTTTGATGCATGTATTAATCTTGGAGATTAATAGATCAGCAGCAAGATTAGCATCTTTAGTATCAAAGATGGTTGAAAAATCCGTATTGGCCAATTGGTTTGTAACATTTTGTGTATTAACATATACCCGAGTTTTTTGGTATAGTGTTTGTAGACGTTGTCCTATAAATGTAAGGATGGGATCGATGAATTTGAAATTTGACACGATGGTGGTTATCTTAAGGTTGATTTTCATCATAACGTGATCAAGGCAAGCATCTTCATGGGTGATGAACGAATGTACGGGTAATAGCCCGTGTGATGCCAGAAGATTCAAGTAAGGGTCGGGCTTGGGCTCACGTTTATCAGAGAGAATATCGATGTTAATATCTCCAATGATAGTTATAGTTTTATATGACGCTAAAGATACTAGCAAATTATCTAGTGAGTTCAGAAAATTATCAATATATTTTAACAGAAGGAGATCTATAGATACCTAAGATAGCTAAACCATTTTCGAAACAGATTTTCAGGGAGCTAGCGTCTATTAGATTTTCGAAGGATACTTTGCATTTCATTTCTTCTTTAATAAACGTAATGACACCATCGTTATGATTGTGCCAATTGGAACAGTGAGAATTGAAGCTTCGTAGTACAGGAATATTAACAACTTTACTAATCCATCATTCTGTTAATTTTATAATATCCACTTTTATATTTATCATGTTTAGGAAGATACAAAGTTCATCGAAATTCTCGTTAATGCTCCTGATGTTAACGTGAAGGATTTTTATTTGTTTACGGTTTGGATCAGTGTACGATGCGCATTCTTGCGGAGAGCACATAAAGGATTCATAGCAGTTTGATTTCTCTATTTCAGCATTTATTTGATTTATTTCCAGGAGTTAAGTTCTCGGAGACAAATGCAGGCTGAGCAACTCCTATGATATGTATGTGTTCTGTACTAAATCTATTTCCTTTATTAAAGTTTTTTAGGCTTTTCAAAATCCCTTCTTTAATAAGTACACTATTTAAGTTACATATATTAGGTTTCTGTGTCGCTATTTTTGTGTTTATTCTGTAGATATCACATACATCCGAAGCAGACGCTTTTACATTCAGTGCAGTCGTTATGCTTAGTACATTATTTAGAAGGTCTTCTTTGCTTCCTGATTTCGTCACCGGCACATTCCGAATCTCAATACTTGAGCATCTACCTTGTCGCTCTATGACCTCAATCCTGTTCTCCAGGGTACGTATGTAATCAGTACTTTCGTTCTGTTCGCTTTCTATTTTTTGCACTTTCCCTTTTAATTCGGTGTTCTCCTGCAGAAGGTACTCCATGGACACGTGTATAGCATCATTTTGCTTCCTTATTTCATCTGTAGTTTGCTGTAAGGAGTTAAGCTTCTCTTTATGATGTACCTGAATCCCGGAAATAGAATCCTGAAGGGCATCAAATTTTCGATTTTGCTCATTTTTGAATTCCCTCAGGAGGTTCATCATGCCATTCATGAAATAGTCATGCACTCCTTCTCTCGAAGACGCTTTGATCTGATAGTCACGCTATCAAGCACATCACTAAGGTTGTTTATTAAGGTTTTAGAGAGTCACTTAGCACTTGAGATAACCAAGGAGTTCACAATATTCAGGAGAGTAAGTAACAAACACTTAGTGCACTATTTTATTCAGCTTAAGAGATCGAAGTACCAGGTTCGCATAAACTCGGCAGAGTCATGTACACAATTAGTTCTTTTTCGTATTTTAAGTCTGCGGTATACGTACATTGACTTACAGAGGTACCAGGGCAACAGAGCCACAGCAGTAGCAGAGTACGTAGTGTTGACTCGTAACACAGTTTATAGTGTGCTACGAAAAACGGCCATTTCTACGGAATAGTGGGAGGGACTTGGGGCACTGCGGCTATTGATTCAGCAAAATAACTTCTTGTTTGTTTATACACTCCTATTTTCGCGGCACTGATTTATTGGTTTAATTTTAATTTAATATCGAAAAATAAGACAATAACAGATCCAATACACGAGCACTCCATGAGCTGTCCGAGAGGGGGAGGGAAATCCGTAAAAGTAGTTTTAATCAATCATATAAAACCTGCAACATTCATTGCTATGCAGATGACAGCACTGGTAAAGCTTTGTTCACCGGCCGTGCCAATATTTCTTGGGAAAACATCTCCGCGTACTGGAACAAACTTATGTCTGAAGTCGAGTCTTTGCTGAACAAAGTCTCGGATTGGGGGCGACTAAATCCAGTCCAGTTTAATCCTCAGAAGACCCAAGTTTGCGCGTTAACCGCTACAAAGAACCCGTTTGTCGTATCTCTTCGGTTTCTAGGCACTCCTCTTGTTGCCTTAGCCAGTATTAGAATCCATGGCCTCGACATATCGAGTGACGTGCTGTTTCGTTGTCACTTGGAAGAGAAGACCAAATTGGCCTCTAAAAAGCTTGGTGTGCTCAGCAGAGCGGGACAATTTCATGCCGCACACCCCGTGCAACTTTACAAAATTAATTTTTCCATAAAAAAATTTAGTTTCATAAAAAAAATGTCGAAGGTGTTACGTGCTTAGAGTTCGTGACAGTAAAAACTGCCGATTGAATTACAAAAATTGACACTTTAATTACCGACCAGCAATTACAACTTAGAACACACTAAGTATTAATCACACTTAATACGGTAGTTCGCAGTTACATCGCTTCAAAGTATTCGCTTGAATCGCCGAATAAATACTGACTCGAGTCGCGGTCAATACCAGACCTATATAGGAACTTTTCTACTGAAACATCTAGAATTTTTGAGTACATACCGGTCCAAACCGAATATGTGTTAGAAAGTTCTCTCCTAGTAGTACCACCCGATACTAGATGGCACTAGTGGAATAGTTCTAGGATATAATTTTCTAGGAAGCTCTCCTGGTTCTGCTTATTGATACTCGATGGCGCTAGTCGTGTTAATTATGGCGTGCAACACTTCCTCCTCCTAGTAAATGCTCATCCCAAGCATTATCGGCCCCATAATAACGCGCCAGTCGATCCACATGGACTATCTTACGAGTATCTCTTGCACCTTTCTGTATTCGGTAGGTAACGTCATTGATCCTTGTCACAATCCGGTACGGTCCGTCCCATTTAGCCTGAATCTTAGGAGATTTTCCTTTGCTGTGGACTGGATTAGCGAATCTTCGTCGAACCCTTTGTTGTTTATTTTGAGATCATACCGGGTTTTCATCTTTAGAGACATTTGCAGGCCTGATTGTCCAATATGCTCATAAATGTTATTCATTTTGTTCCGCAAGTCATTTGCACTATCGGTTACACTGCCTGGGACATCAGGTGGTATTCCAGTAATCAGATATGCAAGCAGTCGTAATTCTCTTCTAAAGTTTTCGAAAGCTGGTGTCACTGATGTATATATTTTTGCTAAAATGCTGCAATTACTTTACCACAGCAAGCAATTCTTATATTGTGATACAATAGTTCCTTTCCGGCTTTGACTACGACTTGCTGAAGCATGCTATCACAATCCCTTGAACAATGTTCTGTTAAGACAACACGCTGCCAAGGCCTTTATCACTTGCGTCTGTAATTTTTTATCTTTGTCAATAAATTCCTTGCACGCATCAAAGTACCGCCAAATTGGTGTTTTGCACAGACGGTCTTTGAGCTCCTATAATGCGATTTCGTAACTTTTATCCCATTAGAAATGTCGCTTCTCCCCGGGTTACTTGTGCAGATGTTTGGCTATATCTGCAAAGTTCTTTAAAAAAATTGTCGCCAACACAAAACCGCATGCTGCCGTCCTTCTTTTTTACTAGCACCACAGGTGAACACCATGGACTAGATGAAGGTTCAATAACACCAGCCTTCACCATTTCTTCAATCATGGTTTCCACTTCTTTTTCACGTGCTACCGGCAATGTTCTTGGCTGCTTACGGATAGGCAGTTCTTCCTCTCTTCTCCTGTGTTTATTTTGTGTTTTTGTTATTTTGTGTTAATTTTGATGCTTCCTGGGAGGTTACTTTTATAATAAATATAAATAAACTTTTATCAATTTACTCTCTACCAAAACCCACGCACGCACGCATACACACACACACACACACACACACACACACACACACACACACACACACACACACACAAACACACCCCCCACACAAACACACACCCGCACACACACACACACACACACACACACACACATACACGCACACAACACACACATACACACACACACACACACACACCCACACACACACACACACAAATACTATTACACATATAGAAATAACTTTAAAAACATATAGAATCTTTGAATCTTTCCTTGTTGAAATATTTCTTATTCTTGTATTTCTCTTGTAGTATATTTGAAAATGTAATGTGCTATCCGTTAGGTTAAGGGCCTGGTGATCTATAACACAGTGAATGCGCTGGTATGGACACCAGTCTCTCACAAAGGTCAACAATTTATTTATGTCAGCATCGTTTGACGAGAAAACGTCAGCGTACTTGAGTAACAACTTCTTCGCCTTGACCATTTCATTCGCGACAGTCTTCTAAATGTGTGGTCACTCTCGTTTGTGCATCCTTGCTGGAGGCTCCAGTCGATATATATTGACACATACGCAACCAATTCACTTCCTAACAAGTACCAACCAGTGTGTCTTTTTCTATAATCTATTCCTGATCACATAGGTAGAGCACACGTACTCCTGAGATGTCAGTGGTTCAGATCAAGGTTGGAGCTATTTTTAATTGAAGATTATGGTCTACTCTTTCCACGTTCCACGAAACATCTAAAATGTTCGAGTTCAAATCGATCCCGACCAACTAGGTGTAGTAAGTTCTCTCCTAGTTCTACCACTCGATTCTAGATGGAGCTAGTGGGAAAGTTCTAGTATGTCTATAATTTTCTAGAAGCTATCTTAGTTCTGCTACTTGATACTGGATGGAGCTAGTTGAATTAATTATGGCTCGCGACAGAAGGATGGATGTGTGACCCATTGTTCACCGGTGAATAAGCAAAATAAGGCTGCATAGCGTGTGTAATTATTATATTCAAATCTTCAATTATGATATGTTTAATATAATCACATAATATTATGCTAAGGTAAAAATATAACTGCCTAATAAAAGAAAACCTTATATAAGTTTGTGAAAATTTGAGTTTGATATTCTTTACAACAACAAGGGTGACCATTCATCTAACGGTTTTATTTAAAACTAACTGTTACCCGCGGCTTTGCCCGCATGGTCACTGGGAAATAAACTATCCATTGCTCTTTGAATTGAAAAAAACTGAGTTTTATAAATTTGTCAGAGATGCAGCCATTAAAAGGAAACTTAACAAAATTGATTCGTCATCCTATTTAAATGTTTTGAAAAGCAGCGTATAGGAAAGCATGAAAATAGCCTGTTTATTCAAAGTGGAAATGGGTAATTTTTTTAATTAAAGGAAACTGAGCATAATTATCCTTCAGGGATGCAGACTTTTGAAAAGAATCTGAGCTAAATTGATTCGTCAGAGATGCAGTTTTCTAAATTGAAAGAAAAATGAGCCAAATAACAGATCCGTCACAGATGCAGCCTTTTGAGTTTAAAGGAAACTGAGCTTAGTAGGTCCGTCAAAGGTGCAGCATTTGGAATTGAAAAGAAACTGAGCTAAATAGGGAATTTTGAATTGAAAGGGAAGATCTGTGGGAATTCTGATTAATTGATTGTGGGAATTTTGAAAAAAAAAAACTAACTGAACACTATTTTAAGACGCTACTGTACACAATGTTATATGTTTTTCCATTCAAGAATGTGGAGATTCTGGACATTTGACACACGCGAACATGCTACATACAGCTGACCATGAGAGAAGCACGGTTTTTTTTTTTAAGTTAACCCACGCTACCTGTAACGTTTGCCCTTGCGCTTTACTAATTGTCATTGCAAAACTGAGCTTAATAGGGAACTGCAACCTTTTAAATTGAAAAGGAAGATCTGTGGGAATTATAGGGATCCGTGGTATAATAACATTTTCACCTTTTGCTACGCCTGTCAAAATTGTAGCACCAATTATGTTCCGTCTAAGATGTGTCACACGCAGCCTTGTCCCGTTACATAACCGAGGAGCACCTAAATTTCGCTTAGCATGACTGGGGCACCTTATTTTAATAGAAACTTATGTGAGGGCACACCTGACAACTCTAGAGAATTTAGGAACTCTGCGGGGTATGAAGTGCTCTGTTCTGTGTCCATAACTGTGTCTACTGACAAATACTCTGTTATTCCTCCTGCTACTTTGCTTAATATATCTGAATTTATTTTGTTAACGCTCTCATTTTTGGTGCAAGAATCGCCCTTTCACATAACCATTTGTCTTCATGCATGTTGTTCGTTTAATCTGAGCGTTTACGCTCGCAATTAATTCGGAATGACTCTGTACTAAATTACAAAAATCTCTCGTCAATTTAACGCAGCCCTCAGCATTCGTTTCCAACCGCTCATCGCCAATTTTTAATAGTATGTCAGCATAGTTTCCAGCATTGATATCGTTATACAAATGAACTCTCATATTCGTAGTTAAACTGAATTTTGTCACCTTGTTCCATAAAATATACGACTTGAGGCATGCTTTAATTTCATTTGCAAGTGTGCTCTTTTGAATGACAGGTAAAGTTTGGCGAAAGTCACCAGCCAGTGAAACCACCATTTCTCCCATTACAACGCTCCTTGAAGAGCAACAGGTACTCTTAAATCCAGGTAAGACGCATCATTGTATATATTTAGCGGAAGGTTGCGAAGAAATTTATATTTTTATTTTTTATTGCTTATTATGTCTTCTAGTTTGCTGGGCCGCAACTTCTCTTTAAGCCATATTAGAATGTAGGCATGCGGTAATCCTCTTTTTTGCCATTCAATTAAATACATGAAGCACTGCACCTCTCCGAAAATTTTCCCTTTTTTAATTACATACAATAATTTTTGTACTTTTAATCTAAATACTCTTGTAACTAAATCGTGTCTGTCCGTAATTTTTTGGCCCGGCTTTAGCTCCTATGTTATTTCTTTCCATGTGGGATTGCAAGTAAAAGTAACAAAAAGATCAGGTCTTCCGTAAGTTCGTACATAGGCGAATGCGTCTTGTGTGTACTCATGTAGGTAGACTGTCTACTAATGATGAGGGCAGAATTACCATTTTACCTAAATCTATGGGGTTTACATTGGCGTCGCTAGAAACTGCATCTTGTAAATAAATATAAATCTAAACGAGAAGCTTTTTTTTTTGATTTAAAGATATATAACGGAGACGTTCACTTTCTACCTTTACATACATATCTACCAAAGATTTATGAAATAATAGTCTACACCGGGCTAAGAGTTAAAATCATTTTCTCGCAACATCATATGATGCGCATAAAAATCCATACATGATACTTTTTTCTTCGGAGTAGGCTCCGGAAGTAGACCTGGTCGAGCCCCGACGGTTCGACAAAACATGAGATTGACTTCATTATGACGACCAGACTGTTCAGTGATGTCTCAGTGATCGCAATGGTGAAAACTGGCAGCGATCACCGAATGGTTAGAGGCACACTGAACCTAAACATTAAGTTGGAGAGGTCTCGTCTAATGAAGTCAACGCTCCGTCCCCCTCGAGCTATAATCCAGAATCGCGAAAACTTTTAGCTCGAGTTAAGTAACCGCTTTCAGTGCCTACAAGATTGCAATGCAGTGGACGATATGAATAACAAGCTCGTGGAAACTGTCCATGCTGTCGGAGCTAAGTTCTGCAAGACCCGCCGCAGAAGAACACAAAAACTCTCCGAACACACTCTTAATCTCATGGCTGTTAGACGGGAGATGAGGCTGCAATCGTCAACAGATTTGACAGCATACAGGCAACTGAACAGACAGATCTCCAAATGCATGCGGCGAGACTTACGCAACTTTAATACTGCTCGTATTAAAGAAGCGATCGAGCGGAACCAGGGCTCCAAAGTGTTTGCCAGAGATCTGTCTGCCAGTAAGAGCCAACTGTCAAAGCTGAAGACTGAGTGTGGCGGCATCGTTTCCGGGATACCTGACATTCTGAGTTATTTTGAGAGGTTCTATGGCAGCTGTACACATCATCGTTGGAGCCACACGCAAGTGTGAGTAACGATCCAAGAGCAAGTCTTATCCGACACTATTCCGATGATATCCCGGACGTCAGTCTAAGCGAGATTAGAATGGCTCTCCAGCACCTTAAAAACGGCAGGGCCACAGGCGAAGATAGAACTACAGCGGAGCTTCTGAAAGCGGGTGGAAAACCGGTAATTGAAGTCCTTCAGAAGCTCTTCAATTCCATCCTCCATGGTGGCACTACTCCAGAGGCGTGGAGCAGAAGTGCGGTGGTCTTGTTCTTTAAGAAAGGCGACAACGCTCTCTTGAATAACTACAGACCGATTTCCCTTCTGAGCCGCGTCTACGTGCTGTTTTCGAGAGTCATTACGAATCGTCTCGCACGCAGACTCGACGACTTCCAGCCTCCCGAACAAGACGGTTTCGAAAAGGCTTCAGTACCATAGACCACATACATACCTTGCGGCAGATTGTACAGAAGACTGAAGGGTACAATCTGCCACTTTGCCTGGCGTAAAATATGAGAAAGCCTTTGATTCCGTCGAAATTTGGGCGTTGCTACAGTGCCTTCAGCGGTTCCAAGTAGACTGTCGGTATATCGAAGTGCTGAAGTGTTTGTACAGCAGGGCTACGATGGCTATCCGAGTACAGAACCAGAGCTCGAAACCCATCCAACTGCAGAGAGGTGTAAGATAGGGTGACGTTATATCCCCGAAACCCTTCACCGCTGCATTGGAAGACGTTTTCAAGCTACTGGACTGGAAAGGATACGGTATTAACATCAATGGCGAGTATATCACTCACCTTCGATTTGCCGACGATATAGCCCTTATGGCAGAATCGCTGGAGGACTTAAGCACTACGCTCAATGACCTCAATAGTGCCTCCCAACGGATAGGTCTTAAGATGAACATGGACAAAACAAAGATTATGTTTAATGTTCATGTCACACCGATGCCGGTAGTTGTTGGGAGCACTATGCTCGAAATTGTTGACGAGTATGTTTACCTGGGACAAATAGTCCGACTAAGCAAGTCCAACTTCGACCGAGAGGTCAATCGACGGATTCAACTCGGCTGGGCAGCGTTCGGGAATTTACGACATATCTTCTCGTCAGGTATACCTCAATCTCTAAAAACTAGATTGTACAACCAGCGCGTATTGCCAGTGATGACTTACGGATCTGAGACGTGGTCCTTCACTGCTGGCCGTATGAGGACGCTCAAGGTCGCTCAGCGAGCTATGGAGAGGGCTATGCTCGGAGTTTCTCTGCGTGATAGACTCAGAAATGAGGATATCCGCAGTAGAACCAGAGTGACCGACATAGCCCAACAAATTAGTAAGCTGAAGTGGCAATGGGCCGGCCATATAGCTCGAAGAACCGAAAACCGATGGGGAAGAAAGGTTCTCGATTGGCAGCCTCGTACCGGTAGGCGTAGTATAAGGCTACCCCCCACTAGATGGAGTGACGACCTGGTAAGATATGCAGGAAGTCGTTGGATGCAGGTGGCTCAGGACCATGCTTTGTGGTATTACTTGAGGGAGGCCTATGTTCAGCAGTGGATTTGTAAATGGCTATAATGATGATGATGATGATGAGGCTTCTTTGTGACCGGGTTAATAAGTGGAATTTGAAAATGATAATCCTCTTGTCCTTTGCAATAAATCAATGGGTATTGCAGAGCGTCATAAAACTTGTGTGTATCGGCTATCCGTTGCAACGTTTCATCACGTGCTCGCAAGACAATGTCCCGTGAAGAAAATTGATCACCACTAATTACGGCTGCTATTTCTTTTATCAAAGGTGAATTGTAGCACCTTTCATGCTCTCTTCGAGGGGTCCGATCTACGTGAATGACGACGACTCTTCAGGTAGGTTTTCTAAAGCAGTTTTAAATGTTTTGAGAATCTTTGAATTTTGAACATTGTGTCTCTCTCAAATCCCTGAATAAATTGGCAGCGACGGTCTACCTCAATTTCTTCGTAACCCATAAAATATACTTGTGAAAATTTATGCTGTTCGTTTTCAGCTGGAAAAAATGAACCTAGTCAATGATAAATTTGCCGTTGCACCGTAAATGTAGGCGAAAATCCCGGCATTATTATTTCCCGGTCAACTCCGAAGGACGTCATTTGAAAATATGAGTTATATTTCCGGATTCTGTTTAAAAAGCGTGACTTAACCGTGACTCATTAGCATCATATAAAAAGAGAGTTTTCAATGGTTCTTCTGGTTCCCCAAGTAACGGAAGAGATTCTTTGCCATTGGAACAGCACATGCCTGCGGTGTCATCTTTCCATTTTAAAGAGCTGCAAAATCGACACGCCTTGTCCGTCAGTCCGATAACAACTAACCTGTGATTTTTATAATCAATCAACGGATCATAATTGAATGCTGCGTCACTAAAAACCGACCAATTGTTTCTTTGAAAATTTTGTCAACGTTCAGCTTGGAGCATTTGCATCTCTTCGCGCCTGTGTCTGTTCTGGTGTTTCAGATGCCCTTATAGTAGATTGACGTTCAGCTTGCTCAATGAGTCTGTGTTGAGTTTCATCAGGTGTTTCCGCGGCTCTTAAGGCGGTCTAACGTTCCACTTGTTCGAATAGCCTTTGCTGACTTTGATCAGGTGTTTCAGTAGCTCTTAAAGTAGCTTGACGCTCTGCCTGTTCAAGACGCCTTTCCTGATTTTGGAAAGGTGTTTCGGAAGCTCTTAAAGCAGCCTGACGCTCTGTCTGTTCAAGACGCCTTTTCTGACGTTGAGAAGGTGTCTCAGATGCTCTAAAAGCAGCCTGACGCTCTGCTTGTCTTGTCATCTCAGTTCAGCATCTTCTAAAGATTCTAGCGATCGAGCTAATTTTTTCGCTTGTCTTTTAGAGGGTACTCTTGAAAGGCTGGACTTTCGTTTGCAAGGCATAATACAATACAATACAATAACTTTATTTCAAGCATCAAGGATTTAAAAATTAATAACATTGGCTCATAGCAATATATACCTTAACCTAAAGATATATATAAAATATAAATATAACACTATTTAGGGAACTTTTTTCTTTGGCGCGACCCTGTATCGGCGAAACACTACCCCAGTGGGCCAACAATCGGGAGCAAGGAATATCCCTTTGTATTTTGCAGGGACCTGGAGTACGTAGGATTTGAAGTTCGTTGACCTATTAGATTCCAGACGCTGCAAATGTAAAGAGATCGGATCCTCTATGCGGCATCGGCTTCGTTCTTCCACGAATCGCAGGACGTCTTCTCCCGACGTACTTTTGTCTAAACGGGAGATGTAGAGCTATATGGTAGGCTCATATACATATAGGCAGAATTGTGTTTGCGTTTATTTTGGCGGTCCCACGCTGGTTACAGACGGGTCTCGACTGACGTCTCTTCTCAACAAGAGTAAACCCGTCACTATCTCTCTTGTTTCGGGTCACCACAGGAACTGATCTTATATCCCCGTTATTTTGTTTTCGACCACAAAAGGGTACCGGTTGTGAAGGTTTTCGAGCAACATCCGCAAACGTCTTCCCTTGTTGACAGGTTGGCTTCGGCGGAGGAGTACTCAAGGGTTCAGTCAAGGGCTTAGGTGGTGATGCAATGACGACCGAGGTCACCCTAGTTTCACGGTCATCAACCCGTTGACAGACGGTATCGCGTGACGGAGTCGCAATCATCGGTGAAATATGACTACCATTACGATTACCACGTGTCGTATTTAAAATTCTGCGACGGCGTTGAATTCGCAGATGTTGCAATTATGTTGCGCAACATAGTGACTTCGTTTTTTAGCTCAGTTGCGGTGTGTTCCGATTCTTCAAATTTAAAACGGAGATCGGTGACTTCGGCTTTAAACGTGGTGATGTCTTTCAACAATCTGGTCACGTCTACGTGATCGAACGTCACGGGAGGCAGCTTGTTGAGATCACGTGCGACGAAAGTTGGGATGTCATCAGGATCGGTCTCATTGAACAGCCTGAAGATGTCCTGCAGGTCTTTCTTACCGCGTCCATCTCTATGACGTGTTATAAGACGGATTTGGGCCACAGCTGAATCTGCTAACACCTTCTTCGCTTGGATGATCTCGTCCTCGGTGAAGCTGGTCATCAGTATCTGCTCCAGGGACACCTGGTCCATGACGTCCAATTTTTGTTGTACAAAAGCCAGGAACTCGTTAACTACGACGGTATCGGAGCGTTTAGGTTGACACGCCATTTCGAATTATTTTCGCGCAGTTGGTATGCTTATGCTATGAAAATATTGTAAGTTCGGCATTAGACCCGCCACATTACTATGAAGCGACTGCACTGACCAGCAGTAAAAATGCGACTCGATAAAGTAACAAAAAACCTATTTATAAAAAACGTTAAAATACCTAAAAGGAATTAAATTTCCTTTTAAATATTTTTAAAGCAAATCCAAAATATCTAAAAGGAATAAATATTCCTTTTAAATATTTTTTAAAATCAAAACAACAAAACCAATTCAAAACACAACACGAATCCGAAAACGATAGCCAATAAAAAATCGAATCAACTTAAACCAAATCACAAAACAAATCGCAGAAACCCGAAATCGAAAGCAGTAGTCAATATAAATATAACCAACGAAAAAAGAAGTAAGTGTATAGGTACCGTATACATTATCTATACTATTAATATTCCTTTGAAATATTGTTAAACAACCTAAAATAACGAAAACCAATTCAAGCTTCTAAATAAACAAAATCCAAAATCAATGCCAAAGTCTAAATATTTATAAAGGAATACCAACCAAATCAACAAAATCGATCCAAGAAAATACACAAATCCGAAAATGAAAGCCAATATAAATCCATTCAACCTTAACCAAAACACAAATGAAATATCAAACAACCGAAATCGAAAGCAGGTAGTCGAATAAGCTACGAAATAGAAACAATTTAAGCGTATAGGTACCGTATGCACTATAAGTTGACGCGCGGCTCAACGGCGGGAGTTAAGTACATGTCAGGAAACATTTCGTTACCGCGTTTTAACACGTTCATTGCCAAGTCACGCGACGTTGCGTGAAGCGGCCTATTACGCTGTGACTGATCACGCGACGTCGCGTGATGGTGCCTTACAATTGTATATGAGCCACAAAATAGTGGCCGCAGCGTATTGGATTCTGGTATTTGTTTTGGCCACTAGGGAAGGAAATTACCTATCTATTTGTGGGCGTGGCCTTCGGTTATCCATCTTGAATTTTTTGTTTTGCGTGCAGCTAGCCGCGCACTAGTTTGCTCTGTGCAGCCACGTGGGGTAGGAGTGTTTTTGTTTTTTCGAGGCTGTTTTCGTTTTGTTTACATCTAAACTTTGTATTTATAATGAGTAATAATTCGAAACCGACAAAAAGGTCATCAGAGCCTAGTACATCGCGAGTTGCAAGAAGAAAACGACTAAATAGTTCAGAAGTGGAAGAATTTTTACGGGACTCAGACGAAGATGTTTATGCAGGGAGTGATGTAGATGATTTAGACTACATAGCCGACGAAGGTGATGCAAGTTCAGAATCTGCAGGAGACGAGGAGGAGGAGGAAAACGTGGAGGCTGTACCTGAACAACGTTTCGATGCCTCTAGTGATCAGACTCCATCGTCGCCACCGACTGATCTTCAGCAGCCATCCAGAACAGCATCTACGACACGTTGGACTACCGATTCTAGTTCGATGAGAGATATTTCTTACACGAAAACAAATGAACTGCTTGTATCACCGCCAGACAGTCCTAGAGGGTATGTTGATTTATTTCTTACTGATGACTATCTACAAAAAATCGTCGATTCTATAGAAATGTAGAAAACATAAGGAATTCTACGCAGTTTCGCAGGTCTCGTATTACGAATTGGAAACCACTAACTATAGAAGAATTGAGAATATTTATTGGTTTACTTTATCACACTGGCACAGCAAAAATGAACCGCTTGGTTGATTACTGGAAATCGCATCGATTGTATAAGTCAGTTTTCTCTGTCGAGAAACAGGTTCCAACTTATTTTGCGATGCCTACATTTTGTTGAAGAAGGTGACGATCCTGCCCGTATGAATAAATGCAAAATGATAATAAATACCTTCAATGAAACAATGGACAGGATTTATTATCCCGGTAGAAATTTGTCTTTGGACGAATCTATGGTTTTATTTCGTGGCCGCCTGATATTTCGGCAATACATAAAAGGAAAAAGACACAAATACGGAATAAAACTTTATATATTGTCAGAACCAAATGGAACTATTATAAGAGTTCATGTTTTTGCCAGTACAATGGATGAAACTTCTGGCCCAGGACACACAGAAAAAATTGTAGAAAAGTTATTGCAAAATAATTTAGATTCCGGCCACGCTGTCTTTTCTATAACAGTTATAGCTTAGCTACCAAATTATTGGACAGGAATACCTACTGCACTGGCACATTGAACAAGAAACGCAAAGATAATCCATCAGAAGTGATTTCCAAAAAACTAAAAAAGGTGAAAATATTTCACGCTATCGTAACGGTGTTCATATAGGAAAATGGAAGGACATAAGAGAACTAAATTATATCTCATCGCAATTCGCGGATCAATTGCAGGAAATTACCAACAAACGCGGTATTGTTGTATTAAAACCATTAGCTGTCCTATAATATAATCAAAACATGTCAGGCGTAGACATACAAGATCAAATGCTCAGCTATTACCCCTGTGAAAGAAAAACTCTAAGGTGGTATGTGAAAAATTTCATACATGGTATAATGACGAGCATGATAAATGCACGACAACTCTACAACAAATTCTCGCCTGCTTGCCTAAGCCTAGCTTATCGTTATATGATTTTAGAGAAAAAGTCATTGAGTCATTTTTGCCTGAACGTCAAGTTGAGCCACAAGTGTCGCAGGCGTCGCAGCAATCTAAAAACCACAGATTGACTAAAATAGAGAAATCTAAAGAGCGTTTTTTCAGTACTGGTAGAAAAGCTACTGTAACGCAAAGAAAGGATTGTCGAAATTGTTATTCGAATAAAAAAAGGGTAAATACTACTATGGAATGTAAGCAATGCCCTGATTCCCCCCCCGTTTTGTATTGATTGTTTTTTTGACCTGCACAAGTTTGCTGGTTTTTCTAATAAGTAAAAGTCTATCTATAAGTTCATTGTTACCTATAAATTACATTTTTCTACATTATTATAAGAAGTGATTTTGATCTCTAATAAAAGTTTATTACAAAATGCATATTGAACGTTTTTTTTACTAATAAAAGCTTATTTTGCCATGTAAATACAAATTACGCGAATTTGCGTTACCGACCATGTGGGCAATATGTATATAATAAATGCGTCCCGTATGGCCGATCACACGTCTTCGCGTGATAAAAATATACACATATATTTATGAACTTATATATTATATAATGGTAGATTCCTTATATAAAAGCATTACTGGCACAATAAAAACCACATCCAATGATTTTATTTTAATTTGGCCATCTATGTAAGTTCAGCATTTTGCCTTGGCAGTGAAAGTGTTAAAAACCTAGTAACGAAATCTAGCGGAATCAATTTAAACTATGTATACGTTAGTTAATAAGAACTCTGAAAAAATATTTTTCTTATAATTTTACACAATTTTTCTTATTCTAATACCGATTCATTCATAACCACATATAAGAACTGTATTCATTTCCGTTCAATAAATATTACTAAGGCTTATTAATAAGGCTTACTAAGAACTGTTTCTACCACAGTTAAGTAATAGTTAAGGGTGAAAGCGTGACAGGTGGTAATAGTATTTCTGATCCATACTTATAATCACGCCTGTAACCAAATCAGATACAGGGTAGGCAGAGCATCAACGGATTACTTAATATCGTCTGCGAGGTTATCGCCTATTCTATGAATTACAATGTACCAAAACGTTTGAAGAAAATCAGCTGGTGAATTTTATGTTTTTTATCGCTCTCTTCCCGGTCCTGCGTGGAAAAATACAGATTCATAAATTTTTATCTTAATTTTGGTAAAAAGACATAATAATCCAGATATTCTTACCTTCTGTGTTCGTCCATCGTACCGTCGTCTGTCTTGTATTGAATCACGGTGGCGCCACCTAGCTGAATTTAATTTTGCAACATATTCAATTTTCCCACGGGAATGGTATGTTTTTCCGCTGAAAACGGGAACTGGCACGGAATGAGGCTGTAGAGTGACATAGGCTATTTTTTCTGCAGCCTTTTTTACTTTTTCTTTTTTTCCGCGGAAAAAAGTAGCCTATGTTACTCTACAGCAACCGAATTATCCCCGTACCAAAATTCATGCCATGCCGACGCTCTGTTGCGACGTGAAAGAGGGACAAACTTTTGCAACATATTCTATTTTCCCACGGGAATGAGATGTTTTTCCGCGGCAAAAGTAACCTATGTCACTCTACACCCACCGAACTATCCCCATACAAAAAATCATACCATGCTGACGCTCTGTTGCGACGTGAAAGAAGGACAAACAAACAAACAAACACACTTGCGCATTTATAATATTAGTATTTTATTACCATAATTTTACCGAAGCTCGCTTACTCGCTCATTTTGTAGATTACATCGGAAATCGATGCGTTTTTATGACTTTCAAGTATTAATTACCTTATCCATTATCTTTTTATAAGCCGATATCATAAGTTACGTTTTGACTCATAGCATTTTCTTATTCATAGTTCATTAAACAATACATTACGAAATATAATTTTATTACAACGGTCACAAAGCTGGTGAAGTGTCAAAATGTATTTACTAGTGCTACAAGAATATTACAAGTGTATGCTATATTATTTGAACAGTAATTTTTTTCATTAACACCCCAAAAGTTATATAACTTAAGTCTTCCTTGTAGATTGCTCACACGAGTCGGGTTGTAAATTTGTGTAAATTTAAGGTTTTACAGTCCTACGTAATTGTAGACACTCGAAAAAAAGATAATTATCATCTACAGGATTTACACACGAAAGAAACACGTGCGTTGGTAGTGAGCTTTTGCCATCGATCCACGACATGTATATATCCAACATTTTTAAAAGTATACCTGTTATCACACCAAGAAACTTGAATTTTTCTGCTATATCTGGTATAACCTAGCTTATTCTATTAAGCCAGTATATATTATTCCGTCGCAGTTGCTGGGCAATGGGAATGGGCGGAGGCAGTAGAGTCCAAGTGGGAGGCGTTGGCCAAAATATCCTCTAAAACGCTTGGTGTGCTCAGCAGAGCGGGACAGTATTTCATGACTGCACACCAACTGCAACTTTACAAGGCGCAGGTTCAGCGGCACATGGAATACTGTTCCCATCTCTGGGCCGGGGCTCCCCAGTGCCAGCTCCTTTCTTTTGATCGCATCCAGCGCAGAGCAGTTCGAATCATCAGCGACCGAGCTCCTTCCGATCGGCTTGACTCACTGGCAGTGGCTCTACCACGGGGAGTGCTCTGAGTAATTGTTCGAACTGGTTCCAGCCACACAGTTTCACCTTCGCACATCGCGAGAAAACTCGCGATACCATCCATACCATCTGGATGACTGCCGGTCCATCACTAAGCGATTTAAAATAAGTTTTCTTCCTCGCACAACTTCCTTGTGGAATCAACTACTACCAGATATTTTTCCGGACCGATACAACTTAGAGACCTTCAAGAAAAGAGCCTATTCCTTTTTAAAAGACCGTCAACGCATCTGCAATCCCCCTGGAGTTGCATCTGTTCATGGGCGATGGTAATCACTTACCATCAGGTGAGCCGTAGGCTCGTTTGCCCCTTATCCTATAAAAAACAAAACACTATAAAGTTTATATTCTTATGTTTTAGCGGAAACTACACATTTAAATTAACTAATTTTTACGGATTTTGTCACGTATATTATTTTGTAATTCCATCGTTTCAAATACTTTACAGCACTCATGGTCACCAGGGTACGGAGCTGTTCATCGTCACAATATCGTAGATAACCCGGAGTACCTAGAGCATTTTAATTATTACTTTTAGTCTGGTCTACGCAGACGCTTACTGTATCTTGAAACTATGCTCGGATTATTTATTAAATTAATTAAGGGATACAGGCAGGCGGTAGCACCCAGCCTCGACCTCAATTATGCATGGAATGATAAAGAAATATTACCGCCAAGAAGGCTTTATACGTGGACCTCACCATCTCTATACTCCGGCAAATATTGTTTAAAATCAAATAGACTATATTATTATCAATCACAGGTTTCGTAATAGCGTTAATAGTGCCAAAACGTATCCTGGTACAGATATCGGATGGAATCATAATCTCGTTATTGTTAATTTGACTTGCCGCTTAAAATACATAGGCAAAAACAGAGCTAACAACAAATACGTTGGCATAAGACAACAGATATTACAACAATTAATGAGTGGGCAGTTGATGAAAAGACAAAACGAAATACTGGCGTGGAAGTCCTGTGGGAAAATCTCAAGTGGGAGATATAGGACATCAATGATAGGTTCCTTAAGCCATCGCCTGTTTCAAAGAAAGATCCTTGGATTACCGACTCAATCATCCAACTTATTGAAAAAAGACGCACATATAAATCTACTGTTCATCAGAAATATAAAACTCTTCACAAAGATATCAGCCTCGAAGTTAGAGCAGCCTATACCACATGGGACAAAAACCGTGTAAACTTATATGGAATCCTAGATTTCTAAGTTTGATGCGTGTAATCTTCATGAAGAAATTAAGGCAATGGCGAACATTCAAGAGAAGAATAAACACGGTTTTTTAATTGACAATGTTGAGAGAATCATCACAGACCCAACTAAATTTAAAAGACCTGGGAAAATTATATACCTGATATGTTTCAGGATAATATCATAATTGTCCATAGAGTTTTGAAACTATAACTGGACCGGAAATTATAAGATCTGAGGTTGTTTTTGCTTTTAATAAAGCATAATCTGGAAAAGCCACCGGATTAGATAATGTCAATGTTGAGCTTCTTAAACTTTTAGAACTCGAACAAGTTGATGTGCTTATAAATGTCTTTAAGTCTATCTATAATTATTCCTCAATTAAATCTACTTTTATAACTGTTCCAAAAAAAAAACGAAATGCCAAAACGTGCACAGACTACCACACTATGAGCTTGATAAGCCATGATTTAAAACTGTTCCTAGCCATAATTCACCATCGCATAAGACGTAAGTGTGAGGAAAAAACGTGGTGACACTGAATTTCGATTCCGAGCAGGAATGGGTACAAAAGAAGCCCAGTTTGCGTTAAATGTCTTGTACTGCCATGTTATGATATGCAACAAGGTGTGTACATAATATGTTTCATAAATTATGAGAAAACTTTTGACCATGTTAAACACGATTTTCTTATACACATTTTAAAGACCACCGGCCTTGATGCGAAGCAAATAAGCATAATCCAAAATCTGTATTGGCAACAGAACGCAAACTTAAGAGTGAAGGAAGGTTTTACCGACTCAATCGCTGGACAAAGAGGAGTACGTCAGGGATGCATTCTGTCGCCTCTGCTATTTAATCTGTACTCAAATAATATTATAAACGAAGCGCTACAAGATATTGAAGAAGGAGTCCTTGACAATGTTCAACTGATTAACAACTTGAGATACGCTGACGACACTGTTCTAATTGCATCTTCGGAACAAGGCCTTCAAAAATACTAGACCGGATTTTCAAGTACAGCACAAGACCAGGACTTAATATGAACGTATCTAAGGCCAAAATTATGGTAGTTTCGAGAGCGCCAAAGCAGTGCAGTGTATGTATAGGACAAGATAATATCGAGCAAATTCATAAATACTAGTATCTTCGATGTTTGGTAACTGATTCTTGGGAGAGTGACATAGAAATACGAGTTTGAATTGAAACTGCAAGAGCCTCTTTCATGAGGATGAGCAAAGTTCTTACTATAAGCAGACTATCAATTGAACTACGTAAAAGACGAATTCAATGCTATATTTGGCCTATCATACTATACGGATGCGAATCATGGACTATGAAAGAAGACATACGTAAGAATCTGGAAGCATTTGAAACGTTGATGTATCGCTGTATGCTCCGAATAAGTTGAACAGATAAAGTTACCAACATTGAGGTCCTCAAGCAGATGAAAAGGAATAAACCCTTACTTGTCAAAACCAATAAACAGGAAAAGGTTGCGTACCTAGGATACGTGCTAAGTCATGAACGTTACCAACTGCTGCAGACTATTATGATGGGCAAAATAGCGGGTAAAAGAAGTGTTGGTAGAAGGAAAATGTCCTGGCACTGTAACATCCGGAATGGACCGGAAAAAAGAAAGTAGAGGATCTCTTCAGGCTAGCTCTGAACTAAAAGAAAAAGAAGATTTTATCGCGTTTAATTTTACTTATATTAAATTACCGAAATTTCGGTTGCTTTTCAGTACTCATGATCATGACAGAGTGAGGTGATTGGCGCCCTGGTGTCAATGTTCACAACTACTACTGGCATAGTTGTAACATGAACGTATCACACAGTTGTTATAATTGTGGTTTATTTTATATATAATAACCTCCCATGAACACTGGCGGAAAGAGAAGGAAGAGGTAAGAGAAAAATTATAGGAAGGGGAACATGCAAATTCATTATGATTTAAAATAACCGCTAACGACAGAAAATTTCAAGATGTGGTCACGCATGGTAGCAAATTCCTGGTAAAACTCATGGTGATATACTGATAATTCTATTAAGATTATGGCAATCGAAGAAATGATTTTTGTCCAAATGTACGATGGTGAAATTTGGCGGCTTTTTTCCTTAATCTAATTTCTCGGAGCACTCGCATGCAAATTAACTTATGCATGGATGAAAATATTAGGTATATTGAGAGATTTCTCTTATTATTCTGCTGTTGTAGAAAGTGTACAAGTAGTACTTTAATATCTGTTGTGCGGTTAGCAACTCTTCTTTATTCAGAAGTAGTGAATATATTATGGAGAACATAAAATTTTTCTAAAAATGTTGATAATTTCCTTTAGCTGTATGTCAAATCAGCTTAGGGAAAATAAATATATTCAAAAGCTGATCTGAATAAGAAGTTACTCAGAACTTACTAATATGAATTGTCATTTTCATCAAGCCGCACAAACAATCTAACAAATGATTTAAAGAATGATGTTATAAAACTACGTAAATGCAATTCAAATAATTAATAAAATAACTAATTTGTGTCTTCGTCATCATCATCATCATTACAGCCCTTCACAAGTCCACTGTTGCCTCCTCCAAGGTATGCCACAAAGCAAGGTCCTGAGCTACCTGCATCCATCGATTTCCTGCACGTCTTACCCGGTCGTCACTCCATCTAGTGAGGGGATCATCCCACACTTCGCCTACCGTCTTAATCTTTACTATATTTTCAATAACAACTCGAAAATAAATTGCGGATGCCAACTAACCTACTGAACGTGGCAACTATCCTTCTGTTGAGACAATCTATGAAGAGGTCTATCTTCAGCAGTGAACTTTGATCTTATCAAAATATGGTGTGATTAAATAAAAGTAAAGAAAACATTTTTAAATTTTAAAATAAAGAGAGGTAGATAAAAATTTATCACTTGTTATAAGTTTTAATTATTTCCAAATTGTTTTCATAAAGGGCACAGAATTCCATATATATGCTAATAAGGCAAACGGCACAGGATTGCCACACACAATAGCTTTCTTAATATTTTAACAACTTTCTCGACTTTTAATCCGTCCAAAAAATTTTGTGCCTTGCAATCCAAATTTATTTCGCCTATAAATCATTGAATTATAGGGTGAAAAAGACGTGCCACACAGTTTCGTTATAAAAAGTCGTGTTTAGTATAATGAGTTAAAGCTCTGCTGCGTGCCAGTCAGTGACGGAGTACGTACTGCAAACTCGGAAATTAGTGGGTTCGAATTCGCCATTCGACTACTCTTAGCATAACTACTTTAAGTTTTTTTGGAAAATTTAACGGGAATATTAGTAATGTAAATAGTTTTAATACTATTCTTTAGAATATAGTGAAGGGGATTTTCAACAATACGTTTTTAGATTGGTAAATATTTGTATTGTTATTATTTAGTTAAAAAAATATTAGGTTAAATATGTTATATGTTATATTTTATCGCTAACTGACAAAAATGTATTTTCTATAAAGGCACGCCCCACCAGCATTACTGATGTTGTTATTCGGAATTTCAACTGCTGATTTATTACGTGCTCAAGTGCGAAAGAAAATATCATTGGAAAATCTGTAATTCAGAGAAATAAAAAAAAACTATTGCAGCATCACGTCCGATGCATTAGGGACGCGTGGAATAGACTTTAATTTGCTTTAAAATTTGCTAGAATTGAGAGAGAGCCTTTTCCCAGACGTGTATAAATTATTGTTTTCCTTTACTTTAATTGTAATGAATTAGTAAATTATATCATTAGTATTTACCACGTTCTCGGCGGGGGAGAAAATCATCGTGAATAAACCTGCATATGTAAGAAATATAAAAATTTGCGTGCATATTTCCTTATTCAAAAACCCCCGGTGATAATAAGAGCATGCTTGTGCTAATGGGACGTATATAGTCTGTAACTTTACTATAATTTTCAATGTATTCTTGGTAATAACTGTTGTCACAAAACGCAGGGCAAGCAATTAAGCAGCATTTGGAGAGAGCTAATGTCAACGCAGTGTAATTGCTTCATTTTAATTCATTTTTAGAAGTACGAGCAATAGTCTGTGGCCAGACATTCACAGCAGAGCGCCGCAAGTGAGACGTAGCGACATTATTAACCCGTGGGAAGGCATTCTATGAGCATTTAGCTCACACAAATATATTTTGATAGCTATCGTTGTTAGCAATACGATATAGTCTCAAGGGTCTTAGTACCTTTTCATCTATTCACCCTTTTCCGTCTGATGCAACTTATGCGCCGCTTAGTGCCGCTGCGAACCTATAGTGACGCGCTTGTGGTGGCCGTGTACCATCGTGCGGCATTATATGTATATATATATATATATATATATATATATATATATATATATATATATATAAACGTGATATGTGGATAGACGCGTACTAGTGCTTAGCACGCGTCTATCCACGTGTCTTTTTATGAGACGTGATTATGTTTACTATTTTTTATTTATATCTACTTATTTAAATACTGATGTTATAAGTGATGATATCATATATGATAAATACTGATGTTATAAGTGATGATATCATAGATGATAAATACTGATGTTATAAGTGGTGATATCATATATGATAAATACTGATGTTATAAGTGGTGATATTATGTATGATACAACAAATTATTATTATTATTATTATTATTACTTGCTGCAGAATACCTGAAAATGGTATCCGTGGTCAATTCAAGAGCTTCAAATTTCCTTGTTGCTAGAACAGCTTGATTCTGATAAGGATTTGACTTCAGAGCCTGAGTACGAAAAGTAAAATCATGTGTATTAACCTTAAAGTCCCGTCATTTTATGCCTCCAATCTAATTGTTCTTATGTGATCTTCGCTTCAAAATGACGATAAACTGAATGAAAAGACAGTTGATGGAGCTGAATCAGAAATTTTTACTTTTTACAGTTCTATCAAAAGTAGAATGGTTATTGTAGACCAGTTATTGTAAAAAGAATACTCTTCTGTTCGAAGGATTTCTCTAAGATGACTAATTCGATTGCTATTTTATTTTAAATATAACTGGGATCAATGCTTAAATAACAAACACACAACGTCAATATACAAACTTTGAGAGACGTGTATTCCTAAAAAATGTGACTTCAGCGTTGGTAAAACATCATATTTCGCAATGAATTTGAAGGTAGAATATATCCTTGATTAAAACTACTTTTATGGATTTTATCGCGTATTATTTATTTTATTTTTAATACCCGACGTTTCGGGTGCTTTCCAGCACCCATGTTCACGGGGGACTGAGGTGACTGACGTCCCGATGTCAAAGTTAACCCGGAGTACCTTCAGCTTTTTTTGCTCATGAAAGAAGACGAATCGTAGTGACTCTCGAAATCAGCACGTAGACGCGGCTCAGAAGGGATATCGGTTTATAGTTCTTAAAGAGGGCGTTGTCACCTTTCTTGAACAACATGACCACCGCACTTTTACTCCACGCCTCGGGGGTAGAGCCTCCATGGAGGACGGAATTAAAGTGCTTCTGAAGGACTTCAAGTACCGGTTTTCCACCCGCTTCAGAAGCTCCGCTGTAATTCCATTCTCGCCCGGGGACTTGCCGTTTTTAAAATGCTGGAGAGCCATTCTAATCTCGCTCAGACTGACGTCCGGGATATCATCGGAATAGTAGTAGATGTAGGTACGTAAGCAACTCAAATTAAATACGCGCCGACTCTACTCATATTTTGACTGCATGTTTAAGTTTCGATTTACCACGTTCTCGGTCGTGAAGAAAAAGGTGGGAAGGAAACCTGCATATCTGAGAAGTTTGAAATGAATAAAATATTTCTTAAATCATTTTTAGGTATAGGTATATGAAGTCGGTCATCCCACGTTAGAGTCAACTTAATCAACTCCTTTTTGACCTAAAACTCGCTGTGGTCTGGGCCCATTAGTGAGATGTATTTAGGCTGCTACTTTTTTACTTCTAATAGGGCTAGTCACTACTGATCATAGGCTTCCCCATTGTTGTGTATTCGTTTTGTTAATGTTCATCTTAAGACCTGTCCGTTGGGAGGCACTATTGAGATCATTGAGCATATTGTTTAGGTCCTCCAGCGATTCTGCCATAAGGTATATATCGTCAGCACATCGAAGGTAAATGATGTATTCGCCATTGATATCAATACCGTATCCTTTCTAGTCCAGTAGCTTGAAAACTTCTTAACTTTTCGGGGATATAACGGCACTCTATCTCGAACTTCTCTGCAGTTGGATGGATTATGTACTCTCAAACACTTCAGCACTTCGGTGTATTGACAGTCAACTTGATACCAGCTGAAGGGTCGTGGGGACCGCCCAAATTTCGACAAAATTAAAAACTTTTTCATAGTCCACATACGCAGGAGAAAATGGCAGATTTTAGTCTTCGAGCTTTTATTAAATTTAAAGAAGAGTATATATGTGGTATATGGTACTAAGCCCTTTTGAAAACCGGCCCGTTCTGGGTGCAGGAAGTTGTTGTGTCTGCGTGTGAGACGATTCGTAATCACTTTCGAAAACAGCACATAGAAGCGGTTCAGAAGGAAAATCGGGCTGTATTTCTTCAAAAGAGCTTATCCCCTTTCTTGTAAGATAAGACCACCGCACTTCTACTCCACGGAAGACGGAATTAAAGAGCTTCAGAATGATTTAAATTTTCCACCTACTTTTAAAAGCTACATAGTAATTCGTGGCGTTTTTATAGTGCATGAGAGCCCCATTCTATTATGTTTGTGTCGTATAAGACTTGATTTTGGATCGTTATTCACACTTGCGTGTGGCTCCAAAGACGGCGTGTATAGCTGCCCATAAAACCTCTCATTCTCATCTAAAATCTCAGGTGTTTCTGTAACAATGCTGCCACACTCGGTCTTCAGCTTCGAGATTTGGATCTTTTTGGCAGATATATCTCTGGAAAAGACTTTGGAGCCTTGTTAGACATAGGAATGGTTAAAACTATTTACAGACTTTGTGTCTACTAATCGCACAACTGTGACCTGGCGACAACTAGGCTATTTGAACACATCAGTGAAGCCTACTTAAAAGTTTATTTTTCTAGGGAATTTTAAAATTTGTCATCAGGACTGGCTGTTCCCATACTAGCAGACTGACAATGCTGGGAGAGAGGCATGAAATTTTGCCTTTTCGCTATAGCTCTTCTAGCTTGTACAACATGCGACCAGGGTACCTGATATGGCTAGACACACAGCCAACTGCCTCAACTTTCTGCTGATGCCTGATCCAGACAGGTACGATGTTCAGGTTACCTCAACCTTGGGAACTTCTAACTACTGTCTGATGAAATCTGTGTCTTTACATTCCTCACCTAATTACAATTTTTAAGGTGTGAGGTGAATTTGACGATAAGTCAACAGGTTATGATGAGATGCGACATTTTTTGCACCTTTGCCTTGTCAGCAGAACTGCTTCTTGGCTGAAGATCCTTTGAGCTGTTTGGATGCCATTACCAATGTGATACGCCAGGCTATGGGGTATTGCATCCCTTTTGCTGACGTACACACTAGCGATAAAGCTCACCCATGGTACCACGCCAAATGCTGAAAAGCATGAGCGCGTTTGGTGAGACCGCAATGCTTAGTCATAAGAAAAGAGCCTTTACCAAGCCGCCAATTCCTGCAAAAAGGCAATTTGGCAAGCCAGTTTCAATCACATTAAAAGCATGGATGCTACGCTCTCTGTCAAACCATAGGCAGTAGAGCATTTTGGTCTCTCGCTTAATCGATCGAGACAAACTTATACCAGTTTATATTGCGCATGCGGCTCTAGTGGACTTATTTGCTTCTCTTTTTGCTTACAATTCTCGTCTAAATAGTGGTAACAGCGAAAATCCTCAATTCCCTGACTGGATTGTCTATGTCAGAAGCGCGTATCGACAAAAAGTAGGTTTTTAAAATCTTTCAAAGACTAAACGTGTACAAAACTAGTAAACCAGATAGTTTATCAGCTGTAGTTCTAAAGATCTGTGCGCCTTATTTGTCTTTCCTATGACTTTATAGCAAAACTAGGCACACAAGAGAATGGTGCGCTTAAGTTAGCGAAATTTGGGATAGAGCAAAGGAACCAGAAGCTGGCCGAATTCTTAGAGAAAGGGGGACTATTTATAATAATTTTTTAGCCTTGTCGCCGGGAGAAAGGTCCCTAAATAATATGTCACTTTTATATATTACACATAAGTATAGAAACGAAATAGATGAATTGTTAAAAGTAAACACGTTATAATATTTTATATAAGTTTTGTCATCAATACAATTTTTATTGGCACAAGTGTATTGATATAAAAAATATGGTACGTGGTAGAACCATGTTTTTTTATAGGATAGGGTGACAAACGATAGTCCACCTGATGGTGGTTGCTGTGGTCTATAGACATCTACATCTATCCTCGATTACGAATCGATGCGTTCTAACCCGTGATGACTAAGATGGAATGCCTCGTTTCCAGTAAAAAGGGTCTCCGGTTCTCTACACTCACCATACGAAACACAGCAGCATTAAGCTACTATTTTACGCTGGTATTCTGTGAGAGCATAATCCTGCCCCGGTCGAGCCAACCCATTCGTGCTAGAACTATACTACTAATATAATTGCAGCATGGCACTACCACGTAAAAAAGAGAAGAGGCTCGAAAGAAGTAGACTTGTTCGAGTTTCAACGACTCAACGAAAAAAAAAACAATGACCCAATGTGTAGCCTTTGCCTAAAAAAAAGCCAGTCGACCCTGCCAACTATTAACTAATTTCAATTACCTTCATAAATCGTAAGATTGTAGAACATATGTCGAGCGCCTACCTAATAGTTTAACTGGAACAGAAGCCCTCGTGACCATTGGGGAAACACTTGCTGTTTCCCATGATGTCTCAAAGTCCTTTGTACGGCTTATAGGTGAAGTACTTTCTAAGTGAAAAATCTTTTAGAGTCATTGTCGATGGCTTCTCGTCCAGTTCTATCACGCCAAACGCCGAAGTTCTTTAAGGGTCCGTTATCTCCGCAACTCACTTCGTGCATCATATAAATAATCTGCTTATTCCCGGTATCTATGAGTATGCAGATTGTAGCACTGTTGTCGAGAGGTACCAAACGATTGCGCGTTCTACTCGGTATTAAATTCAGTACGCAGTAGAAGCTATATTTGAGCGTACAAATCTCTTACTGCAGGATTCTCGGAACGGGGCGATGCCTAGATTCAGATTTAACGCATCCAGAACACAAGCGTGTCTTTTCAGCGCTAAAAGGAGCCCACTCACTCGGGGTCTGATCTCCGTTAAGGGTTTAATTTTCTTCAAACCTCAACTATGGGCAGTTAATTTAGTCCAGGGCAAATACAGCCACAAATAAACTAGGTGTCCTTGCAAGGCTGAGGTGGTACTTCTCCCCGGAGCAGCTTCTTACCTACTGTAAAAGGCAAGTCCGGTCACGTATGGAGTACTGCTGTCTCATATGAGCTGGTGCTGTAAAATGCCATCTAGCAGCATTTTACTTAGTGTAGAGACGTGCAAAGAGGTTCATTGGTACCCTTAATTTAGTTGAAACCAACTTTCTAAGCTTTGGGCACAGGTGAAGAGTAGCCAGCAGCCTCTCGATATTTTATGGAGTACATTTCTGTGAGTATGCTAAGGAATTATATGCTTCAACTACTCCCAATCTTTTCCAACATAGGATAACCAGGCAGCGGCTCTTCACTTCTTTTAACTTCTTCTTTTACACCCAATTGTGTATGACCCAAATGTTTTGCTTCTAGGGCTACATCACCACTTTCCACGAGGTGGGGTTGTGGTTCCTCGTGGCCCGCACTTTTGCACAGAATTTGTTCACGGTGTCTGTTCTAGCACGTAGTATATACTACTACTTTCTTCATCGTAAAAGATAGTTTAAATATTTATTTAAAATTGATTTTTTTTTTCAAAAATTTATAAATGCTGTAAAAGATAATAGCTAAAACTGATATCAAACGTAAACACGTCTAATGGAAATAAGGTCTTAGTTTAATTACTTTATTTCACGAAAACATTCAATGTTGTTTTTCAATTACTAGTTACCGAATATCAATTACTAATAACCAACGCACTGCAAACAACATTGTGATCTTTAAAAATATAATTAACGAGTAGAAAGTAAATAAAGGGGAAAAGTTATAAGTGAAGTGTTGTGTTGTTGTACGAACCCACTTGCCAACCCCACTTACTGTTCTGCGGCTTTTAAAGGTAGTTTCAAATATATAGCTACTAGGTGCTGGAACGACATTCCTCCACCTATTCGTGAGTGTAATTCAAGGTATAATTTTAAATCACACTATAAAAATCATTTATTACACTTACAAAAAGCTCAACCTTAAGCCTAGAGCAGATGTTTATTCCAGCATCGTTGAGCATTATATGTTTGTTTTTTAGTATGTATTTACCGAATATATATATATATATATATATATATATATATATATATATATATATATATGACGGCATAACGACAGCGTCGTCGTACGCTGGCACAGCTGTTAACTGTAAACAGCACGTGCACCGATCACGCCACCGGCGCGCCGCACGCTTTCCCCCACCGCCCCACTACTCGACTTGCTTTGCAACGGGTATAAAACGAACGCGCAGCGACGGATCGGCAGTCTCGGCTCTGGCGTGACTCGGCGCACTAGTTGTACTAGGTTGTAGCTTATCCTAGACGCGCGCAGATAATTAATATAGAATTGATTATTATCTTTAATTGTAATAGTGCAATTTATAATTAAATTAAATAAATAGTGTTCCTTAAATCTCTGCGACTACTTATTCAGCATGGACCACCTCTCTCCTACATCAGAAGTGGGATCAGATCCACCCTCACACCATAATGTTTTGGCACAACCACCAATCTCTTTCTTCTCTGGAATGGAAACAATGTTCAAAAAAATGGCTGATAGCATAAATTCCCAACAAAACTCTTCATCTACCATACCGACAGTTTTGGTATCTTTCGACCCCGATATCCCAGAGTCTGATATCAGCAACTGGTGCGCATTAAGCGAAATGATCATAGAAAAAAGAAAATTAGAAGGTGTTGACCTTATCATTGCACTAACTCATTCCCTTAAGGGGCGTGCTGCTACCTGCCTTACAAAAATGCAACCTGACAAAATTTCTTGGCCCACCATTAAGGAAATGCTTATCTCAAATTTTTGTAAACCTATGATGATGCAAGATCATTTCGATCAAATAATTAAGTTTCGCATTTGTAATAAAGATAGTCCCGCTGAGGCCGGCTTGCGTTTATGGCAGCTGATTGAAAGAATCCCTGATGCCAACTTACCCGAACACGTTATCACTGGTTTTGTGATCTCTGTTTTATCCCAATGTGACGACAAAATTCGTCGTGAATTGAATTCAGTTGTCGTAAACGATAAGCATCAACTTTTTCGTATCTTGCGGGGAATTTCACTTAAAAGGTGCAGTGACGAGTCCGTCGCATCAGAAATAGAACCCAAGAAGATTCGAACGTCCACAATGTTTAAGGGTAGTTGCCACTTCTGTGGAAGAGTTGGACACCGCGGTTTCGAATGTCGTGACAAACATCGTTTCACTAATAAAAATATCTCTGTATCGCATAAACCCGAGCAAAGGAAGGCTATGACATCCTGCTACATCTGCCATGACACCAGCCACATAGCCAGCAACTGTTAAGCACTTATCAGAAACCAGCGCAAGCAAGTCAACCTGTGCTCCAAGGCAGCTCGCGGTACACTGGAAACTAGTGGTATGAAATTGTCGTTTATTTTTGACTCTGGTTCAGAATGTAGTCTCATTAAACAAAGTAAAAGTGATCACCTTGAGGGTGATAGGTTTCATGATCAGATTCTATTAAAGGGTATAGGGGTCAATAGCATTATATCTCCTTTGCAAGTAAGATGCTTGGTTTGCATTCAGGGTTTGCCTTTAAATGTCACTTTTCACGTATTACCGGACGAATGTACAAACGAAGAGGTTTTGTTAGGACGTGATATATTGCAAAACGAAGTTTCTGTGGAAATTAATAGTAACTCAATACATTTTTTCAAGCCCAAGATAACAAATTTCTGTACAAAGCTGAACAATGGACTACAAACTATTGATACTGACTTAACAGGCTCCGACAAAGAAAAGCTTATAAGTATTTTAAATAAGTATTCCAACAATTTTATTAGCCAGCTACCAACCACGCAGGTTACCACAGGCGAGTTAAAAATTCAACTTATTGACCCAAGCAAAATAGCTCATAGGCGACCTTACGGAGTATCCCCTATGGAGTTAGAAATCGTTAATAATAAAGTCAAAGAACTTCTCGATGCAAATATCATCCGAGAAAGTTCTTCACCCTTTGCAAGTCCCACTTTGTTGGTAAAAAAAAAAGATGGTAGTGATCGTTTGTGTGTTGATTATCGCGAGTTGAATAAAAATACGCGTTCTGATAGCTACCCACTTCCATTGATTAGTGACCAAATAGATAAGCTACACGGAGCAAATTAAATATAAGCCTCGGGGTTTCATCAGATCAAAGTTCATGAAGACTCAGTAGAGAAAACTGCTTTTGTTACTCCAATCGGTCAGTTCGAATATCTAACTATGCCTTTTGGGCTTCGAAATGCCCCACAAGTCTTTCAAAGAGCCATCAATTCCGCACTTAAGCCCCTCGACGATGACAGAATCCTAGTTTACATGGATGACGTACTCTCTGTATCGGAAACGGTCAGTGAAGGTTTAGCGAGGCTAGACAAATTACTAGAAACACTTTCTAATTCAGGGTTTTCTTTCAAGTTTGATAAATGTTCATTTATGAAAAAGAAGATCGAATATTTGGGATATACGATTTCTTCTGGAGAAGTTAGACCAAATCATCGGAAAATAGAAGCTTTGCAAAAATTGCCAACCCCAAGCACTGTTACCCAAGTAAGACAGTTGATTGGCTTGGCCTCTTATTTCCGTAAATTTATTCCCAATTTCTCTAAATTACTAAAACCTCTTTACCCTTTGACTGCCGCAGGGAAAGGGAAAATATCATGGACCCCCGATCACAATAAAGTTCTAAAAACTATAATCACTTATTTGACAACCGAGCCTGTTCTTAAAATATTTGATCCAAAGCTTCCCATAGAACTTCACACAGACGCGAGTAGCGAAGGTTACGGCGCAGTTCTGATACAAAAAGTAAATCATTTACCTCACGTGATTGCTTACCATAGCCACCGAACAACTGGTGCAGAGAGTCGTTATCACTCATACGAGCTCGAAACTTTGGCGGTAGTTAAGGCTGTAGAGCATTTTCGGCACTATTTGTACGGTCGTAAATTTACAGTTTTTACTGACTGCAGTTCTCTAAAAGCTTCTCACTCAAAGAAAGACTTGATGCCCAGAGTACATAGATGGTGGGCTATACTGCAGTCCTATGATTTCAATATAGTTTATAAAGAAGGTAGAAATATGGCTCATGCCGATTTTTTTTCACGTAATTTTGCTCATGACGATCTATCTCCAAGTGTCAATCAAACACCAAAGATCGTTAATCTTACAGAGCTGGAAAAGGGATGGCTTTTTGTAGAACAACAACGTGATTCTGAGATCGCAGATACCATTTCAAAATTAAAGTCCAGTGATTATCCGACTGAAATATCACACACGTACGATATTAGACAGGGCGTTCTCTTTCGAAAAATTGAACGGGGCAAAATTTCAAAATGGTTACCCATTGTTCCTAGATCATTAACATTGACCCTAATCGGCCATGTTCATAATGAAATAAAACATCTTGGCTACGAAAAAAACTCTCGATAAATTGTATGATCTCTACTGGTTTCCGAATATGGCAAAATATGTTAAAAAATATATCGATTCCTGCGTAATATGCAAAGCATCTAAGGGACCTTCGGGTACTCAACAAGTACAATTACACCCAATCCCAAAACCAGCTATTCCATGGCATACCATTCATCTAGATTTGTCTGGCAAACTAAGTGGTAAAAGCGATTTAAAACAATATTGCTCTGTTGCTATAGATGCTTTTACAAAATTTGTAATTTTGGAACATACTACTTCGTTAAATTCTTGTCATGCTATTAAAGCACTGAAAAATTTGGTAAATCTTTTTGGTGCCCCCAAAAGTATAATTGCTGATCGTGGACGTTCATATGACAATTCAGATTTTAAAGATTTTTGTAAAGATCATAACATTCATTTACATCTAATTGCAACTGGTTCCAGTAGAGCTAATGGCCAGGTCGAAAGAGTGATGCGAACTCTTAAAAGTCTGCTCACGATAATAGAATGCGATTCTGATAGCTCGTGGCAGGATCAGATAGGTGAAATTCAATTAGCCCTCAATAGCACACGTTGTAGGTTGACCGGTTTTACACCTATCGAACTAATGTTTGGAATTCAAGGTAATTCCTTAGGGTTATCTAAAATAGCTACTTCTTTCCCAGACAATGAAAAACACAGATTAGACCTTGATAACATTAGAGCAAGCGCGTCAGATAATATCATTAAATTATCACAAGCAGACTCCATTCGCTTCAACAAAGGTAAAGCCAAAATTAAACCATTTTCTATAGGTGATTACGTGTTCGTAAAATCCGAAGAAAGACATCGGACCAAACTAGATAGGAAGTACAAAGGTCCTTTTAAAATTACTGCTGCGACTAATGATCGCTATGAATTAAAACATATCAATGGGTCAAATCGAATTTTTAAATATTCCCATGAAAACTTAAGAGAGGTGCCCCGTGGTCCCTCTGCTTGCCTAGATATTATTGAAAACTGTAGTGAAGATAACGAAGAACTACAGCAAGGGGATATTAATGATCATGAAATCTATGCCCAACTTGATAATACCTCTGAAACTGATACTGCTGGCTCTAGTACATTAACTGCAGAAAATGACGACTATCATACTACTTGCTCACGTACAATTTCAATTGATTCTGAAGATACCATGTCTGTTTATTCTGAACCTACAATTATAGTAACACAAGCTGATATCCATAGAGCTAATGATGGTAATTAACATGTATCTAGAAAATTATCATTGTAGGGCTTAGCCGGTCCAATGATAAAAGTTACAAAAAAAAAAGTTTTGAAGGGCATGTTGCCGGACCAAAACTGATTAGTGTTGCAGGGTTCAGAGGAACCGGTCCAATACTAATTGCCTGAAGGGTCGATGTAGACCGGACCAGAGCTGATTATTAATATCTGCAGGGTCATTATAGACCGGACCAGAATATATTGCCGAATTTGTAAAAATTTATGTTTTCGTCAGGATAGTCGAGCGATGTCTACTGTTTCAGAACGATAGTGATTCTGTTGCTGCGTACGAGGACGTCCGCATGTCAGAATGGCCGTGACGGCATAACGACAGCGTCGTCGTACGCCGGCACAGCTGTTAACTGTAAACAGCACGTGCACCGATCACGCCACCGGCGCGCCGCACGCTTTCCCCCACCGCCCCACTACTCGACTTGCTTTGCAACGGGTATAAAACGAACGCGCAGCGAGGATCAGCCACGGATCGGCATCAGTCATTCCGCCTGTGGCATCGCTTCCGAGCGGTTGCATCCAGGTAGTCCGCGCTTTCGTTCCTGTACGGTAGTGCTCCCCGCTCTCGCGCCCCCGCTGTCCCGCTCGCGCTGTACAGCGCCGACGCAGTGCTCAGTCCGCCGGCGGCACCGCTCTCGGACGGTCGCCTCCTGGTGGTCCGCGCTCCCGTACAGTACGGTAGTGCTGTCGCGCTCTCACGCGCCTCCGCTGTCCTGCTCACGCGGAACAGCGTCGAGGCTGCCGGTGAGTCACTTTTTTGCTACAGCTCTTGCCCCCTGTCTTCGGGCAGGGAGGTCTGACTGACTTCCGCTTTTCATTTCATTTTCACTTGTCATTTCATTTCATTTTCATTATCATTTTTTTTTTACTGTCTTCTATTTTCTTGTGTTCTCTTGCTTTTTTACTGTTACTATTACGTGCATAGTGTGTTGTAGTGCGTACCCGCGTTCTAGTCCCTGTTCTATCGAGAGCAGGGACCCGTCCTCATCTTTACTTTCTCACCTTTAGCTTCTTATCCTAAAATGGCCAACTCCAGTTTTACTGAGTCCCTAGCCGCCCTCATTACCCAATATGGGTTAAGTGGCAATGAGACGGTCCTCGCCGCCATCGCCACCATCGCCGCCCAGGCTCCCACCCCTGCCCCTCAGGCACACCTCCCGCCGCCAGTACTAGCGGCATACCTCGAAACGAGGAACTCCTTTGCCCCGCTTCAAGCCGCCCCCCTTAGAAATGGAGTACGCATGCTCCGAATCCTCGGCGTCTACCTCCCGGAAGAGGCCCGCCACTACCCTAGGCTCCGGTTCATCGGAGTCCTCTGACTCTGACGGAACCGGTGAGTCAAACTTCACCACCGTCACCTCCAAGCGCAACGGAAAGCGCGCCGCGTTGAAACGCACCCCCCCTACTTCAGCGGCCCCTGCCGCTCCTTCAACCTCCGCAGCCCTTGACGCTGCCCCCGTCCCACTGATGTCACTAGACATCCCCACTCCATCTAAACCAGCCTCTCGTTGTGCTCCAGAGCTGGCGAAGAAGCAAGTCCCGCCCCCTGTCTTCCTAAGAGACAAGGCCAAGTTCACCCAATTGTCCAAGACCTGCTACGACGCAGGGATCAAATACGACCATGCCGTCAACCTCGGGGAGGCGATTAAAATCATCCCAACCTCGATCGAGGACTTCCGAGCCATCACCCGGCTATTCACAGCCGAAAGGGTCTCTTACCATACCTACGCTCTCCCTGAAGAGCGTAAAGTCAGGGCCGTCATCCGAGGCGTCCCCTTTGAGTTCTCCAACGAGGAAATCCTCGAGGACCTTAAGTCCCAAGGTTTCCCAGTAGAAGCAGTGCACAAAATGCACAACCGTACGGGCAAGAGATACAACCTTGCCCTAGTAATCTTGTCCAACGTGCCGGAGGCTAAAGCCATCTTCCGGCAGGTGCGCACAGTGTGCAGCCTGTCAAGGGTGAAGGTAGAGCCCCCACATAGGCCCGGTTTCCCGGCGCAATGCCACCGCTGCCAACTTTATGGTCACGCGGCGGCCAACTGCTCCGCCCCACCCAGGTGCGTGAAGTGCCTGGAGCCACACAACACTAAAGAGTGTCCCCGGCCCAAAGACGCCGAATCCCCGCCCGCCTGTGTCCTGTGCAACCAGACAGGACACCCGGCGAACTACAAGGGTTGCCCACGCGCACCTCAACCTCGCCCCAGTAGGAAAGCTCCACCGCCGGTGAATGACCGCACTTTCCCGGCCCTCCATCAACGGCCCCGTCAGGGCCCCTCTCAGCCTATCCAGGGCTTCTCTCGACCCCCTCAGGGTCCCCCTAGGCCCCCTCAGGGGTCCCCCTAGGCCCCCTCAGGGTCCCCCTAGGCCCCCTCAGGGCATAATTCGGCCCCCTCCGGGCTTCTCAAAGCCAATGCAGCCTCCAGTCTTTCCCTGGGGGCCCAAAAAGGCAGACCCTCCGCGGACAACCTCGTACGCACACGAGGCAGAGCCCACAACAGACGACTACAACACGCTATACTCCGCGATTAGGAATATAGATGTTAGAGAGATTACAGTTATAGCACGCAAACTGCGCGCGGCGAAGTCCCCCCAAGAGCGTCTACTCGCCCTTGCCGAACATAACGATCTTCTACTAGCGTTGTAAGTTAAGTTAGCGTAATTAACTTAACTCCAATGCCTGAGCAAACTAACCTACCTAGATCTCACGGTCGTATCAAACCCAAGGGTTTATCGCTTGTATCATTTAATATTCGCGGCTTGCGAAATAACCTCCCAGAGCTCAAGCTCTTTCTTCGGAATCGTGAAGTCGATTTCCTCCTCCTACAGGAAACCAATCTCAAAGATAAGGACACTAGAGGCCTTTCCATTAAAAACTTCTCTCTTCTTCGTAACGACAGACCCGACCGCCGAGGCGGCGGAACGGCCATCTATTACAAGAAGACACTTCATTGCTCGCCCATTTCTACTCCGCAGCTTACCAACATGGAAGCCACGGTATGCAGGCTAGCTATGACTGGACATCAGTCCATCCTCATAGCCTCCTGTTACATCCCTTCAGGAACCTATCCCCTTAAAAAAGGATTTTGAGGCCATTTTATCTTTAGGCAATTCAGTCATTATGTTTGGAGACTTTAACTCCAAGCATACTGAATGGACATGCCGCACTACGTCCCCTAGTGGCAAGATACTGCTCGATATCACGCAGTCTCTTGATATTACCGTCCATAGTCCTCTCGGTGTTACTCACTTTCCCGATAACACCGATCACACCCCCGATGTGTTAGATTTTGCGTTACTCCAAGGAGTTTCTCTCAACCTCGGAGCAATCGAGACACTAGACGATCTAGGATCAGATAACCGACCGGTCTCCCTCATTCTTGGCCATCAGCCACCTCCCCCAACACACACGAAAACCTTCACTAACTGGAAGGGATACAAGGAGTCCCTAGCTAAAGCTTTGGACTCACAGGACTCTACCATCTCCCTACCGTCGGACTTAGATAGTCCTGAAAAAATCGACACCGCGGTCGACTCACTCTCCACCCTTATTAAATCCTCCCTTAAGGAGAACGAAAGGGTCGTCCCGGTTGCTAACAATAGTGGGCTTCCCCTACATATTAGCAACCTAATAAAAGCCAAAAAAGCTGCTTTCCGGAGAGCAGCAAAATATCCCACCCCCGAATATAGGCGCGCGGCCAATCGTCTTCAACGAGAACTCCGCTTCCGCCTCTCTGTATTTCGAGACCTCGAAAAGAGTAAGCTCATGGAGAATATCTCTCCATCTCATACAGCGTACTATCAGAAAGACTAGAGCCCTCGGCATAGACGCTATCACCCACACTCCCCCTCTCTCCCGTCCCGACGGCACGGTTGCTTTCGAGAACGAGGAAAAGGCTGAGTGCTTTGCAGATAGCATTGCCGCTCAATGCTCTCCCAGTTCTCAACCCGTCGACCCCTCACACGTCCAGGCAGTGGAGGATGAGGTCCGCCGCCGGAACTCACCCCCCACGGCCTCCGAACCTATCTCTGTGTCCAATGATGAGATCTCATCCCTCATCAAAGGACTTAAGCCCAAAAAGGCTCCGGGCGCGGATGGCATCTCCAACCAAGCCCTAAAACACTTTCCCGAGCAGGTGTTAACCTTTTTATCTATTATCTTCAACGCCTGCTTCAACCTTAGTTATTTTCCCACTACGTGGAAAGAGGCTACTGTGATTGGAATTCCCAAGCCAGGCAAGCCTCTCAACCTCCCCCTCCAGCCATCGCCCCATTAGCCTCCTCAAGGCAATGGGCAAGCTCTTCGAAAGAGTCATCCAAAGTCGAATGAGGCGCTACCTGTTTCCCACAGACGGCGACCCTCTTATCATTCCCCATCAATTCGGCTTCCGAGCCAAACACTCATGTCCCCAACAAGTTCACCGCATTGTGGAATATATCCTCAGCGGTTTCTATCCTCGTCGTCATAAGACCATCGCGGTCTTTTTCGATATAGCCAAAGCATTCGATAGAGTCTGGCACACAGGCCTTATCTACAAGCTCTATAAAATAGGTCTCCCCGATCGTCTAGTTCGTCTCGTGGCCTCCTATTTAAAACATCGTACCTTTCGTTTCAGACACGAAGGCACGCTCTCTTCACAGCGAACTATCAAGGCTGGTGTCCCCCAGGGCTCAGTACTTGCTCCTCTGCTGTACATCCTATTCACCAACGACATTCCCATCCCGTCGAAAGGTGTTCAACTCTCCCTCTTTGCAGACGACACTGCCATCTACTGCAAAGGTGTCTCACTACCCTTCATACGGAACAAGATCCAAAAGTCAGTTGATGACCTAGGAGCTTGGTTCAAAAAATGGCGCATCGATGTGAACCCGGAGAAGAGCTCCGCCGTTCACTTCGATTATAAACGAAGCCGTCTCAAAAACACTCCTCCAATACGTATGCTATGGACCCCTGTCCCCTGGCATACGTCCGCCAAATATTTAGGTGTCACTCTAGACACAGGGCTTACTTTCAAGCCCCACGTCAAAAGAGTAACCCGTCACGCACGATTTTACCTGAGTAGGCTCAACAGTATGTTGGGCCGACACAGTAAAATGTCCCTTCGAAACAAGCGTACACTCTACAAGGTATGTATACGACCAGTCATGTCCTACGCGGGCCCCGTCTTTGCCCACGCAAACCCTAACATTTTAAATGAACTCCAAATAGTTCAGAACCTATTCTGTCGTCGAGCTGCGAACGCACCGTGGTACGTTCGTAATGCCGACCTTCATCGGGACTTAGAGCTCCCAACAATTCAACAATTTCTTAAAAAACTCTCTGAGAACTTCTTCAAAGCCACAGAGTCGCACCCAAACCATTTAATTCGTGAGGCAGCTTCTTATGCAGCCCCACCCCCCTCTCGCTATCGTGTCCGCAGGCCGAGAAACTCTCTCTCGGACCCGCCTATTAAACTTTCAAACGACCTTAACTGTCTCCTGTCGTCTCAGGCCAACTCTAATTAAATAAAATTATTGTAATATCTGACATTAATTTGCCTTCGTAGGCACTCCCTCAGCGGCACTTAGCCGCCTGCGCCCTCTTTTCCCAAAAGAGGGTCGCTCATGATAAGGCACAATAGAGCTTAATCAGCCGGTTGCCTGTCCCTAAAGGCGGTTTTTAGGGGGTATCACTTAGGGTCCCCGGTAGGACAGTGAGTCCCCCATAACCACGATAGACCGGCTATCGTGGTATGCGTAATGCATTTTCCGCCTCCCTACGTACAGGGTAGCCCTTTAATTGCTTCGGGCGCAAAAAAAAAAAAAAAAAAAAACGGATCGGCAGTCTCGGCTCTGGCGTGACTCGGCGCACTAGTTGTACTAGGTTGTAGCTTATCCTAGACGCGCGCAGATAATTAATATAGAATTGATTATTATCTTTAATTGTAATAGTGCAATTTATAATTAAATTAAATAAATAGTGTTCCTTAAATCTCTGCGACTACTTATTCAGCATGGACCACCTCTCTCCTACATATATATATATATATATATATATATATATATATATATATATATCCACATATACATAAAATTAATTCCTGCATCCAAAAAATTAAGTTTGCATGACTCAATATAAGGATTTTATCGTCATCATCATCATCATTATAGGCCTTTACAAGTCCACTTCTGAACACAGTCCTCCCTAAAATAGCCACAAAGTAAGTTCCTGAGCTACCTGTATCTAACGCCTTCTTACATGTATATACTATTAACTAACATTACTAATATTCCCTTTAACTACTCCTGGTAAGCTGAAAATGCTTGTGTTAGGAGTGGTTCACGACAGTAGTCGAATGGTGGATTCGAACCCGCGATCTTATGAGTTCGCGGTCCGCGCCCTGCCATTAGGCTACTGTCGCTTCTTACACATGTACCTCCCTAAAAGGATCACTGGGTTGTTTGTTACAAGCTTTATACTGCCATCTATTGAAATTTAAAGGAAATTTCTCTGTATTGTTTCTTACGGTATCCACAGGAAGAGATGCGTAGGTAGATTTACTTACATATAACGACACTACACTCTATGTAGTGGAAGAGTGGTGTATTTCAAAGTAGGTAATGTACGCCATTTTATTTTCGCATGTGTATATCACAATTACGTAACATAAGTCACAGAGAAATGTAGAGCAAATGTAGGTGGGGTCCAGGAAGACGCGTGAACAAATAAGGTAGATCAAGGAATATCACGTTCACATTTAAAACATTTATCCGCTATTGAGTAATCGTGTATCCAGGGTTACACATTCAGGGTTACATCTTCTTACATATACATGTCTTAGTGGGCGGCCATTCCACATTAATTTGGGGATATAACATTTTCTAAATATCGGTCTTTGAGACGTTATAAGGCAGTAAAATGCGTATTTCATTAATTATAAGGTGGCTATTATTTGACCGTTATAAGTTATGCGTGTAGTGCTAATAGTGAACCGTGTAGTCGCGATTAAGAATATTCACTACCCCATATATTCCCGTGGGTGTCGTAAAAGGCGACAGAGGGAGACAGGCAGGAGATGGGCAGCAGCATCTTCCTGATAACAGAAAATCTACAACAAAAAAACTGCGGTTGCAAACACGCTCACCAAGCGTGGCAACTATGGCAATATACCCCCCCTGAAGAATAACATAAAAAGACGGCCCTCAGTCCCGGCCGCCCCGCTATTCCTGGCTACAGTGGCGACCATGGTAACGGTAGGGCAGCGAGTGCTAAAATCCCCTGTGGAGATTCGGTTACCACCTACGACGACTTGACCTGGCAAAATTTAACACACGAACTCTGAGGACTGACGAGAAGATCCTGAAGCTGGAAGAAGAGATAGACAAGTTACGTTGGAATATTATAGGCTTATCTGAGATCCGAAGAGAGAGGGAGGAAACGGTGATTCTTGAATCCGGCAACTTGTTCTATCACCGGGAGGGCGACCATCTGTCCCAAGGAGATGTTGGATTTACCGTCCACAAGTCTCTCGTTAACAACGTTTTAAAGATTGGGAGTTACGTTATGCACAGAATCACCAACCAACGGTACCAACGGTATTCGCTGAAGGTCATACAGGTTTACGCGTCAACGTTGGAACATCCCAATGAGGAGGTGGAGTAAATGTATGAGGATATTTCTAGAGCCATGCATTCCTCCAAAACTCACTATACGGTGTTAATGGGAGACTTCAACGCAAAACTGGGCACAAGAAAGAACGCTGAAGGTAGGGAAATTTATGATAGGGCAACGGAACCCAAGGGGCCAGCAGCTGGCCGACTTTATGGAGAAAGAGGAACTTTTTATGATGAACTCTTACTTCCAGAAGTGGTACCACAGAAAGAGGACCTGGTCGAGCCCCGACGGTTCGACAAAAAATGAGATTAACTTCATTATGACGACCAGACGTCAACTGTTCAGTAATGTCTCAGTGATCGCAAGGTTGAAAACAGGCAGCGATCACCGAATGGTTAGAGGCATACTAAACCTAAACGTTAAGTTGGAGAGGTCTCGTCTAATGAAGTCAACGCTCCATCCCCCTTTGTGCTCTAATACAGAATCCCGAAACAGCTAGAGTTACGAACCGCTTTTAGTGCCTAGAAGATTGCAATGCTACTGCATTGCAATCTTCTAGGCGGTATGAATGACAAGCTTGTGGAAACTCTCCATGAGATTGGAGCTAAGTTCTGTAAGACCCGCCGCAGAAGAACACAAAAACTCTCCAATCGCACTCTTAACCTCATGGCTTGTAGACGGAAGATGAGGCTGCAATCATCAACAGATTTGATAGCATGAAGGCAACTGAATCGACAGATCTCCAAATGCATGCGGCGAGACTTACGCAACTTTAATACTGCTCGTTTTAAAGGAGCAATCGAGCGGAACCAGGACTCCAAAGTCTTTGTTAGAGATCTGTCTGCCAGAAAGAGCCAACTGTCAAAGCTGAAGACTGAGTGTGGCAGATCGTTTAAGGAACACCTGAGATTTTGAGTGAGATTGAGAGATTCTATGGGCAGCTGTACACATCATCGTTGGAGCCACACGCAAGTGTGAGTAACAATCCAAGAGCAAGTCTTATCCGACACTATTCCAATAATATCCCGGACGTCAGTCTGAGCAAGATTGGAATGGCTCTCTAGCACCTCAAAAATGGCAGGGCCCCAGGCGAGGATAGAATTACAGCGGAGCTTTCGAAAGTTGGTGGAACACTAGTAATTGAAATCCTTCAGAAGCTCATCAATTCCGTGTTCCATGGTGTCATTACTCCGGAGGAGTGGAGCAGAAGTGCGGTGGTCTTGTTATTTAAGAAAGGCGACAACACTCTCTTGATGAAATACAGACCGATTTCCCTTCTGAGCCGCGTCTACGTGCTGTTTTCGAGAGTCATTACGAACTTCGAGAGGTCAATCTACGGATTCAACTCGGCTAGGCAACGGTCGGGAAATTACGACACATCTTCTCGTCAGGTATACCTCAATCTCTAAAAACTAGATTGTACAACCAGCGCGTGTTGCCAGTGATAACTTACGGATCTGAGACGTGATCCTTCACTGCTGGCCGTATGAGGACGCTGAAGGTCGCTCAGCGAGCTTTGGAGAGGGCTGTGCTCGGAATTTATCTGCGTGATATACTCAGAAATGAGTTTATCCGCAGTAAAACCAGTGTGTCCGATATAGCCCAACGAATTAGTAAGCTGAAATGGCAATGGGCTGGCTATATATCTCGAAGAACCGATGACCGATGGGGAAGAAAGTTTCTCGAGTGGCAGCCTCGTACGGGTAGGCGTAGTGTAGGGTGAACCCCCACTAAATGGAGTGACGACCTGGTAAGACATGCAGGAAGTCGATGGATGCAGGTGGCTCAGAACCGTGCTTTGTGGTATTACTTGGGTGAGGCCTATGTTCAACAGTGGACTTGTGAAGGGCTGTAATGATGATGATGATGATGATGATATTATTTGGCCTTGCGAAGGACGTCCTTAAGATTCTTCTTACCTATTTTTGGTATTTTTTTTCAGTTTAAATAGTATGAGAGCACTGTTTAAACAGAGATCTCTTTAAACTCTTTTAAGGGTCAGTATAATTCCCCCCCGAACGGGTTCCCGCCTTGTCGTGGCGGGGGGGCTTAGAAGCCGTGGCTTGGTCACCCACGGCGAAACAAAGAGGAACCCATATGGCTGGTCCAAGGTGGAGGGCCGGCCCGAGGTGGCCACTCCGAGTGGGCTTGGGGAGCCCACTTCGGATGTGTGTTGGTGGACTGCGGTGAGAGGTGTGTCCTCCCCACCTACCGCTGCAGCCGAGGTGGAGTCGCGGAGGAAGAGGAGTGTTGGTATGGCGATGCGCCACTCGCCCTATCCTCCGCGACTCAAACGGGGCCGCACCGTTGATGCGGTGGTGGTGGGGCTGCGGGGGGAGAGGATTGTCGGTATTGCGAGGCGCCGCTCTCCCTACCCTCCGCAGCCGAATCTTGGTTGGCGGCGGAGCCATAGACCAGATCCGCCGCTGGGGTCGGGAAGGCTAGTACTTTTAAGTGCTTGTTTTTCCTGGCCCCATGGCCTTCTTGCATTGGACGCGGGGGGCGTCCGTTGCGCAGATGTAATTAGAGGCCGAGAAGGAAGGCGCGCCATGTGTTCTGGTGCGCCTTACCTGTGAAGGAGAACGGGGTGGAATATTCCGCTCCCGAGGAGGTGCTGCCATGGGGCGGCAGGCGCTGGTGGGGCTGCGGATGTGTGCGAAAGCGTTCCCGTGGCCCTGCCAGTAGCGACAAAGGTGGAACACCATGGGGTTTTAGTCGGTGCGAGTCCGACATAACCCGTCCTTGCCCCCGCGAGGCGGGTATGCGTAGGCATTTCCCCATGTACAGAAAAAAAGGGGTCAGTATAATTACAGACTGTGAAAAATTCCATTTGATGCCTCAGAGGTGAAAACACATCTGTTTCTTTCTTTGTTTAAAGTAGGGTACGTTATTTATCATTAGTTGGATTGTTACGTCTTTTGCAGTCTTATTTTGAAAACATGTATTTTGACAATACGACATTGTTTTAAAATTGCCGCCTTTATAATAATCCAACAAGAGAACGTCGAATTCGGTTTTATAATGAATTGTAGGTTTAGAGTCGACTCAGTGTGCGATTCTCTTTAATCGAAATCAGTTGTTCACCTTTTACAGGAATGTGAATTCATTCTTTTCCAAAAATAAATCCCCAATGACATCAATCACCCCAATAAATAATCTGAGCATCTTTGTAAAACCACAATCGAATTTTAGCTTGTTTTCAAAGATAAAAAACAACCTTTAATAATAAGGTCTTTACTTATGAAGTTATAGTTCTTAAGTCGTTGGTCAATCGCTCGTCCCCGACGACAACAAGTGACCTAATACTATATCTCCAAGTTACAAGAGCTGGGTCTGGAAGCGCCCCATTATCCGCCGTACTCACCAGACTTTGCACCTGTAGATTTCTACTTTTTCTAGAATTTGGAAAACTTTTTGGCGGGAAAAAATTGCATACCAGAGAGGCAGTACAAAATGTCCTTGCAGAATTTGATGCTTCCCGTCCAGCTGAAACCAGAAGGGCGTCAACAAACTGCCAATGCGTTGGAAAAGATGCATCCATTGCATGGATGATTACTTTTATTATGTAATATAAATAAAAATATAGATATAAAACTTTAAATTATTTCATAAATAACAGCAACTACATATTTAATGACCTAATCGATGCCACAAAATAAAGAAAGAAATTTCTTTATTTGAAACTAGCGCTACTTTATACATAAGAGAGTGTTTAACATCTAAATAACAACTGCTTTTTTTAAAGTAATTATAAATAATATGACCAAAATGTGCCTCAAGATGTACAAAAATAAGACTATTGCTATTAATTTAAATAAAATAAAAAAAGAATTTTGAATAACTATTAACATTTCATAGCAACTGTTGAAAAATAATCATGTTTAAAAGTATTTAAATTGATGTCTTCCCTTTGAAGTCAATCTATAGCATTTTTAATGTGGCCATATAAAACTTTAAAAGATCAGAGTAGGGAAAAAATAATACCTAAACTCATGATAAAATACATCAAAATAATCAAAATACACTTAAGGGTAGGATTTTTTACTTGTTTAATACAGAAACAGCTTAAACATTTAGCGTTACATTATAGGACAGGGTTATTTTACTTTAGTACTTGCAACATTGAATCCGTCCGTCAAGCATCAAAACAGTCAAAGTGTCACTCGGTATATGATATTTGTACGCTTTTCCTTCGTATTTGTGTGTTATCGTATTTTTCCTTTTGTTTAATAAGTGCCGTAGCCCCTCGCGAGTGCTCCACTAATTATAAACGGTGTAATACATAATTTTAATTATTTTCTGTCTAATATACTTCGAACAATAATAGTAATAAATTAGTGACTGATAATGAAGTAAAAAAAATTGCATCCGTCATATCCAGCAAATCTGTCGGCCCAGATAATATTGGACGTGACATGGTTTTCCGATTTTGGACCAAATAGTTTCCCGTATCACTCACCTAATACATTTCTCCTTTGCCTCCAATACCTTCCCTACCAAGTGGAAAGAAGCGTTCCTGATTCCTGTCCCCAAAAATAGCTCTCCTTCTAATTTCAGCCACTATAGGCCAATATCTATCATCTCCTTCTTCTCCAAAATTCTTGAAAAGGTTGTTCATGGCCAACTCTCAAAATTTCTAAACAAACACAACCTCTTTAATCCTTTTCAGTCTGGTTTACGATCTCTGCACAGTACTCCCACGGCTTTAATTAAAATACCTGATGATATCCGCTTCGCGATGGATAATCGTCAACTCACTCTTCTTGTCCTTCTGGACTTCAGTAACGCCTTTAACTGTGTTGACTATGACATCCTGTAAACAATTATGAAATCCCTGAATTTAACATCGTCAATTCTACAATAGTTCAGTTCCTATCTTCGGGGACGCCGGCAACGCATACGTGTTGATGATAAGTTCTCCGATTGGTGTAACGTTGTTGCTGGTGTTCTTTAAGGCAGTGTTTTATCTCCGTTACTTTTTTCTGTGTTTATCAATGCACTTGTTTCCGTAATAAATTTCAGCAAGTATCACCTGTACACAGATGATGTCCAGATGTATCAGCATTTTAGTTTAAATGACCTAAATTCATCTGTTGACAGAATGAATTCTGATCTTGCTGCAGTTCATCAGTGGGCAAGATGTCATGGGCTAATATTAAATCCTGCCAAAACACAGGTTATAATCATAGGGAGCAGAAAAATTACATGTCGACTTGACTATCAATATCTACCTAAGGTCACTCTAAGCGGTGTATATTTAGAATATGTTAGGCAGGTTAAGAACCTTGGCTTAATTTTGGCTGACGATCTAAGTTAGGTGCTACAGGTTAATGAGGTCAGGAGACGTATTTTTGGAACTATGCATTCATTAAAGCTCTGGCAAAAATTTATTCCTCATACGGCCAAGGTTACGCTAGTCAACTCTCTGTTCCTTCCTATTTTTGATTATGCCGATATTGCCTATCCAGATATAACTGAGGAGCTGCGTAGGAAACTCGACCGTCTGCTCAATCTGTGTATACGCTATATTTTTGGCCTGCGCAAGTTTGATCATATATCACAATTTCGCTCAAGACTTAAGTGGCTCGACATCCGTTTTCGCCGGAACACACAACTTCTAACCACTTTGTATGGTATTCTTCACAATCCTTGTTCTCCAGTTTATCTAAAAGAGCGTTTTTCATATTTAAGCTTATAGCGTTCGATGACCAACAAAACTCTAACTATCCCGATGCATAAATCTGCATACTACTCGGATTCCTTCACTGTATCATCAATTACACTTTGGAATAACCTTCCACGAGATTTAAAAGATGCTCCTTCAATAAATACATTCATACGTAAGCTTGACGCATATTATATAAAATTACTTGATAAATTTTATTGATTATGTTTATTATAATTTCGTATACTATATTGTATGCTGTATTGGTTTAGTATATATTTAATGTAAATATATATGAATGTATGCATAAATATATATATATATATATATATATATATATATATATATATATATATATATATATATATATATGTGTATAGGTGTATATATGTATAAACTAACATATATATAATATTATATAATACGTTTGAATAGTATGAATAAATAAGTTAGTTTTTTTTTCTCTCGCGGCTCTACCCATAGCTCTCACCACACTACAAAAGGTTAGCTGGCAGATAATGCCTTTTCGGCATTAATTTCACCTTTGTACCAAATTGTTTTGTTTGAGTGCAATAAAAAATTTTCTATCTATCTAACTAATAATATAATAATGTTACAAAATATAGTAAAAAATTATAATTTTAAAAGACTGAACAAAACTGCAGTCCTTATTTTTTATTTTTTATTCTACATAACACTCATGAATTAGAACTTTATTAATACGAGTATCTAAATTGTGTAATAATGATAAAACCGACTGCCAAAATCAACTTATTAATCTAATAATATAATCTAATCTTCATAACTTTTGTCCACTACTGCGTAGCTACACGCACTTTTCTAATTCTTTATATACAAGATCCGTACTTTCAAATGACATAGATTTTATCTCTGTACAGTCTAGGGCACAGGTTCATACAATTTTTGCCATCTCCTTTATGACAAGTGAAAATATTTTTTTGTCTTATTTAAACTTAGTTATTTAAGAAAAACCATACTTATATTGTTGTTATTTCTAATTAGGTCTTATAAAAGTATAAGGGTGTTTATTTTCCTCTGGAATAATTTTTAAAAAATAAGCCTCGAAGTAGAAAAACTTGACCTTCCTGTATTGTTATTACTTGGAGATTATGTTTTTAATATGCACTTTTATTCGCATATTTAAACATAATCATCGGCTACGACTACGACGGCTGTAGCTCAAAGAACTAACAACCGATGCAGAAGAAAGGTTCTTGTCCTAATACGTTGCTGCTTCCCAACGCTTGTATAGGTTTTTTTCGTTTTGCTTAAAAGTGGTAAATCGCCGTTCAGAAGATATGAGATCTTTCTGGAATAAAATTAATTTTACGGATTTTATCGCGTTTAATTTTAAATTTCGAATTTCCGACGTTTCCGGAACTTTGCAGCACCCACTAGCTAGCCTACACACTACTACACTACTACACTACACTACCTACCCTTAAAATTTAGATTAATACTATTTTTTTTGATCTGCGCAGAACGAGCTTACAGTATTTAGAAATCTTGCGGTAGTAAGCTTGGGTTTGTATTTAATTTTATTAATTATAAAATCCTAAGCGGCTGGTAGCACCCAGAAATCTTCTCTATTGAAATAAGAATATGACGGATGGTAAGAAATGACTAATGTTCCTGAACGGCTTGTAGTATGTTCTTATGGAAGCCCGCTTCAAGGTGAAGCCAATGTTGTCTGTGACTTTTTGACGTATTTTAGTACATCAGGCACACGCTCCAATGACTTCATTATATCGGTTGAGACGTTTAGATGCGGTAAGTGATGCTGTTTTCAACATTCAGAAATCACCCCCTGCGAAACGGTAAAATAATTCTTATTAAAAAAATGCAGTCAAGAAAAAGAAATTAACCAGAAAATTTTTTAAGAATCTGATGTTAAGTGACTACCGCCGCCCATGATCAACCGCAACACCATGGGAATCGCAGGTGCGTTGCCGGCCTTTTAGAAAGGAGTAATCTCGTTTCTTAAATGTCCCAAAGTCGTATCGGTTCGGAAAAATTGCCTGTGGTAAACTATTCCACAGAGAGGTCGTACGCGGAAGAAACTCCTTGTGGAATGTACAGTGGTGGACCGCCAAGCATCCAGATGGTATGGATAATATCGGGACGTTTGCCGCGTAGTGCGTTCACGAAATTTGGCGGCTGGGATTAATCGGAACAATTTCTCAGAGCACTCCCCATGGTATATGCGAAAGAAAATGCAAAGAGATGCAACATCCCTTCGCAGCGCCAGTGAATCGAGCCGATTGGAAAGCACTCGATCGTTGACGATTCGAGCCGCTCTGCGCTGGATGCGTTCAAGTGGAAGGAGCTGGTACTGAGGAGCCCCAACCAAGAGATGGGAACAGTATTTCATGTGCGGCCGAACCAGCCCCTTGTAAAGTAGCAGGCGGTGTGCCGGCATGAAATACTGTCCCGCTCTGCTGAGCACGCCAAGCTTTTTATAGGCCAATTTGGCCTTCTCTTCCAAGTGACCACGAAACTGCACATCGCTCGATATGTCAACGCCTAGGATACCTATACCGGCTGAGGGAACAAGGGGAGTGCCTTGAAACTGGAGCGATAAGACAAAGGGGTTCTTTTAACGCGCAAACTTGTATCTTCTGGGGTTTAAACTGGACTAGATTTAGTCGCCCCCAGTCCGAGATTCTGTTCGGCAAGGACTCGAGTTCAGAAAATTTTTGCCCCGGTATTCGGAGACGTTTTCCCGAGAAATATTGGCACGGCCGGTGTAAAGAGTATCACTAGGGCATAGCAATGAATGTAACGGGTTTGCAACATATCATTGATATGCAGCGTTGGCGATAGCACGCAGCCTTGTGGAACACAAGCATTAATAGGCTTGTAATCAGAGCTTGCAAAGCTGATGATCCAATCGCACAATTTCTCGGGAAGCCCATAGGAATGGAGCTTCATGCCAAACCCGATAGAAAGCGTTCGCAATGTCCAAACTAACGGCCAATGCCTCCCCCTTGGACTACTGCCTCCGCTTATCTATGAGTTAGGTAAACCAGAAGATCACCAGCTGATCGAACATGGCGAAAACCGTATTGGCGGTCACTAATCAGTTGGTGATCCTCTAGGTACCTCATGAGCTGACAGTTAACAATAGACTCCCTTGTTTTGGAAAACAAGAAGGTGATGGCGATAGGCCGGTAGTTGGACGGGTCTTTTTAGGGATGGACGAAAGCCGTCTTCCATGATTTTGGGACTACGCCTAGGGAGTAGTAGTACCGGAAAAGACATTAAAACCGGTGACAACTCCTGAGCACACATCCTTAGCACAACTGGGGGGATTCCGTCTGGCCCACTCGACTTGTGAATGTCCAAGAAGAGGAGTGCTTTGCGAACTGAGTGCTGTGTAAACTGGACTTCCGGCATGGAGCACTCACACTGCGAGATGGTCGGCGGCGTACTCCCCCCCGTCATCGAGAGTCGAGTTGGGCGCAAAGAAAGAGTCTAGCAGATCGGCTTTCTCCTTTGCGATATGGGCCAGTGAGTCGTCCTCCCTGTGCAGAGATGGAAGAGATGGCTGACAGAAATTCCCCTGGATAGCCTTGGTGAGAGATCAAATGCACGAGTTCCAGAAGGAAGGCAAACTAGTTTCCCGCCAATTCTGCCTATGTGCTCTGACTTTGCCTTGGAAATGACTCTTTTGAAGGACCTAGAGGCGGAATCATACTTCTTTTTAAGAGAGCTGGTGTTTACATCCCGGGACGTTGATGCGTCATCAAGGCTCGGTAGCACTCCTGCTTATTACATGATGCTATTTTAAAGGAGCGACCAAACCATGATTGAGATTTGCCTCCAATGGCCACCACAGAGGGAGTAATAAAAAGTTCCATACCCTGATGTACCACATCAGCGATAGAATCCGCAACAACGTTGGGATCGTCCGGCGAGAAGCAAACCCGCCCCCAAGGGTAGGATGTAAAGAAAGACCGCATACCACCCCAATCCGCTGATCTATAGTGCCAAACACGGCCTGCAGAATGTAACTGTGATTTCATCGTGAGTACCACACCAAACTCCGGACTAGACAATGGTCCGAGGCGCCTAAAGGGGCGTCGACGGAAATCTGATATCCGTCCGGGTGAGAGGTCAGAAGAAGGTCCAACAGGGAAGGTGCATGATCCTCCACATCTGGAATCCGCGTAGGAGAAGTAACCAGTTGTGTCAGATCATATGCCAAGGCAAAATCATGAACAGATCTCCCCGCATGATCGGTTAAACGTGAACCAAGCCATTCGGCGTGATGGGCGTTAATGTCGCCGAGGATCACGATCTCTGCGGAGGGGATCTGCTGTAGCAACGAATTTGCAGCCATTTGGACGTGGTCGAAGAGTCGTTCTGTTTCGGCATTACCGCTATGGGACCTATAGAGGCACCCGTAGAAGCGCGGATGGTCGTCGCTGTCTACGCGTAGCCAAAGGATGGACAGGTCCGAACCAACAAGTCTCCCGAGGCGTCGAGAGCAGATGTCCTCTCTGACGTAAACGCAAACTCCAGCCCGAGGCACAAAGGAGTGTTCCAGTTTATACCCCGGGTAGGAGAGATACGAGACATCAGCCGGAGAGGCAAGTGTCCTCTCCGGCTGATGTCTCGCATCTCTCCTACCCGGTCGGTCAAAAAGCGCAGAGCCAGCCTCGCCATCTCGAGATGGTAGTGGACGGCGTTTAGGTTAGAGTGAAGTCTTCTTAAATTTACGCGAACACTACACATTGAATAAAACTAAATTTACGGATTTTATCGCGTTTATTTCACTACTTTTACTTATTTTTAATTCTCTACGTTTCGGGTGCTTTACAGCAACCACGAGTCCCCCCCGCGACCATGGTTGCTGTAAAGCACCCGAAACGTAGGGAATTAAAAATAAGTAAAAGTAGTGAATTAAACGCGATAAAATCCGTAAATTTAGTTTTATTCAATTAGAGTGAAGTCCCCTGATATTGCAGAAATTCACGAATAGCGTGGCAGGGGTCGCCTTGGTCTTGTTGCTCCGTTTTCCCCGAGCAGTTGTAGTCTTGAGCGGAATTTTGCCCCCCCCCCCCCCAGAATACGCGGGGCAGTCTGAGTACCCACGCTCAGGAGTGAAGTAAAATGATCGTGGATGCTCAGCGAGGAATTCTCCAGGGGTGCTGGTATCCTTCTGGGGTAGATCTTCACTTAATTCTTTTCTATTGTTAACTGCAGCTCATGAGGTACCCTGAGGATCACCAGGTGATTAGTGACCGTCATTACGGTTTTCGCCGTGGTCGATCAGCTGGTGATATTCTGGTCTACCTAACTCATAGATGGGCGGAGGCAGTAGTGTCCAAGGGGGAGGCATTGGCCGTTAGTTTGGACATTGCGAAGGCTTTCGATCGGGTTTGGCGTGAAGCTCCATTCCTATGGGCTTCCCGAGAAATTGTGCGATTGGATCATCAGCTTTCTTGCAGATCGGAGCATCAAGGTCGTTGTAGACGGTGCAAGCTCCGATTTCAAGCCGATTAATGCTGGTGTTCCAAAAGGCAACGCTGTTTCTTCTGCATATCAATGATATGTTGCAAACCCTTAAGCCCGTAACATTCATTGCTATGCAGATGACATCACTGGTGATGTTCTGTATACCGATCGTACCAATATTTCTCGGGAAAACGTCTATGAGTGCCGGGACAAACATGTGTCTGAAGTCAAGTCTTTGCTTAACAGAGTTTCGGATTGGAGGCGACTAACTCTAGTCCAGTTTAACCCCCAGAAGATACAAATTTGCGCGTTAACCACTTTGTCGTATCTACCCTGTTTCAAGGCACTCCCTTGTTGCTTCAGCCAGTATCGGCAGGTCGTAGCACTAATCCTCTTTTCTAGTCCATCAAATCTAATGTAATAAAATGTAATGACCCAACCATTACATTAGATTTGATAGACTAGAAATACTCGTGAAAGAAAATCGATTTCTACCAAGGATGATACGTTAGGTTATTGAAATAAAAAAAATCCTAATTTCAATAGAGAAAGAGGATTAGTGCTACCACCTGCTTAGGACCCTAAATTTAATAAAATTAAAACTAAACCAAAGTTTACCACTGCAAGATTTTAAAACACAGTAAGTTCATTCTGCGTAGATCGCCAAAAAGCCGTCTAGGATGTTTTCACAAAATGCGTTGATGCTTCAGGTCAGCTATGTGTTCTTTTAATGCTGCTGGTTCTTATTAATCTTTTTGTTTGCCATATATATGAGACACCATATTTATAATCAAGCTTGTATACTCCTGAATATTATAGAGGAATATGAAACTTGACGGATGGTAAGAACTGACTAATCTTCTTTGGCGGCTTGTAGAATGTTCTAATAAAATTTTCGTTCTTACGTTGACATTAAATCAAATGTCAAACATCAATGTCAACGTATGATCCAAACGACATCGTTGACCACAGACACGAACAATTAACAACGCGTGGTCTAAAACCTGTCAAAACAAACTCCGAACGACGCCACTATAAAAGTTTTTGGAAGAGGTTTTAATTATGCAATTACACCGCGAAAAATCCCGTATGAGGACATTATCTGTAGTGTTGAGGATTGTTGGTGTAACAATAATATTGTAATGAAGATTTAGAGGTCATACATCAAGACATTTCATATAGGTGACGTCGAAGTTCTGCGCTGAAATTAAATCTTCCCAAAAATGAATTTAACGCGTTAAAAAACTTCTAACGCAACAGACCAGAACTTACGATTTTCGGTGTAGATAAAGAAAATGCTACGGTTATAATGGATACGTCGAATTAAAATTTTTAAAGTACAACAACCTTTGTCTGGTGATAGTACATACCGTAAAATAAAAAAAATACTTGTGGCACTCGGTGACTGCCGCGGTAAAGCTATTGCATAGCATTTTTTATCAACTTATGCAATTATAATTATTTATTTATTTTATTAATGCAGTTAAGTCTTTGATATTAAATCAAGTTACACTTTATGAGTGTGGTGACCGATAAGAAAACAATTCTTTTTCTCCTATTGAATAAATGAGAAGTTAATATTGTGTAAAATATTTTTAATATCTTACAATACATGTAGGTTATTCAGGAATTTTTATCATTGAGTTAGCAGCTAGTGTACACGCATACGTCTAGTCGCACGCACACAAACACCGTGCCGAACTCTGCCGAGTGCCGAAGTCTGCCGAACTGAAACGACGTTAGACAATGCACGGCTTTCAACGCCACACCTCCGTGCCCGTCGGAGTGGGCAGCGTGAGGTTTTTTTTCATTACGGAATTTCTGGATTCGGTCCCCGCGCTCAATGCCCGCGATAGAAGCTATGCAATAGCTTAAAAACGGACCATACACACCTAATACGCTTAAAACAAATAGCAATTTTATTAAGAAATACTCCGATAAATTGAATCCAAATGTTAATTCGATGATACCTGCATGTGCCAAACCTCCAAATTCGTATGGGTTACCAAAAATACACAAACTGAATGCTCCATTACGTCCAATAGTGAGTCAGAACAATTTGCCAACTTACAGATTGGTTCAACACTTAGCCAATATATTATCACCACTCAGAGGACACACAAGAGCATTTACTAAGGATTCATACCATTTTATCAGTGAAATAAAAGACCTACGTCTTACTGATAATGAAACCATGGACAGTTTTGATGTTCAGTCTCTATTTACTTGCCTAACTGTTGAAGACTACATCTCAATTAACTAGAAAAGTAGATGAAAATAACATTCCATTGGAATATGCGGTACTAATAAGACATTGCCTTACGTCTGGCTATTTATTATGTTAAGAAGAGTTTTACAATCAAGTAAATGGTGTTACGATGGGCTCACCTGTATCTCCAATTGTCGCCGATATATTTATGGTAGACTTTGAGGAGAAAGCCCTGCTTACTTCTCCCATAAATCCAAGATTCTACGCGTATTTTTATTTACTAAAATGAAATAACAAAAAGTAAATAATGTACATAAGAATTAACAAATCAATTGTGAATTTAAATAAATAACTATATAAATTACTTTATAGTAAATAATGCTATAGCTAAGTTAGTCAATTGGTTTAATGTTAATAATTTGCATTTGAATGGAACTAAAACTAAATGTATGAAATTCGTCACTCCTAATGTTAAACATGTCAATACTAATGTAATTTTAAATGGGGAGGAACTGAGTCTTGTTGATACCACCATTTTTCTTGGAATCACACTGGACGCAAAGCTTCAATGGCTCCCACATATATAAAAACTAGCTAGTAGACTTAGTTCTACAGCATATGCTGTAAAAAAGATTAGAACTCTTACCAGTGTTGAAACAGCTAGAATAGTTTACTTTAGTTATTTCCATAGCATTATGTCGTATGGTGTTTTGCTATGGGGCACGCGACTGACACTGAAATTATATTTATTTTGCAGAAGAGGGCCATTAGAGCAATATATAATTTAAAACCAAAAGAGTCACTGAGACAAAAATTTAAGGAAATCAATATATTAACTCTGGCATCTCAATACATTTATAAAAATGTAATGTACGTACACAAAAATAAAAGTAGTTTTGCGAAAATAAGTGATATTCATTCTGTAAATACTAGCAGCAGACACAAGCTAGTAGTACCAGTTACTCGACTCCACCGAGTCAGTAATTCATTTTTGGGGCGATGTATACGCTTTTACAACAAAATCCCAGAAAATATACAAAATTTGGCATACACAAAGTTCAAAAATGTTATTACACTAAGTTTGTATAAAAAGGGTTATTATAATACTAAGGAATTTATGGATGATAATAACCCCTGGGAAGGGTGATCGCTACCGAGCTATTTCTAATTTCTCTTGTGTTGTTAATTGTAAACATGATTGTAAGGTATTATTGGAAAAAAAAAAATAGTCCCCTGACGCTGGTTCTTCCCAGGACAGAGCTTTTTTTTGCGAACCAGAGGTAAATTAAAAAAGTGACTTTCAATAAGTATTGTTATAATCTACATTAAATAAAAAGTTTCTGTTTCTGTTCTGTATTAGTAAATGAGGGCAAAACGTCACTACTTTTTGTTTTTGGCGATATATGGCAAAATCTTGAAAAAGTGAATACAACAATAATATCGTAGATTTTCCGTGTAGTTTAATTTAATACACAACGGTCAAAACTAAATTTTGGGCATTAGCCTTTAAGTAGCCCTAGGACCCTAACTATCTACCAACGAAATTTCATGGAAATCTGTTCAGTAGTTTTTGCGTGAATCGTGAATACACATACAGACAGATAAAAATTCTTAAAAGCACTAATTTGGCTTCAGTGCCCTTTATTTAGTCTCCTGGACTTGTTTTTTCCAGAAAGTATTTGAACTTTATTACTAAGTTATTTAACTAAGTTATTAGACTTTTCTACGGATTTAATATATATATATATATATATATATATATATATATATATATATATATATATATACTATATATATATATAAAGTTATATATATTAACCAAAGTTGACTGTATATGCGAAATGCTTCTACGTTTACATAAAATGGCGACTATAGCACGCGGTTTCCCATACAATGCACTCGCTCTTTCCTAAAACGAACTATTATTTGCCAAATCTATGAAAGGAATCCTGCTTGATTGGGAGAAAATAAATTGGAGCGGACACAATTATATCAAGCAGTAACTAGCGGGAAATTTCACTCACCGGGGTGTTGCTTCCATGCGGCTTGGGCACTATATTGCTGCGACTTCTGGAAGACACTCTGGGTAGACTCTCTGGAAAGAGGCGGTGCGCGACTATATCTCACACGAGGTGAGGCGGATTTCCTGGAGCTCGACTGCTTCAGGCTAAGCGGTTATACTAGCGGTGCGCGTGGGCAAGAGCTCTTTAGGACACTATTATTCTAGGCGGTGTGGTTCCAACGACGAGCGCGGCGGGAAGAGAGCGCGCGTCGGCCGCGCGTGCCTTTTTATTCCTTCGGTTGCGATGATTGCGTAATATTCTAGAATCATCTTCTTTCCCCTAACACCCCACCCCACCCCGATGTGTCGATAGGAGGTTATGAATGATATCGTTTGGAAAGGGATAAACGATTTGGCAAGCCTACCGTCAAATAAATAAATATGAATGAACGAATGGTTTTCCGAGCAACCATATATATATATATATATATATATATATATATATATATATATATATATATATATATATATATATATATATATATTAGCTTTAGAATACTAGCTTTCACCCGATTTACTCGCGTATAATTTAAACTGAATTTTTCATACAGAACTGCACTAGAAACTAGCAAGCTACTACAACTAGCAGCATTAATTTAGATATTGTAGTTATCGTAGTGGGGAGTGTGGTCCTTCTCCGGTAGAGCTGACTCATTCGTAAGGAAAATATATTTTTATACAAATTTTCTTCAATAAATCTAGATAGACAACACAACGACGTTATAGACATTCCACCTACATTGCAGCGACGACACAGACACATTGTTCTGCTTCAACAACCCCCCGGCACGCAGCGCGCCGTCACACAAACACGTGAACTAATATAACGAATAGCTGTGTTGACTGTGACGTCTGCAGGTCGCAGACAAAACATTACACGGCACTGTATAGGGACAAATAATTATATTTATGTTTCGATATTTTCATTAACCAAAGTTCTTTGACAAAGTGCTATAGAATACCACCTTTATACGTAGTAGATAATTTTAGCTTTAAATTGATTTAAATAAGGGTGAGAGACGTAAATAGATATTGTGACCCATAAACATCTTAATTTATTCACGATTAAGAATGCAAATGCGATATCACCCGTGGACTAAGACGGAATATCTCGTTTCTAGTAATGCTGAAAGAGTAGTCACCGGTTCTCTAAACTCTCTATACATAACAGAGAGCAGGATTAAGCTGGTATTTTGTGAGAGTGTGGTCCTACCCCAGTCGAGCCGACCCATTTGTGCTACAATTTTAATATATCAGCAGCATGGCTCTAGCACGTTCAAACTGGTGGGTTACATACGTTATAAGTATAATATATAATAATATAATATGCGAATAGACGATGCAAATCCTGATCGTATTTAGAGCGGATATTTAGCATAATGTCAAATAGTATACACATTTTAAACAAATTCCAAACGTTTACAATCCGCAAAATTAGTTTCTTAATCTATGTGCATATGTTTATTTTATTTTGCTGCATTAAGGAAAAAACACATGATTTTCTTTATTCTGCACATTTACGATACAGTTTTCAAATGACTTGCGTCATAGTTTTTTTTTTAAATATGAAAGAAAGTACTTCAATTTTCAATGTTTACGTGTGATGACATAGTTTTCTTGAGTTGTAAGAAACAATTTCAACAAAACGTTTCTGGGTGTTAGAACTTTTTTCTGCCTAAAAATCCGTCTGCGTATAGACCATCCACTTATTCTTCAAATCAACTACCTATTTCTACTTAAATGCCCACTAAATACCTATTTCTATCATTAAATAGCAGTGCTGTGTTTCAGTCTAAGGTAGTTAGTTACAAGCTGTGAGGTATTCCATCTATCAAGTTGACAACGTATCTGTAGCCTTCCTTGTATAAAGTTGCCACTTGCCATCAGCTGTACTTTAAATATATTTGTCACTTTAGTTAAATATAAAATGTGATATACCATGATTTCTTATATTTACGCAAACACTACACATTTAAATAATAATAGTTTTTACGGATTTTATCACGTATATTTAACTTTTTAAATACCTGACGCTTCGAGCGCTTCACAGAACCCATGATCACGGGGAGGGGCGACTGAGAGTCTCAGTCCCCCCGTAAAATCCGTAAAAACTAGTATTATTTAAAAGTGATATACCAACTGATTAAAGCGAGGGGTTCCTAATGAACCAATTAAAGTCCATTGAGAAACGCTGATACCTATTTGAAACGAAATGATAACTATTTATTATTCGACGTAAGAAATTTAAATTGTATGTGTCAATCATCATCATCATCATCATCATTACAGCCCTTCACAAGTCCACTGTTGAACATAGGCCTCCCCCAAGTAATGGCACAAAGCACGGTCCTGAGCCACCTACATCCATCGACTTCCTGCATGTCTTACCAGGTCGTCACTCCATCTAGTGGGGGGTCGCCCTACACTACGCCTACCGGTATGAGGCTGCCACACGAGAACCGTTCTTCCCCATCGGTTATCGGTTCTTCGAGCTATATGGCCGGCCAATTGCCACTTCAGCTTACTAATCCGTTGGGCTATGTCGGTCACTCTGGTTTTACTGCGGATATCCTCATTTTTGAGTCTATCACGCAGAGAAACTCCGAGCATAGCCCTCTCCATAGCTCGCTGAGAGACCTTGAGCGTCCTCATACGGCCAGCAGTGAAGGACCACGTCTCAGATACGTAAGTCACCCACACGCATTTAGTTTTCAGAGATTGAGGTATTCCTGACGAGAAGATGTGTCGTAATTTATCGAACGCTGCCCAGCCGAGTTGAATCCGTCGATTGACCACTCGGTCGAAGTTTTACTTACCTAGTCGGACTATTTGTCCCAGGTAAACGTACTCGTAAACAACTTCGAGCATAGTGCTCCCAACAACTACCGGCATAGATGTGACATAGACATTAAACATGATCTTTGTTTTGTCCATCATTGAGGTCATTGAGCATAGTGCTAAGGTCCCCCAGCGATTCAGCCATAAGGACTATATCGTCGACAAATCGAAGGTGAGTGATGTACTTGCCATTGATGTTAATACCGTATCCTTTCTAGTCCAGAAGCTTGAAAACGTCTTCCAACGCAGCGGTGAAGAGTTTCGGGGATATAACTTCACCCTATCATACACCTCTCTGAAGTTGGATAGGTTTCGAACTCTGGTTCTGTACTCGGATAGCCATCGTAGCCCTACTGTACAAACACTTCAGCACTTCGATATACCGACAGTCAACTTGGCACCCCTGAAGGGGCTGTAGCACCGCCCAAATTTCGACGGAATGAAAGGCTTTCTCATAGTCCACATACGCCAGGCAAAGTGGTAGATTTTACTCTTCGGTCTTCTGTATAATTTGCCTCAGGGTATGTATGTGGTCTATGGTACTGTGGCGGCGCTGTCATCGCGCCGCAAGCGAAAACACACCGAAGCCTAAATCACGCTATCAACATTCCGAATCATAAACAGCATATATAGAACATCTCCAAACTATCACCAGGAGTGTTGGTCGCTCCCCGGGCATAACACCTTGCCCGGCGGGAGATCTCCCCTTTTCCTTCCTCACCGGCCACAGTGGTGACCACCCGACGTGATCTGAACACGCAACCAACAACCTTCGGAAACTACAACTTCAAGCCTTCGTCATTATCCTCAAGAACCCCTACCATTCACTACTGAGAATCGTCTTCCGCAGTCTTCAGTTCCTGCAAGCCAGTCCAACTTGTCTTCATCTCGACTCACCGCAGATTTATAAGGCAGACTTCTGGCACTTGCTCCGGCACATCGTTCTCACCGGCATCACTTGCCAGTGCGTAGTACGGCATGCATTACACATCGGCATATCATTCGCACCGGTGTCACTTGCCCTTACGCACACAGCATGCATTCCCCACCGGCATTAAAGGACACACCGGCAATCGGACTGCACTATCGACCTCCGGTCTGAGCAGGGGGGTGATGTGGCGGCGCTGTCATCGCGCCGCAAGCGAAAACACACCGAAGCCTAAATCACGCTATCAACATTCCGAATCATAAACAGCATATATAGAACATCTCTGAACTATCACACGGAGTGTTGGCCGCTCCCCGGGCAGAACACCTTGCCCGGCGGGAGATCTCCCCTTTTCTTTCTACGGCCACAGTACTGAAGCCTTTTCGGAAACCGACTTGTTCGGAAGGCTGGAAGTCATCGTGTCTGCGTGCGAGACGGGTGGATTCGTAACGACTCTTAAAAACAGCATGTAGAGGCGGCTCAGAAGGGAAATCGGTCTGTAGCTCTTCAAGAGAGCGTTGTCGCCTTTCTTAAAGAACAATACCAACGCGCTTATGCTCCACGCCTCCGGAGTAGTGCCACCATTGAGAACAGAATTGAAGAGCTTCTGAAGGACTTCAAGTACCGGTGTTCCACCCGCTTTCAGACGCTCCGCTGTAATTCCATCCTCACCTGGAGCCTTGCCGTTTTTAAGGTGGTATAGAGCCATTCTAATCTCGCTCAGACTGACGTCCAGGATATCATCGGAATAGTGTCAAATAATACTTGCTCCTGGATCGTTACAAACACCTGCGTGTGGCTCCAACGATGATGTGTACAGCTGCCCATAGAACCTCTCAATCTCACTCAGAATTTAAGGTGTCCCGGAAACGATGTTGCCACACTCAGTCTTCAGCTTTGACAGTTGGCTCTTTCTGGCAGACAGATCTATGGCAAAGACTTTGGAGCCCTGGTTCCTCTTGATCGCTCCTTTAATACGAGCAGCATTAAAGTTGCGTAAGTCTCGCCGCATGCATTTGGGGATCTGTCTGTTCAGTTGCCCGTATGCTGTCAAATCTGTTGATGATTGCAGCCTCATCTCCCATGAGATTAAGAGTGTGATCGAAGAGTTTTTGTGTTCTTCTGCGGCGGGACTTGCAGTACTTAGCTCCGACCGCATGGACAGTTTCCACGAGCTTGTCATTCATTTCGTCCACTGCATTGCAATCTTCTAGGCACTGAAAGCGGTTACGTAACTCGAGCTGAAAGGTTTCGGGATTCTGGAATAGAGCACAAAGGGGACGGAACGTTGACTTCATTAGACGAGACCTCTCCAACTTAACGTTTAGGTTCAGTGTGCATCTAACCATTCGGTGATCGCTGCGAGTTTTTTCCCTTGCGATCACTGAGACATCAATGACGAGTTGGCTTCTGGTCATCATAATGAAGTCAATCTCATTTTTTTATCAAACCGTCGGGGCTCGACCTAGTCCACTTCCTGTGGGGCCACTTATGGAAGATAGAGTTCATCATAAAGAGTCCCTCTTTCTCCATAAAGTCGGCCAGCTGCTGGCCCCTTCGGTTCCGTTGCCCTACTCCAAATTTCCCTACCTTCAGCTCACCGCTTTCTTTTGTGCCTAGTTTTGCGTTGAAGTCTCCCATCAACACCGTGTAGTGGGTTTTGGAGGAATGCATGGCTCTGGAAATATCCTCATACATTTCCTCCACCTCCTCATCGGGATCTGCCGAGGTTGGTGCGTAAACCTGTATGACCTTCAGCGAATACCGTTTGGTGATTCTGAGTATCATGTACGTGACCCTCGTCGACACACTCCCAATCGTTACAACGTTGTTGACGATAGACTTGTGGACGATAAATCCGACACCTCCTTGGGACAGATGGTCGCCCTCCCTGTGATAGAACAAGTTGCCGAACTCGAGGATTGCCGTGTCCTCCCCCTCTCTTCGGACCTCGGATAATCCAATAATATGTCAGCGCAACTTGTCTACCTCTTCTTCCAGCTCCAGTATCTTCTCGTCAGTCCTCAGGGTGCGTGTGTTATATGTTGCCAGGTCGAGTCGTCGTAGGTGGTAACCGAACCATCACCAGAGATTCTTAGCACCCCCTGCCCCGCCGTTACCATGGTCGCCACCGTAGCCAGGAATAGCGAGGCCGCCGGGGACTAGGGGCCGTTTGTTTGCGTCGTTATTCATGGGGCATATTTGCCATAGTTGCCACGCTTGGCGAGCGGATTGGCAACCGCAGTTTTTTATTATATCACAGTTGTTATCAGGAAGATGCTGCTGCCTATCTCCTGCCTGTCTCCCTCTGTCGCCTCTTACGACACCCACGGGAAGATATGGGGTAGTGGATATTCTCAACCGCCACTACATGGCGGTATGTGTCAAATGTCAATATTATTTCTTAAGAAAAGACAAAACCAATAAGTTTTTGTCAGTAATCAGTCAAGTTTTTTTTAAATTACTGTTTCAGCCATCAAATTTGTAGACAGAATAATCTATTAATGTATTTAGGCTAATTATTAGGAATAACATGTTTTACTTAGTTCTATTACGATATCACAAGTTTTATGTTAAATCCATTTTATGTGTTATATTGTAAGTAGTTTAGTATCAGTTGTCGTTGTTTACACTTAGAGATAGCACGTGTCAGTGTTAATCGAAACGAGTTCTGAGGATCAGGAGTTACAAACACGTTCTGCTTAGTTCATTTTCTATCAGCTTTTTATACATTAGAATATCTTATTTGTTTACGTCGAAAGTATTTCTTAATAATAATGCATTGTGCACTATGCAATACGAATTTTAATGATGGCGTTAAGTGTGGATCGTGTAAAAAGCAACTTTATTTTGGCTGCTCTAATATAACCGAAACTGGGTATAGAAAGTTTGGTGCTCTCCGAAGTGCTGCCTGGAGGTGTTCTTATTGTCGGAACATTCTATGCGCCCCTTCAACGCCAACGCCAACCACGTCGCCGTTGATCCCTACCAATGATGGGGGTGCTTCGATTGATTTGGTTCTGCAGGAAATACGTGACCTAAAACTACAGCTTAACTACCAGCACTTATTAATGACGTGAAAAGCATTAGGCGTGAAATAGGAGAGCTAAAATCATCCTGTAAATTTAATAGCGAAAAAATAATTAACTGTGAGTCCAGAATAACTGATCTTCAATCCAAGATACCTTATATGGAGCAAATAAAAGTAATATTTGCCTCGACCCTCTCTGAAATAGTGGCCCTGAAAAAGGAGTTAGCTACTAAGGAACAATGGTCTCGACTTAACAATGTCGAGATAAAGGGAGTTCCCCTAAAGAGAGATGAAAACCTTTTTTCAATAGTAAATAACATATGCACGCAGGTTGGTTACACGATCCCGAAACATCAAATAAATTACATAGCAAGGGTGCCGACACATTTTGGTAAGGATAAATCTATTATTGTCAAATTTATCAACCGCTACATAAAGGAAGAATTTGTCGCTGCGGCGCGAAGTAAGAAGTTTATGACAGCGAAGGACATTGGGTTTGTGGGTAACGAACAACGGCTGTATGTTAATGATCACTTAACACCGTATTCTAAGGCCTTGTTAACTAGAACCAAAGCTATTTGTAAAGATAAGGCTTATCAATACGTTTGGGTAAAGTATTGTAAAATTCATGTTAGAAAAAACGATACTACGAGGGTTATGATTATCACAAGTGATAGTGATTTAAACAAGTTAGCTTAATCTGCCTCCAAACGTATAATTTGCTTAACTTATGTCTCAGCTTAATTACGTATTGCTTAATTGCTTCTGCTGTAAATTACATTTGTAATGAAATGTTTACGACCATTGCATTGTCGATGTATCACTGTTGTTATTCTGTGTTTTTTTTCTAAAACTCTTTGTTCAATATATTGCTTGACGCATAATTGTTTCTACCCGCCTTATCGATATATTTTAGGTAACCGTACGCATATTGTGCTCGCTCTTTTCGCTCTTATATCCTATTTGGTACATAATGATATTGATTGTATTTTTTCCACGCTGCAAAAATGTTTTGATTTATTAATTTTTTTGTGTTTGTTTGCTTTCTTATCATGCTGTTAACCCTAATACAAATATTATATTTTTAAGTAGTTATTTTAAGACTTTATGCATTCCGCTTAGTTTAATAACTTTAGTTTTTCGTTGCATCAACATTTATGTTCTTAAAAACCTGCTTTTTCATTACACTTTAATCAATTTTTTTAATACTAGACTTGGCTTTGTCGCTATTCTTTTTTGCATTATGTTATTGAATGATATTGATACTATTATTTTTTTAATTACATATTTACTATTACAGCACTGTTTTAACGTGATAATTAGTTACCATGTTGATTTACTATTCGAGTTTGTAATTAAAATCAAAATAAGGAATTTTAGTTATTATTTTAAGACACTGCATATTGTCTAGTTTTATAATTTTTAATTATACTTTGTTTATATTTTATTTTTAATTCAATGATTCATAATGGCTAACAATTTAATTAATAACACGAATAGTTCTTTATTAAATATTTAGTACCAGAATGCACGAGGTCTGCGTACTAAAACATCTGATTTCTACCGTAAAACCTGCCTGTCTAAATACGATGTCATTGTTATAACTGAAACGTGGCTTCTGGATGGTATTTTGAAGTCTGAGTTATTTAATAGTCGTTAGGTTGTGTGGCGCCGCGATCGTGATTACGCTGGGACGGGCCAAGTGTACGGGGGGCGGTGTGCTCATTGCGACACGCAGAGAGCTGTGTGTTGTACCTCAACCGACCTTTCCAACTCCAGTGCTTCTCTGCATATTTGTGTTTTATATTTATGTAATTTACATGGAAGCTTTAGTTTTTCGGACCAGTTATTGAATTTTTTTACGAAATTAAATGATACAGTCTTAAAATATCCCACGGATAAGTATCTTGTAGTGGGTTACTTTAATTTAAGCAACATAAAATGGATACCCGATTCCAACTGTTCCAACTGTTGTAATTATTGCTATGAGCCAATTAACTATAGTGCGCACCACGAACGGTTACTAGTTGACGAAATTAATGCGCTTAACTTTTGCCAATATAATGGTATACGCAATAAATATGGTAAGACACTCGACCTTGTATTATCTAACTGTGATGTAGCCGTATCCGATTATAGTGACGACTCTTTGGTACCAGTAGATCCCTTTCACGGAGCGTTAGTAATGAAAGTACGTTTTTATGAGCTAAGCATACTTAAAACAACTCCGTTTATTAAGTTTCTATTTAATAAAGGTGATTATCAATCAATTAATGAAAAATATGCTGAAATTGATTGGCGAACCGAATTCTCTTCGAAATCTCTTAATGATTCCATTAAATATTTTTATGAAATATTTCAGAAATTAAGAGATAAGCATATACCGTCAAAAATAATTAAACTGGAGTGCTACCATACATGGTATTACCCAGCATTAAAGAGAGCAATTAAAGAAAAACATAGGTATCTTCGTAAATTCAGGACCTACGGTAATAGATCCGATGAAGAATCGTATAAAATACTACGCACTGGTGTCAAATATTTGGAAGATATGTGCCATAAAAACTACATATCAACCGTTGAAAGTTCAATAGAAAAAAATCCTTAATATTTCTGGTCATATGTTAAACGTAAATCAAAAACTCACTCTATTCCGAGTAGTCTCAATTTAGGTAGTGTAATCTATAACACAGGTCAGTCTATTAGTGACGCGTTTGCAACTTATTTCAAGTCAAATTTTTTATACCAGGGCGCTCAATCAACTCTTCCAAATATTTCTAATGTACACAACATCAACTGCAAATCAATATCAAAAATAGAAGTTAACCCTAAATACGTATGTCGGTTGTTAAAAGCTCTTGATCCATCTAAATCTGCTGAACCTGATAACCTACCAGCCATTTTTCTTATTCATTGTGCAGAGACGATAGCACTACCAATAAGTTTGCTATTTCGTAAATTGTTGGATTAATGCTCAGTTCCTAATATTTGGAAACGTGCATATATCACCCCTGTGCACAAGAAGGGTCTTAGGACTGACGTCACTAATTATAGGCCAATTTCTAAGTTGTGCATTATTTCCAAAGTCTTTGAAAAGTTTGTTTATGAGCAGGTGTATTCGTTACTCAAACAAAGCATAAGCCAGTCTCAACATGGTTTCTTTAAGGGTAGATCCACCGTTTCCAACTTGGTGCTTTTTAATTCATTCTTGACTAAAGCCACGGATGATGGTCATCAAGTTGACGTTGTTTATACAGATTATAGTAAGGCTTTCGACCGGATTGAACAATCTTTAAAAAACTTCACTATGTTGGTATCTGTGGAGACTAACTGCGGTGGTTCTCCTCTTATATCGACAATCGCTCGCAAGCTGTAGTTGTTAACAATTATATATCAGGTTAGGTGTCAATACCAAGTGGCGTACCACAGGGGTCCTTACTGGGACCGTTGCTATTTCTGATATTTGTTAACGATATTGAAACCTGTTTTAAATCAAATCATCACACCTACTGCGTTTTGCTGATGATATGAAAATATTTTCCACAATATCATTGCAGGCTGATGCTGAATTAATGCAGGAAGATCTACTAAGATTGGAGGAATACTGTACTATTAATAAGCTTGAACTAAATCCATCAAAATGTACCCTCATTACATATTCACGCAAGCGAAACTTAATTCATTTCGGCTATCACCTTAAAGGTCAGAAGCTACTAAAACAATCAGTTGTACGTGATCTAGGGATTTTCTACGACTCTAAGTTATTATTCAACAACCATGTTGACAATATCATAGCTAGGGCATCTAAAGCGTTTGCTTTTGTCATGCATACTGCTAAGGAGTTTAATAACATTAAAACAATTAAAATATTGTACTGCACTTACGTCCTCAGTATGCTTGAATACGCTTCGCAAGTCTGGAATCCAATGTATGATACATACATTTCACGGATTGAAAGTATTCAACATAAATTCATACGATATCTTTGCTATCGTACCCATAGAAAATACCGTTCAGAAGACTATATATCCTTATGCGAACAACATCATCTGTTACCTTTGATAAAGCGTCGGGAGATTGCTGACATTGTATTTTTATTGAAAATTTGTTCTGGCAATGTTGACTGCTTAGGTCTGCTATCGCAAATATCACTGAGAACACCTACGGTTAACCTTAGAACGAATGCATTACTCTACTTACCAGCTTCATCAACTAATTACGGAAGAAATACTTTCTTATATCGGTCTAGTAATATTTTTAATAATCTATGCAAAAAGCTTGAAAATGATTTTGATTTGTTTAATACTAGCTATGTATCGGAAAGGCGGGCATTAAGTCGAGATTTTTTTGTTTCGTAATTTAATTTAATTTAAGAACAATTATGTTGTGCTTTTAGCCCTGTTTTTCTTTTCTTTTGTGGATATTATTGTTAGTTTCACTTATTAAATTTATGATGTTGTACATTTAAATTAGACTCCATTTTTGTTGCTCATAATTGTGCTATGTCCTTTAAACGACAAAAGATTATGTTAGTGTATTTCTATTAGTGAGAACCTGTTATTGGCTTCTTGTAAATTTAACATGTTGTTAATTTAAGATTTGTAAGCTGTTGGTTTTCCATTACATAAATATAAAAATAAAATAAAGTAGTCCCCAGGCGAGGCTGAAATTAGAGCGGAGCTTTTGAAAGCGGGTGAAAAACCGGTACTTGAAGTCCTTCAGAGGCTCTTTAATTCCGTCTTCCATGGTGACACTACTCCGGAGGGGCGTGGAGCAGAAGTGCGGTGCTCTTGTTCTTCAAGAAAGGTGACAACACACTCTTGAAGAACTACAGACCGATATCCCTTCTGAGCCACGTCTACGTGCTGTTTTTTATTTCGAATCATCTCGCACGCAGACTCGACGACTTCCAGCTTCCCGAACAAGCCGGTTTCCGAAAAGGCTTTAGTACAATAGACCACATACATACCCTTCGGCAAATTGTACATAAGTCCGAAGAGTACAATCTGCCAATTTGCCTGGCGTATGTGGACTATGAGAAAGCCTTTGATTCCGTCGAAATTTGGGCGATGCTACAGTCTCTTCAGCGGTGCCAAGTTGACTGTCGGTATATTAAAGTGCTAACTTGTTTGTACAGTAGGGCGACGATGGCTTTCCGAGTACAGAACCAGAGTACGAATCCAATCCAACTTCAGAGAGCTGTAAGACAGGGTGACGTTATTTCCCCGAAACTCTTCACCGCTGCATTGGAAGACGTTTTCAAGCTACTGGACTATAAAGGATACGGTATTAACATCAATGGCAAGTACATCACTCACCTTCGATTTGCTGATGATATAGTCCTTATGGCAGAATCGTTGGAGGACTTAAGCACTGTGCTCAATGACCTCAATGGTGCTTACAAACGGATAGGACTTAAGACGAGCATGGACAAAACAAAGATCATGTTTAATGTCCATGTCACACCTATGCCGGTAGTGGGACCTGGGACAAATAGTCTGACTAGGTCCAACCTTTGACCGATAGGTCAATCGACGGATTCAACTCGGCTGGGCAGCGTTTTGGAAATTACGACGCATCTTCTAGTCAGGTATACCTCAAAACCTGAAAACTAAGTTGTACAACGTGCAACGTGTTGCCAGTGATGAACGGGTGTGTGTGTGTGTGTGAACAACGAGACGTTGTCCTTCACTGCTGGTCGTATGTGGACGCTCAAAGTCGCTCAGCGAGCTACGGAGAGGGCTTTGCTCGGAGTTTCTCTCCATGATAAACTTACAAATGAGAATATCCGCAGTAGAAACAGAGTGACCGACATAGCCCAACGGATTAGTAAGCTGAAGAGGCAATGGGCCGGCCATATAGCTCGAAGAACTCACAACCGTTGGGGACGAAGGGTTCTCGAGTGGCAGCCTCGTACCGGTAGGCGAAGTGTAGGGCGACCCCCCACTAAATGGAGTGACGACCTGGTAAGACATGCAGGAAGTCGATGGATGCAGGTGGCTCAGGACCTTGCTTTGTGTATACCTTGGGGGAAACCTATGTTCAGCAGTTGACTTGTGAAGGGTTATAATGATGATGATGATTGTAAGTAATTAATGGAAATATGTTAATTTAAATAAAATTTACATCACCAATGCGGAGCCATAGTACAAAAGCTTTTCACTGAAATGTTAAATTAATGTGTGATTCATCTTAAGTTTAACAATTTTTCAATTTCTTAATTAAATTTTTACGTGGTAGAGCCTGCAGCCATATTATTGCTGTAGAACGAATGGGTCAACTTGACCGGGGAATGACTGCGCTGGCACAGTATACCAGTGTAAAATAGCAACTCAATGCTGCTGTGATTCGTATGCTGAGTGTAGAGAACCCGAGACCCTTTATCCTGAAAATGAGGCATTTTATCGTGATACGAGGATAAATGCAAATATCTATGGGCCACAGCATGCACTTACCACCAGGTTGGCTGTATACTCGTTCTTTCTTCTATAAAAAAGTAGCACTGCTTATATATCCGTCCACTAGTTACAGCCTATATACGTCCCACTGCTGGGCACTAGCTTTCCTCTCATATCTGAGAGGGTTTTCGGGCAAGGAAATATCCGTCGCGCTGCCCCCATGCGTGTTGGCGAACTTCACATGTCTTCGAGATATTTTATTTTTATTTCTCAGACATGCAGGTTTCCTTACGATGTTTTCCTTCACCGCCGAGCACGTGGTAAATCAGCACTTAAAATTGCAATTGACAATTTAATTGGTGGCGGCGGGGATCGAACTCGGGTTTCTCGCGTACTGTGGAATTTACAGTGAGCGCTAACCATCTGAACTACCACGGCTCTTGATATCCGTCCACTAAGTTTAATAATTAAATTTTCCTATGTCAAACGAGCAAGCAGCTCATCTTATAGTTAATGTCGACCACCGCCCACGAAAAACTGCAACACCAGGGGAATTGCAGGTGTCTTGCCGGCCTTTTTAAAAGAAGTAAGCTTAGTTCTTGAAAGTTTCTAAGTAGTATCAATCTGAAAAAAATAATCGATTGGAAACAATTTCACAAAGAAGTCGTACGAAGAAGTAAACTCCTAGTAAATGTGGTGGAAATTCAAGCGACCAGATGATGTACATGGTGAGTACTGTCACGAAATACGTTAGTGAAATTTGGCGTGTAGAATTATTCCGAACAATTACTCAGACCACTCCCCGCGGTAAATGTTTTGGAAAATATTAAACGCAATAGACGTGTACACGATTAAAGCATATCTTAAAATTAAATCACACATAAATGAAAAATCAAAGCTAACACATGTGTTGCAAGTCCGAGCAGATGCACATGTTATTTATATTACCGGATAATAATAGTTCAGTGTTTCACAATTAATTTTTCCTGTGCACCATTTCAAAAAAGTTATGAAGTTTGCATACAAGAGGTATGATAGTAGATAAAATAGTAAATATAGTATACAATCATATTTCCTTCATTTATTGCATAAATCATATTATTTACATCTTAATGATTTTAACGATTATGAAAATAACATCAATTGCGCACACTGGGACAATAATTTTGCACATTTGTCTGTGCACAATTCTAAAACTTCTCATAGAATAAAGTATTTTTTGTGCAGTTGTTTTATCTCGATTAAAAAAGTGCTCTTAATTACGTGTCAAGAGAGTAGCAACCACAAGTACCTCAGGGGAACGCGAACTCCTAATTGGGAAACACTGCACTTGAGACATTAATCATTAGAGGTAAATGATCAAAAATTACTAAGTTGAGGAAACAAATAATTATGAACACATGTAGTATAAATGTAGTTAGAACGATACATTTTCCTTTCAACCCAACCTGTACGAATATTTCATAGAATGACCTGTGACAACAATAATATTATCCTTGACAACAAAAATAAAATAATTAATTTAAGGATAATATCTGAGATTCGATGATTTCGCAAATTAATGAAGTTTGAAACCAAAGTTTTTTTTTTTTCATTTAGTAAATAAAAAGATTTAAAGCTCAAATTTTAGAAAAAACTCCAAGAAGTTCTATGAACGATTTTGTAATTAACAAAAGAGCAGAGTTTAAGTAAGTTTGAGTTAGTAATTTAACTGTCAGAAACAAATGCTTTGTCTTACACAAAGTCGAAGCAGGGCTTGTTTATTTTAATGCATATTACGTTAAATTGAACTCCTTTTTATGTTAACTTTATGTTAACTTTAAAATCAATCGATATAAAGTAGAAATGACGTACTGACGAGCCCTTATCTGGTGTTGCAAAGAAATAAACTTACACAGAATGCCGATGAGGTTTCCGTTACAATCTTTTAAAAGCCCACTGCTGAACATGTGTCTCGCCTACAGCGCTCTGTCATAAGGGTTATGTTTGTCACAGTTGCCGCGCTTAGCAGAACGGTAAGCAAGCGCTGTTTTTATTTAAAGTTGTTACTGGGAAGGCGCTGTTGCCCGTATTCTGGCTTGTTTCCCTCTGTCGCCTTCTGTGAGAGCCACGGAGCGATATGGAGCAGTGGATGTTGGTGCAACACCACAGCACAAGATTTCTTTACGACAAGACAATCGAGTATTTAAGGCTTTCCTCAAGATATAAATATGAACTGAAGTTGCATCCAGTGTGAATTCATTCAGGTTCAACCTCCCATAAGCAAAGAACGCTATCAGGATTACAGTAGCGTATAAATTCATTCCATTTCATAAGAAACCTCCAAAATTGTTAAAATAAAAAAATATTATTTTTTTATCGTATAAAAAGGGAGAGTACATAGTCCACTCGATGATAAGTGGATGCTGTGGATAGACATAAATATATTATCCTTTATATTATTTTATTAAGCAATAACAGTTGCGATTTTCTACTTCAGTAAAAAGTTTCCGGTTCTATACAGACACTATGAAATCTACCTTATATTTTATTGTGTACATATCGAGATCTATAAATTTACTTATATTTACAAAATAAACAGATTTAATTTGTTTTAAATACAACAGCATTAAGCTGCTATTTTACGCTGGTATTCTGTGAGAGTGTGGTTTATCCCCGCTTACCTGACCCTTTCGTGCTGCGAGCATAATATAGCGTGCCTCTTCCACTATATTATATGCTATGTATTTTTAATTATAAACGCAAGCTGCAGCAGTAATAATTTTACTTCTGACATTATCATGGTTTATTTCTAAAAGGTTTGCATTCAATAAAGCAAACCTTTTTTATTTAATATGACAATTCTTTTCACAGCATAGCAACTAGTTTAACAGACAGTTCTTTTCAAATTTAATAATCGTCGTCTGTGTCCATTATTCTTGCGAAAAATGAAAGGGTCGCGTTTGTTACACATTTAGAGCACTTAATCCGAGCATCCCTTGTTATCAAATTTGTTATAGTTATTTGAAATACGAGTATACAATAATCATGATTGAGTTCACAATAGTCACAAAATTTAATATTGTAGTTGTAACTGATATAAGTAGTAAAAAAATTTCAGTTAAATAGGGCGCCTGCTTGTCCAGTGATCGTGAACGTCGTTTCTAATCATGAGGTCCCGGATTCGAATCCCAGGTCGAACCAAAATAAGTTATTGGGTTTTTCTGTCAAGAAATTCTTAGTAGCAACCAAAGTCAGTAAGTTGTCGGTGTTTCACCTCCGTGCCTAGGAAAGCACGTGAAGCTGTAGAGCCTGATGTCCAATCTCTCACCGGTCATGTTAGATTACCATTAATATTACATTGTGATATCGTAGGAAGTTGTTAGTTTTCATAATTCCTCCATTTTGGTGTTATCTTTTAATTACTTTTATGTGCTTACTGTGTTGCTATTAAATTAATGTTTTATAACAAAAATCGTTACGAAAATAATTTAGTTGCATTTAAACAATTTTAACAGTAACTTCTAAAAGCACTTATAAAATTATAACTATAATACAGATTAAGTAAATAGAAAACATTAAAAAAGTATTCCATGTATTTTTGTTGAAAATAGAGCAGCAATTAGGATATGTCTCAATCTACATAATAGATGTTGGCCTTTAAGATAAGATCTCAGACTTTTTCTAATATGGCACTTCTGAAGGTCCGGATTGTATTTACAATAAAAATCTATAGGCGATCAAATTATATGTATGAATTTGTAACCCTCTTCAACTTTATTGTCTTCTCTTTACCCAAAATCGCCAGGTATTATTTAACTGGTAAGGTAAAATGACCTTATCTTTTAACATACCGTTTTGCTCTCTTGAAAATTTAGCGTAATGTTGACACTTAAGCTTCGCTTTGTTCTCTGCTTCTTTGTAGCGCTCCGTATTCAAACAACGTACTTCGCTAAGCGCTTCACTTTATGCTCTCAATAATGCCGAAGTGTGCTCTGATCGTGAAGAATTTAGTCTCATAAAACAAATTAAGATGTTACATACCTAAATTTACAAACTCCAAAAGCAGACCTTATATAAATATCAAAGGCGTATGTTATTTCGTAAAGATTATAAGATGATCACGCAAGGCATACTAATGCATTTCAAGTCAACTCTAAAGAAACTGTGCCGGGGTCTATCATTAAGTGTAGTAATTGAGTAATTCAATTTTAATTTCCAGTAATGTCGTCAAGAAAAAAAGGATAAACTGATACTGATATAAAATCTTAAGCTAAAATCATGATATTGAATTTTTATTTTAATAGGTATTTGAGAGAAATTATACAGGGTGCCCCAGAAATCAACGTCGAGCCGGATACAAGTAATAGTCGTGATAGTCATTAAAAAAAATCTTTTTCATGTAATTTTCAAATTATAAATTCTCTATATTACATAAATAGTCTAAACGTGGTAGAGCCGTGCTGCAGTTATATAGTATAGTTGTAGCACGAATGAGTCGGCTCGACCAGGGAAGGATCGAGCTCTCACAGAATGCCAGCGTAGAATATTATGTGAACATTGTGAGTGTAGAGAAACGGACAGCCTTTTTACTGGAAAAGAGGCATTCCATCTTAGTCCTCACGGGTGACAACGCATGTGTATTTTTGTATAGATTTAGATTTCTATGGGCCACAACAAACACTTACCAACAAGTGTACTGTGTGCTGGTTTGTCACCCTGTCCTATACAAAAAAATCCAAAATGAATCTCAAAACCTGACATCCTCTGGTGACCTTTTAAGTCCTATGACTACAAATATTAATTTTACGGCAGATTTTTTTTGGGATGTATCCATGAATAAACCTGTGTAAATTACAGCTTAAAGTTAAAATAAAACTGCCTCGTTTCAAATAGATTTATTTATTTAATAAAAAATAAAAATATAAATTTCTTTGCAACCTTCCGCTAAATAAATACAATGATGTGTCACCTGGATTGAAGAGCACCTCTCACCCTCCAATTGGATTGAAGAGCAACTCCGTTACCACTAGTCCCAGCACCACTACTCCCAACACCACTATTCCAGGTAAGACACACCATCGACGATAATACGACACTTGTTTCGCCTCTACACGAGGCATCCTCAGGTAATGTAGACTCTACGGCGGCTGACCGCTAAGACTAAGCTAATATAAGACAATATCACTGACCTCTATATATACAAGTACGCTGGACTATACGATGCAAAATGTCTGTCCTAATTTGAAGCACACCTAACGGTCGTCTTGGAAACTAAAATTGACGTAATATGCCAAAGTCTGTTGTCTTATTTAAATTGTCTTATTTAAAAAATTTGTATATTGAACTTTTAAACTAAAAAACGAAAGGATTTTACGTTACATGATTGTGTACAATATTAGTTACATAATATTAATGAGAGTATGCGTAATCTGTAAAACTCGTTACAAAAAGGAAGTGGTATAACATTTCACAAGTAAGTGAATTTTTAGCTAATATTAAACAAAGTAAAACTATTTGATAATATAATTACTTAAAAATTTATTACTAATCTTAATATCATATATACCAACATGTTTGGCTGTATATTACTGAGTTTTGATAAACAATAAAATTCAATAGGATTGTCAAAATCCTTGTCAATAATACTTATCGATGTTCTTTCCTACCCATATCAGTTAACAAACAAAGTTGCCAACAACAGATGATTATCAAATGTTTATTAATTAACAGGTTTCAAACTGAACCTAGACTAAATTTATGGCTTAAAAGGATAAATATTGTGAATTGACTTCCGAAACAAAATGATCATAGTTGTTCCGAACATTTCACAGACGATTGTTTTGTTCAACATGCGAACTGCATCACTTTGAAAAAGTGTAGTATTTCGACAATTTTTTCTGGTAGTACCAGTACCAGTAAGTATAAAAGTATTAGATTATTATTTCGAATGTTTCATTTACTTCTTCTTTCCTCATTTTCCCCCAAACTCAAGGGCCATAGCCAAGTGTCAAAAGGTCGCCTGATGATGTCAAGCCACGTTGGATGTGTGTTAGTGGGCTGCGGCTAGAGGAGATTCTTCTCCCTGTACCGCTGTAGTCGAGGTGGAGTCGTCAGGGAAGAGGAGTGTTGGTATGGCGATTGGCGATGCAATGTCACTCGACTATCTTTCGCGACTTTGGTGAGGCTGCACCACTTGATGCTTCCAAGTGGTCGTTTTTTCCTGGCTCCATTCACATATTGGGCTCGGAGAATCCGTAGTTCAAGTGGAGTCAGAGGCCGCGAAGGGCAGTGTGCCTTGTGTTTCTGGTGCACCTTATCTAAGAAGAAAAACGGGGGGGGGGGCACTAAAGAGGGGCTGCCATTGGGCGGCTAGCGCCGGAGGGGCCGCGGATGTGTATAAAAGCGTTTCCGTGGCACTGTCAATTTGCGGTGGAGGTAGAACACTCCACCACTCCACTTTTAGTAAGTGCGAGTCTAGAGATTTAATTCTCTCTCGAGTCTCAAGATTATGAAGAAGAGAAGATTTTGTGCTTTAACTTCGTAGAAGCCCTACTTTAGTTTATTCCTTATTTATAAATTCTGGCCATCGTTTGCATTCACGGTTTTTGGCAGCTTCCTTTTGCGCAACATCCACCGACAAAGGCAATTAAGTGTTCGATCAAGAACCCATGGATTGCAATATGTCAAGCCCCCCTAGAATACGTGGCACTACTGAGGCTGGAAAGCTTAGGAGGATAAACTTAGGAATGAGGATATCGGCAGTAGAACCAGAGTGACCTACATCGCCCAACGAATTAGTAAGCTGAAGTAGCAATTGACCGGCCATATAGCTCGAAGAACCGACAACCGATGGGGAAAAAAGGTTTCGCGAGTGGCAGCCTCGTACCGGTAGGCGTAGTGTAGGGCCACCCCTACTAGATGGAGTGACGACCTGGTAAGACATTCAGGAAGTCGATGGATGCAGGTGGCTCAGTACCATGCTTTGTGGCATTCCTTTGTGAAGGCCTATGTATAGGACTGGTCTTTTGAAGGGATGTAATAATGATGATGATGATTCGGACCATCGATCTCGACTAATCATTGATTGTCTTTCTGCATTGTTATTTTAAGACTAATTAGGCTATTTTGCGCAATTTTATTTATTTTTGAATACTTGTACATAAAGTTTCTAAAACAACATAAAAACAATATTTATAGACATATTGTGTCTATAAATATTGATAATTACAAGTCTACGCAAATACAAAAACACGACACTTTGTATTGATTAAAACTACTTTTACGGATTTTATCGCGTTTTATTTATATTAATTTTAATACCCGACGTTTCGGGTGCTATCCAGCACCCATGGTCACGGGGGACTGAGGTGACTGACGTCCCGATGTCAAAGTTAACCCGGAGTACCTTCAGCTTTTTAATTATTGTCTTTGATCCGATCTACGCAGAACGAACTAATGTATATTGAAGTCTTGCATTGGTATGCTTGGGTTTAGTTTTAATTTTAGTAATTATAGGATCCCAAGCAGGTGGTAGTACCCAGCCTCCTTCTCTATTGAAATTAGGATGTTTTTTAATTTCAATAGCCTCACGTATCATTCTTGGTAGGAATCGATGTTCTTTCGCGAGGATTTGTGGTCTATCAAATCTGATGTAATGGTTGGGGCCATCTAGAATATGATCGCAAACTGCAGACTTCCCGGAACGTTGATGCTTCACGTCAGCTATGTGTTCTTTTACGCGGGTTCTAATTGATCTCTTTGTTTGCCCTATATATGAGAGACCACAATCACAATCAAGCTTGTACACTCCTGCATCTTGTAGAGGAATATGACTGTAATATGATGTATGAGGAATATGATTTTTAGAACATCGTAATTCCATAAACCCTAAAATTCAATTTACTATGGAGTTAAAGGCAAATAATTCCTTAGCTTTCCTAGATGTGTTAGTCATCCGAAATCCTAACAACACCATAGGTCATACTGTGTATAGAAAAAAGACCCATACAAACCGATACTTAAATGGTGAATCTCACCATCATCCTTCACAGTTAGCTACCGAGGGCAAATCTTTGTTTCAGAGAGCACGAGGGATCTGTGACAGCAAACAACTGGCCGCCGAGCTTCAGCACGTCAAGCAGGTTCTGCACGATAACAAGCTTCGGGTCCCGCGCCTCCGTCACAGTGACCGAGTGAAGCCGGCCACAGTCGAGCGTGTGCCTGCTATACTACCATATGTCAGAGGTGTCACAGACAAGGTTGGCTACATCGTGAAGCGAGCTTCTATTAGAACATTCTACAAGCCGCCGAAGAAGATTAGTCAGTTCTTACCATCCGTCAAGTGTCATATTCCTCTACAAGATGCAGGAGTGTACAAGCTTGATTGTGATTGTGGTCTCTCATATATAGGGCAAACAAAGAGATCAATTAGAACCCGCGTAAAATAACACATAGCTGACGTGAAGCATCAACGTTCCGGGAAGTCTGCAGTTTGCGATCATATTCTAGATGGCCCCAACCATTACATCAGATTTGATAGACCACAAATCCTCGCGAAAAAACATCGATTCCTACCAAGGTTGATACGCGAGGCTATTGATATTAAAAAAACATCCTAATTTCAATAGTGAAGGAGGCTGGGTACTACCACCTGCTTGGGATCCTGTAATTACTAAAATTAAAACTAAACCCAAGCATACCACTGCAAGACTTCAAAATACAGTTAGTTCATTCTGCGTAGATCAGACCAAAGACAATAATTAAAAAGCTGAAGGTACTCCGGGTTAACTTTGACATCGGGACGTCAGTCACCTCAGTCCCCCGTGACCATGGGTGCTGGAAAGCACCCGAAACGTCGGGTATTAAAATTAATATAAATAAAACGCGATAAAATCCGTAATAGTAGTTTTAATCAATGTATAGTGTTCGCGTAAATATAAGAAATCATTACGACACTTTGTACTTGAAACAAAAAAAAAGACTAGAACTCAAACTGATAAAAAAATAAAATAACGCAAAACAAAAAGTCATTAAAAGTTAGTAATTAATAATCCAAATAAGTATTACTTAACTTTAACAGTGAAAGTAATACATTTTGCATATTATTTCGAAAAATAAATTACGTTATGTTCTTACTTGACAGTGAATCGGTATTGGTACCGAAATAAATCAATGACTTAATGTGGTTTTAATAGTCTTTTAAAGTCGTTTGCACATAAAATACTATAGTGTATAATATATTTATACTTCTTTACTGCTGTTCCTTCTGCTTATAAAAGAAGTGATAATACTTATTACACAGTGTCACACCAGTAATCCTAAAAGAGCATCGAACTTCTCGAACCATGTTCAGCTAAATGGACTTAATAAGCAACGAGTTTCCCATGCCAGTTTTAATGTAAATTTACGGAAAAATCAGCCAGGAGCATTTTTCTGTATTTTTCTAAGAGCTTTACAATAATAAAACTTAATAGTATGTGGTGTATCGCAATAGCTTAGAAAATAACTATCTGCTCTCTTGAATGCACTCACACTAAATATATTCGGACGGTAATACTGATGCTTGCAATTCATTCTCTTTCTAATGATAAATGATGATGATGATGAACGTTATAAAAGTAATAAACGTTCACGTAGTCTATGTGATGATGGTGGATACTGTAGTTTATAAACACCTATATTTAATATCAATTAACAATAAAAATGCAGATACGTTGTTAGAACAGAGAAATAATATGGAATGTCTCGTTATAGGCAATAAAGGCTATCAGGTTTTTGCCATTTACAATCAAAATAAGATGACGCTGGTAATTTGCGAAAGGTCCTTACTCGCCCGATGCCATTATATAGCAGCGTGGATTTATATACTGTATCTTTATACGTATAATTCTTATGTCCCTGTATTTGTCAATAAATACCTCCTAAACGGCTGGACCGATTTTGATGAAATTTGTTTGTTTTGACCCAGTATGTGATGCTCTTATTGAGCTCCAGAAATCACTCATACGAAGCCGGGGCGGATCGCTGCTACATTATCGAAGGCGAATAAACCGTAAAACTTAACCATCATCAATATCATAGTCTACGTACAACATAGAGAGAAGATATTATCTAACCCTAAAGCCTTTAAATTCAATTATCTTAACACGGAGAACTCTTTTATAAAATAAATCTCTTTAGCTTTATAAAACTGCTATTCAGCAGCTGTTTCAGATTCTCTATTTTTTTTTTCGTTGAATACGTAAACGTGATTTACTTGAAAGCAAAAATTGGATTTTTGTGTGATATTTTATCTTTGATAACTTTTTAAACTTTACGCTTGAATTGCGGAATAGCAGTACGACAAAATAGAAATATCACATACTATGTATGCGTACGGTATTTTAATTTTAATGTCTTTTTTTTCATAATGATTTCTTATATTTACGCGAACATTGCACATGATTAAAACTACTTTTACGGATTTTATCGCGTTTATTTTTACTTTTTATTTTTAATTCCCGACGTTTCGGGCGCTTTCCAGCACCCATGGTCCCATGGATTTGATAGACCACAACATCAACCAACCAACCATTACATCAGATTTGATAGACCACAAATCTGTGGTCTGCACCAGGTTCCCTTCAATGAGCGCGGTGCAGACCGGTATGATTTTCGCACCAGCTTCTCCACTTCTAGAGCCCACTGCTGCAAGTTCTCATTGATGCGCTGCACGCGATCTTTAAGCTGAGCACGAAAGACGTGTTACAGGTGAGCGTCGCCATATCTCGCCTCCAACGCCTCAAGGAGCTAATCGTAGGTCACTTTCTTACCGAGAGCTTCCAACACAGATAAGGCTTGGTCGCGCAGGCCTAGGGTGAGTGCAGTCATGGCTTGGCTTTTATTCCAGCCGTTCGCCTCCATGACGGCCTCGAACTGGATTTTGTAGGCCGAGCAGGAAGAAGTCCCGTCGAACGGCGGCACTTTGAATCCACGTAGCGAAGGTGTTGTACAGCAGCAGCTACTACGGGAGCTGTTGTTCCATCCCCAAGTTTGAGGTCGTCCAGCGTTTTCTTCACGTCAGCCATCACGTTGTCAACCCGATTGTTCACTTGGTCGATTCGGGTTTCAGATTTCTCAATTCGGGTTTCAGCTTCTGACAGGCGGTTGTCATGTTGAGCAACCCTATCCTTCACCTCTTTCATCTCCTTCCCGAAGGTAGCGTGAAGGTCCTTCATAAAGAGCATCTGCTCTTCCAACCGACGGGCCTGTTCCTCTTGTCCGCCCCGCAGCTGCTCTTCCAATCGGCGTGCCTGTTCCGCCTGCTGGCGGGCCTGTTCCTCCTGCCGGCGAGCCTGTTCATCCTGTCGGTGAACCTGTTCCTCCTGCTGCTCTTTCAGCCAACGGGCCTGCTCCTCCTGTCGGCGAGCCTGCTCCTGCAGTATCACCATCAGAGTACCTAAGTCAGGTGCTGCAGATGTAGGAGCTACTGACGGGCCTGCAGCCGGCGGCTGGCCCTCCGACGTCTGCGGCGTTGCACCACCAATCTTCTTTCGTCCGTCTCTTGCTGGCGTTGACTTCGGGTACGGACACCCTCCGTTTCCTCCTCAGGTAAAATCGGCATGATTTTATCCCACTTCTGACACCAATTGTTACGAGCTTGAGGTTCGTGACAGTAAAAATTGCCGATTGAATTACCAAAATTGACACTTTAATTTTCTTTACACCAAATAAAACTTAAAACACTAATGATTAATCACACTGATTCACTTTATTTCGCTCCGAATCTTCGCTTGTCTCGCGAAGTTCAATATTCCCGGGATCGCACCTTACAGCGCCTATAAATACACATTAGCACCAAAACATCCAGAATATTCAAGTAAATACGCGCACCAATCGACAAGGTGTCGAAAGTTCGGGTGTCGGCTTCTAGAAGCTTAGTTCTTCGTTTCGATAATAGATGGCGCTGTCGGTTGAAAGATTAGTGATATCTTTTTTTGGAAAGCTCCCCTCGCTCTCGTCCCGACACTAGATGGCGCTAGTGCCGGGTACATGACGTCAACTTAGGCACGCAACCATATGTACAAAAACGCAGCTAATTCCATTAATAAATTTCCTCCATTAGGCCTACTGAAGGATAGTTGAAGGGTGTAGAGGTAATCTAATTGTGCATTTAGAGACAATAAACAAGCTTATATAAAATACTTTATGATTATATATTGTTTATAATACAAATTTTACATAATATTATACATTTAAATGCTGGTATATATAAATAAATATTACGTAGATGTCGAGCCAGTGCTCGACAATAAATCTTATCCTTGAATCGTTCTGCATTAAATAGCAAGCTGTTTCGTGAATACTTTGGAAAAAACTAAAATGTGGATTACTAGCGATCATCGACAAAGAGTTAAGAAATACAATTGTCTCAATTGTCAGAAAAGAATGGCGCGTGAGTTATGGACAGCTGGGATGATTGATGGATTGTGCCAGTTAGGATTACACTGAGTAAGCTTTATCAGAACAAAAATTTATGAGATATATAATAATTTATCTTTTTGAAGTTGAATTTTCCTTCGAATGGTTGTGATTCGAAACTCATTAAAAACAGTGACACTAAAAAGAGGCAAATTTAGAATTTATTCTGCAAGAGAATGAAATTTAATTCAGAATACAGTGTTTCCTCTTATCTCGATCTTCTTTTTGTGTGGTGCTTCGTAGACTTCTTCTATTAATTAATATTAATTTAAATAACTTTTAACCTTTCAATCTCTTAGCGGTTGAATTCGACCGAGGCGCTATTCCGTCAAAATTCAAGCGGTCGGATTCAACCGCGCACACCCACAGCACTTTAAATCATTAAAACTAATATTTAGAGACTACTTTTTCCTGAAGAAGTTTGGTATTATAGAATCAATATGAAATTTTATATCCTCTAGTGCAATAAAAAAACGGTTATCCTATGGATATTTATTTATAATCTACGTTCATTACGTACCCCATTTTCGCGTGAATATTATTGTGTTGATTTTTGAAACTTTGTATATAAAAAAAAAAAAAAAAATAATATATATATATATATATGAAAGTTTTTGTGTAAATATAATTTATCTTTTTTGCGTAAATAATTTCGAGTAATATATATTGAAATAATTGTGATTTTCACACTGCCGACATTCGCTTGGTATGTTTTTTTCTTGATATCAAAATACAATAGACTTTTTGTAATGAAGTAAAACCTGATTTTTGTATAGAAAATTTTGAATAGATTTTATAATGCCAAATTCCTTCATAGAAAAGTAGTCTCTAAATATAAGTTTTAATGGTTTTAAATGCTGCGGGTGGGTGCGGTTGCATGCGACCACTCGGTATTTGACGGGCACATGCGATTGCATGGAATTTTTATGGGAATTGAAGAGTCAAACTTGGTAACAATACTATAATAAACAAACCCTACAATCATCCTTCTCCCGATACTCTACATTCGTCTCATTCTCTTGAAATTTATTTTTCTGAGGGTTTCAATTCTACAATGTTTTTGTCACAGTTCTTTATAAAAGTAAGACGGACAATAATTATTTTGTTACAATGTAAAATTTAAAATTAATCTACGTCTAAACCGTTTGATATTAGCTTCAAAAGTTTTATAGATTTTTATTTATTCCAGTGGCTTGAAAATTCAAAGCATATTTAACGTCTTAATAGTCATATATTAAGACATTAAATATGCTTTGAATTTCAATAATCATGGCCACAAGTAATCGTTACAGCCAATTAAAGTCCACTGCTGAACACAGTCCCCTCCATAGATTTTTTCTTATAGAATAAGGATGAAAAACAAGCACACAGTCCACCTGATGGTATGTGGATGCTGTGGCCCATACACATCTACATTTATATTCAATTAAGAATCAAAATGCAGATGCATTGCCAGCTCTAAGGACTGAGATGGAATGCCCCGTTTCCTGTAAAAAGTCCTTCGGTTCTCTACACTCACCATACGAAACACAGCAGCGTTAGGCTGCTATTTTACGCTGATATTCTCTGAGAGCGTGGTCCTACCCCAGCGAGCCGACCTATTCATGCTGCAACCACAATATAGCTGCAGCATGGCTCTACCACGTAAAATACCATACTTTTAGAAAAGGGGGAGATAGACCTTAAAGGGGTATAAAAGAAATTGAAGGTAGAACTTTAAGTTTCCACTCATTTGGGCAGAATTATGTATTGCGCAGTCAAATAACTGAAGTCACATATTTATAGCCTGTTCACTAAGGTAGCGTAGCGTACACCCGTAGGGGAACTTATATTGCTTCATATGAAGGATATTTGCCATAGTTGCCACGTTTTATAAGCGGGTTGGCGACGGCAGTTTTTTTTTTGGTTTTAGTCGTTTTTAGGAAGACGCTGCTGCCTATGTCCTGATTTATTTCCCTCTATTGTCTCTTACGACTGCCACTGATTATGAGATAGTGGATATTCTTACGCCGACACTATACGGTATCTACTACACAGTAACAACCATTAAAATTCATTAATTTTTTTTAAAGTTAAGGAAGAGAGAAAACTCCGCTGCATTTGCTCTTTAATATTTTCAATAAAAATATAAATTAGAAATAAAATTAAAATTTTAGGGAAGAACCAAAATAAACTAGAATTAAAGTATACTATCAATATGAGAAAAGCACCATGCCTTTAATATGTCTACCACCTGTATCTATAACAAGAATAGACTTATCACTTGCAAATGTATTTTGATTTATCTTTCTCGCACGGCTTTTTTCTAGAATCTGTTATTATGGGCAATTTTTTTCGATCCGATACGACATATATATTCAAGAAATATTACGTTCTCTATAACCATCCATTTTATCACACACGAGGAGCGTTTAAAAAAGGTGTCTATATTAAAAACTATTTACTATGTAACATAGAATGACTTAAAATGAAAAAATTTTGAATTCACCATGTAGTGACTACCCTATTTCATCACGTGGGTGTTAAAGAGGGGACAATGGAAAAAAAAACAGGAGATTGGCGGAAATATCCTTCTGAAAACAGCTGAACAAAAAATAGCAACTTAACGCTTTTATGTTTGTTTAATGAATGTAGAGAACCGGATAACCTTTTTACTGGAAACGAGGCATTCTATCTTAGTCCTCACGGGTGACAACGCATCTGAATTTTGATTCGTAACCAAGGATAGATGTAGATGTCTATGGGCCCCAGTAACCACGTACCATCCGGTGGACGATGTGACATTTGTCACGCTTATCATATAAAGATTATGAGGTAATATATGGAGGAGGCTTATGTTTAGTGGTGGACTTTTGCTGAGATGTAATGTTAATGGTTCATAAAAAATTTAACTAGCCTTTTTTAAAATTGATTTTTATGTACTGTTTTGTTGCAAAACTACTATTAAAAGAAAACGAAACGCTATAGGTAGCTTACCATCAATCTTATTAAAAAAATTACACGTAACTTTTACTCACATTCCGTTTGATTCTATAGCTTTATAGCCACACATACAAGTCTGTAGCTGAAGCTAATGGGTCTATATATTTTTTAAATTGAGTGACAAATAAACTAACAATTCAATTCATGATTGATGCTACGTGCAGCGGATGGGAAACCTGCTTCCAACTTCAAACAATAAGGCTACGGATTTGTTGTCGCCTCTGAGGGCTAAGAGGGAATATAATAAAACATAGAAAATAAGTTCTAGCACTATTTATTTCTTGTTTAAAGTCATTTTATTTAGGTATTTATTGTTTTTGGTTTACTAATAATTTAATAATAAATAATTTAATAATTTAATAGCGAAAATCGAAAAAGCGATAACCGATGGGGAAGAAAATTTCTCGAGTGGCAGTCGTACTGGTAGGCGTAGTGTAGGGCGACCCCCACTGGATGGAGTGACGAGGTCGTTATTACCAGGTGGTAAGACAAGCAGGAAGTCGGTGGATGCAGTTGGCTCAGGACCGTGCTTTGTGGCGTACCTTGGGGGAGGCCTATGTTCAGCAGTGGACTTGTGAAGGGCTGTAATGATGATGATGAATAGTTTAATTCCTGTTGATTTTATATTAATAAAATAATAATGTTCTCCAGACCGAATTTCACTCATGGCAGCCAGTCTCAACGATGGTTAGCCATCGGTGCAGAAGAGGATTATATTGTACAAGTGTATACGCAAGCACAGATGTACTCTCTATTCTCTTACCCTCATAGTTCGTCGGGATGGTAAACCAACATAATCACAACACAGAGGGATCGGGCGCAGGACCTACGGCTTTACGTGCTTTCCGAGGCACGGGGGTAAGACACTCCAATTTCCTGATACCAGTCTACTGCTGAGAAGTTCTTGATGGAAAAATTCAATAACAGATTTTTTTTTGCCCGACCCGGGATTCAAACTCGCCACCTCATTATCAGCAGTCGCACTACTATACTCACTAGACCAACGAGGCAGTCAAATAATAATAATTATTATACGTATTGAAAAACTTTTAATAACAGCCAACTTATATCATGGCATCTTAAATAACATAACAGTTTCTAAAGCTAATTTTAGAGACTGCTTACTAGTAAAAACAGCAGTAATTATAACAATGACTTATTTAGGTTTAATTTGATTAAATAATGTAATCAATTTTAAAATTAAGTAGTGTATATGTTTATATAACACAAGCTGGTTGCACGAAATTTGGGATTGGCCATACTGTCGAATATATTTTTACGAAAACTGTAAGCGGGATCAAAGTTGGCATCAACTCCTTAACTTATTAGACAAGAACCAAAATGCTGGTGCTTTAATATCTTATTTATTTATTTATATATAACAGGAAAACTTACAGCTTTCAACTAATACTATATAGTATATAATGTAATTTACAAAGTAAGCCTATTAAAAGTTTTCACAGATGAGTAATCGGTTTGGGTAAATACATGCAACATATATAAGTAGATATAATTTATACATTGATGTTGATTAGATTTAAGAGTTCAAGAGTAAATTGCTACTGAATTCAGATGTTATCAATTTGCAGATAGTAGTACCACTAGTAGAAAAGAGGTCAACCTTATCACAGTCTTTAGAAAATTTATTAAATGAGTTACATGCTCTTAAGAAGAATGAGTTTCGCCTGTAATTTGATCTACATAAAGAAACATGTAAGGGATTGTAATAGCGCAGTGAACGAGAGGGAACTGAGATATGTAACCTTTTTAATAAGTCAGGGCAGTCTATACGATCTTGAGCAATTTTACTTAGTAAGACCAGGTCAGCTGTATAGCGCCTAGTTTGCAGCAGGAGGAGATGAAAATGAGAACACTGCTATTCGTAGCTTCCTTTGGATATATGAAATTTAGAACCTACATATCGAATGAATTTTTTTTGAATCGCTTCGATTTTGTTAATATATGTTTTATATTGAGGATTCCATACTTGACACGCATATTCGAGATGGCTACGAACAATAGAACAAAACTATACTTTCATTGATTTTAATTGAGGGAATTTGCAACAATACTTTGAAATAAAACCCAGAACCTTATATGGTTTATTAACGATATCTTCCACATGCTGATCAAACAAAAGCTTAGTATCAATAGTAACTCCAAGGTCCCTTATTTTATCACATCTAGTAACTGTCAAACCTTTAAGTGTGTAAGAAAAATAAAGCATATCACGCTTCCGCCCGAAAGACATAGTATTACACTTCGAAACATTCAAGCCTAATTTGTGACGAATACAATAATTATCTAAGTTAATAGATCGTTTTGTAGGAGATTAGAATCATAAGAGTTGTTGACTACTCTAAAAACTTTCATGTCATCCGCGAAAGGCAAAAACTCGGAGTTCTGGAAGCATTCAGCAATATCATTGATAAATATGACAAAGAGCAGAGGGCCAAGTAGCGAACCTTGCGAAACGCCAGAAGGGATACCCGTCCAGCAAGATGTAAATCCGTTTAAAATTAGCGCTTGTGATCTGTTAGAAATATAAGATGTTAACCATCTAAACAGATCGCCCCTGACAACAGCAGCAGATAATTTTTGCAGAAGTATAGAATGGTCTATACGATCGAATGATTTGCTGTTGTCTGTGAAAATGGCATCAATTTGGTTTCCTTTATCCATGTTATAAGTAATAGAGTCCGTGAGTAGCAAAAGATTAGACGTAGTTGATCTTTTCTGAAGAAAACCATGCCGTTGAAGTATAAAGGTATGTTTAATTGCAGGATACAACTGGTTATATACAATTCTTTCAAATACTTTGGCGATTAGACTTAATTTTGATATAGAACGATAGTTTTCGATTTGATTTTTAGCACCTTTTTTATGAATGGGAGTTATAAATGCGGATTTCCATCTTGCAGGTATTGAACCCTCAGAAATATATCTTTTAAAAATAAATGATAAAGGTTTAGATATAGTTTCGGCACACTTAGTTAGAAAAATAGCGGTAAACTCATCAGGACCAGCTGATTTATTTAAGTCAAGTGATTTTAGTAGCCTTTTTACTTCACAAAAACTAATTCCGATTGAAGAGATATCTTTAGAAGTTATGGCAGCTATATTATTTAGGTTTACTGTTGAGTTACTAGATTGAATGAAGTTAGAATTAAAATATTGAGCAAAGAGATTACTAATATCTTCTCCTTATTTAGCAGATATACCAGAGTACGTCATACAAGAAGGATATGAAATATTATTCTTTTTATTTCTGGTATAGGACCAAAACATTTTAGAATGACTTTTTAAGCTATCTTCAACATTACCAATGTATTTGCCATACATATCCTTCTCAATTCTCTTTACTCTTTCTCTTAATAAGGTACCGTAAATTACCGTACTCTTTAAACTTCTTACGACACTTATTTTTTTCATTAATTAATTTTATAAGTGCATGGTTAAACCATGGTTGATATTTTCTTTTGTGTTTAAATGACGGGTAACATATTTATCACCAATATTATATATTATGATGTAAAAAGTATTGACCGCATCATCAATGTTACCACTACTAAGAATTTCGTCCCAATTAGTCGAACCTATCTCTAAGTTTATTATATCATAATTGCCCTTACTGTAAGAGAATGAGACATGTTTAGAGTATGGAAGGGACTGAAGCTCGACAAAGTTTTCGATGCATTATATGATAGTCTTGAGGACTAAGATATAATGCATCGTTTTCAGTAAAAAGGAGTCTCCGGTTCTATATACTATATACGGAACACATAAGCAGTGTGTTCTACCCCAGTCAAGCCGACTCGTTTGTGCTACAACTATAATGTAGCCGAAGTGTAGTGGCGGTTGAGAATATCCACTACCCCATATCTTCCCGTGGGTGTCGTAAAAGGCGACAGAGGGAGACAGGCAGGAGATGGGCAGCAGCATCTTCCTGATAGCAACTGTGACGTAATAAAAAAAAACTGCGGTTGCCAACCCGCTCGCCAAGCGTGGCAACTATGGCAAATACCCCCAATGAATAAATACACAAACAGACGGCCCCCAGTCCCCGGCGGCCCCGCTATTCCTGGCTACGGTGGCGACCATGGTAACGGCGGGGCAGGGGGTGCTAAGAATCTCCGGTGGAGGTTCGGTTGCCACCTACGACGACTCGACCTGGCAACATATAACGCACGCACCCTGAGGACTGACGAGAAGATACTAGAGCTGGAAGAAGAGGTAGACGAGTTGCGCTGGCATATTATTGGATTATCCGAGGTCCGAAGAGAGGGGGAGGACACGGCAATCCTCGAGTCCGGCAACTTGTTCTATCACCGGGAGGGCGACCATCTATCCCAAGGAGGTGTCGGATTTATCGTCCACAAGTCTCTCGTCAACAACGTTGTAAAGATTGGGAGTGTGTCGACGAGGGTCGCGTACCTGATACTCAGAATCACCAAACGGTATTCGCTGAAGGTCATTCAGGTTTACGCACCAACCTCGGCACATCCCGATGAAGAGGTGGAGGAAATGTGTGAGGATATTTCCAGAGCCATACATTCCTCCAAAACCCACTACACGGTGTTGATGGGAGACTTCAACGCAAAACTAGGCACAAGAGAAAGCGGTGAGCTGAAGGTAGGGAAATTTGGAGTAGGGCAACGGAACCGAAGGGGCCAGCAGCTGGCCGACTTTATGGAGAAAGAGGGACTCTTTATGATGAACTCTTTCTTCCAGAAGCGGCCCCACAGGAAGTGGACCTGGTCGAGCCCCGACGGTTCGACAAAAAATGAGATTGACTTCATTATGACGACCAGACGACAACTGTTCAGTGATGTCTCAGTGATCGCAAGGGTGAAAACTGGCAGCGATCACCGAATGGTTAGAGGCACACTGAACCTAAACGTTAAGTTGGAGAGGTCTCGTCTAATGAAGTCAACGCTCCGTCCCCCCTCGTGCTCTAATCCAGAATCCCGAAACCTTTCAGCTCGAGTTACGTAACCGCTTCCAGTGCCTAGAAGATTGCAAGGCAGTGGACGATATGAACGACAAGCTCGTGGAAACTGTTCATGCGATCGGAGCTAAGTTCTGCAAGACCCGCCGCAGAAGAACACAAAAACTCTCCGATCACACTCTTAATCTCATGGCTGTTAGACGGGAGATGAGGCTGCAATCGTCAACAGATTTGACAGCATACAGGCAACTGAACAGACAGATCTCCAAATGCATGCGGCGAGACTTACGCAACTTTAATACTTCTCGTATTAAAGAAGCGATCGAGCGGAACCAGGGCTCCAAAGTCTTTGCCAGAGATCTGTCTGCCAGAAAGAGCCAACTGTCAAAGCTGAAGACTGAGTGTGGCAACATCGTTTCCGGGACACCTGAGATTTTGAGTGAGATTGAGAGGTTCTATGGGCAGCTGTACACATCATCGTTGGAGCCACACGCAAGTGTGAGTAACGATCCAAGAGCAAGTCTTATCCGACACTATTCCGATGATATCCCGGACGTCAGTCTGAGCGAGATTAGAATGGCTCTCCACCACCTTAAAAACGGCAAGGCCCCGGGCGAGGATGGAATTACAGCGGAGCTTCTGAAAGCGGGTGGAAAACCGGTACTTGAAGTCCTTCGGAAGCTCTTCAATTCCGTCCTCCATGGTGGCACTACTCCGGAGGCGTGGAGCAGAAGCGCGGTGGTTTTGTTCTTTAAGAAAGGCGACAACGCTCTCTTGAAGAACTACAGACCGATTTTCCTTCTGAGCCGCGTCTACATGCTATTTTCGAGAGTCATTACGAATCGTCTCGCACGCAGACTCGACGACTTCCAGCCTCCCGAACAAGCCGGTTTCCGAAAAGGCTTCAGTACCATAGACCACATACATACCCTGCGGCAGATTGTACAGAAGACCGAAGAGTACAATCTGCCACTTTGCCTGGCATATGTGGACTATGAGAAAGCCTTTGATTCCGTCGAAATTTGGGCGGTGCTACAGTCCCTTCAGCGGTGCCAAGTTGACTGTCGGTACATCGAAGTGCTTTGAAGTGTTTGTACAGTAGGGCTACGATGGCTATCCGAGTACAGAACCAGAGTTCGAAACCTATCCAACTGCAGAGAGGTGTAAGACAGGGTGATGTTATATCCCCGAAACTCTTCACCGCTGCGTTGGAAGACGTTTTCAAGCTACTGGACTGGAAAGGATACGGTATTAACATCAATGGCGAGTACATCACTCACCTTCGATTTGCCGACGATATAGTCATTATGGCAGAATCGCTGGAGGACTTAAGCATTATGCTCAATGACCTCAATAGTGCCTCCCAACGGATAGGTCTTAAGATGAACATGGACACACAAAGATCATGTTTAATGTCCATGTCACACCTATGCCGGTAGTTGTTGGGAGCACTATGCTCGAAGTTGTTGACGAGTACGTTTACCTGGGACAAATAGTCCGACTAGGTAAGTCCAACTTCGACCGAGAGGTCAATCGACGGATTCAACTCGGCTGGGCAGCGTTCGGGAAATTACGACATATCTTTTCGTCAGGTATACCTCAATCTCTAAAAACTAGATTATACAACCAGTGCGTGTTGCCAGTGATGACTTACGGATCTGAGACTTGGTCCTTCACTGCTGGCCGTATGAGGACGCTTAAGGTCGCTCAGCGAGCTATGGAGAGGGCTATGCTTGGAGTTTCTCTGCGTGATAGACTCAGAAATGAGGATATCCGCAGTAAAACCAGAGTGATCGACATAGCCCAACGGATTAGTAAGCTGAAGTGGCAATGGGCCGGCCATATAGCTCGAAGAACCGATAACCGATGGGGAAGAAAGGTTCTCGAGTGGCAGCCTCGTACCGGTAGGCGTAGTGTAGGGCGACCCCCCACTAGATGGAGTGACGACCTGGTAAGACATGCAGGAAATCGATGGATGCAGGTGGCTCAGGACCGTGCTTTGTGGCATTACTTGGGGGAGGCCTATGTTCAGCAGTGGACTTGTGAAGGGCTGTAATGATGATGAATGATGATGATATAATGTAGCAACAATGGGACTACTCCACTATAAAAGCAGTCACTGTCTTTATAAATGCGGAAACTTGCATAAGCACAGCTTATTACAAAGAATTACAATAATGCCTTTTATAATTCTCTCCCAGTCAATCTGAATTATTTATAAAGATTAATTCCGTGTGATGGCGATGTAAGACAATCTATCACACTACAGCGTCAGAGGCCCATATAAAGGAAGGACTTTTAGTCACACTGTGTACTATTATGGAATGGCACGTTTTCAGTAAAAAGGGTCTCGGGTTTTCTATACTCGTTATACGAAAAACAACAAAGCTGATATACCTGAGAGTGAAGTCCATCCCCAGACAAGTCGACTCATTCGTGCAATAACATAATATGGCTGAGGCATAGCTCTACTACATAAAATCCATTTACGTTTATGGGCTCATTAGAAAAAGGAGAAGGTAGCAATACAAATAATATACTTGTGACAAATATATAAGCTATTAAAATTACATTTAACAATTTTGACAACAAATAGCTTTGACATACAAACGTGGTTTTGTATCAAACACAACTGAACACGTGACTAGTTTGTAGAACCACTTTTCTACCGAGGAGTATGTCTGTGTGGGTGACATGCTCTTACTCAACTCTGCCATGAAATTGCAGTGCACTTGTAATATTGTGTTGCAATATGACGGGTATAGAGCGAGTATAATTACAGGCTGTGTGGCATTTCATCTTTGTTCTCAGAGTTGACGACGCCGCTTGGTTAAAGTGAGTTGCAAGTGTCCATCTGCTGCAGTAACCACTTACCATCAGGTGGGCAGTTAGGTCGTTTGTCACCTCACTTTTATAAAAAATAAATGCAGCATGGTTTCGAACTTAACTTTAACACATTCGTAGAAACTTCTAAGTAATACAAGCCAGTTTACGTTTGCTTGACAATGGCAAGACTTTCACAAAAAAAGAAGCTAATAATGGAGTGCTGTAATTAAATTATTGATAAAAAAGAGAAATAAAGGTTTAAATTAAACATTCTGGATATTGAGTATGTTTTTTTTTTTCAAATGTACCCTCCACATTAAGTTTTTCTCCTGTATGATGGGGGCAGTTTATATTCATAAATTTCACAAATACAAACATCCAGACCCGAAACAATTATTTGTAGGCCATACAAATAATTGATCCGCACCGGATTTGAAACCGCGACCCTCAAGTCTGCAACTTATTACCACGGAGTCAACGATTTAAAATTGGTAATATTAATAAACATTGAAATGAGAAATCGACTTAATAAATATAAGAAAAATGATTATTAATATATTATACAAGCTACATTATTAATCTGTGCATCTAACATTTTAATTAGTGTGAACAAACTCACGTCATATTGGCGATAGGGATATATATTGAACACAATATATAGAGAGATGTAGCAATGGGAATGCATGAGTGTTTAGATATTATATTGTATTCTAATTAGCTTTGCGAGGTAATGAATAGTACCTGGATGACCAAGTTTTGCTCAGTATTTTTATTTAGAAATCGTGTTTTTTGTAAATTATATTTAGGTACAAAGTACATATTGATGAAATATGAATAAAATTTTTCGATCTTCTCCGTCATTCTTTTTCGTGTTTAAAAAAATATACTAAAAAAAGGGTTCCAAATAATATATTTTCACACAAAAAAAGGAACTTGAAAAAAAGGAAAAGAGAGTCAGACCGGAGACATTTGGACTCAAAGTGGCGTTCTATGATTTCATGACCGCCCGATATCCCATTTGAGCCGTCGTAAGTCACTACATTAGATTAGTTATTATACCACAAATATAATTATTAGACCACAAATCTTCGCTCAATAAAATTGATTCCTTCCAAGGATTAACATCCTAATATACATCCTAATTACAACAGAGAAGATTTTGGGTTCTTCCATCTGCTTGTCATCCTATAATTAATAAAAGTAAATTTAAGCATATAACTACAATACTTCAAGATACTGTAAGTTCATACTGCGTAGATGGGACTAAAAATTTATGATCTTAATATGAATGTAGCCGTGATTAACAGTTACATTGGGCGTCTAACACATCAGTCCTCCCAATGACCATCGGTGCTGCAAAGTACACGAAATGTCGGGAACAAAGTTTTTTTTTACAAAATAAGAATGACAAAAGGGCATACAGTCCACCTATGGTGGGATGATGCTCTGGCCCACAGATGTCTACATCTATCCTTGATTAACGAACAAAATGCAGTTGCGTTGTTACCCCTGAAGAATAATTCGCTACACTCAGCGAAATACGAAATACAGCAATATTCCGCTGCTATTTTAGGCTGGTATTCTGTGAGCGAATGGTCTTTCCGCGGTCGAGCCGACCACGTAAAAACAAGGTATTAACTTTTTATTACTCAATAATATTCGTAAAAACTAGTTTTATTTATATTTTGGAAACTCGACGGTATGAAGTTAATAAGTGTATTCTTTGTTAAATTACGGAAATGCTACATTTAAAATTACTTTGTATGCAACACCGGCGAGGTTGGCAAAATTCTCAGCACCAGCGCTCATTACGCCAGCTCGTGAGCACGTAGTGCGTTGTTCATATTGGGTTCACCTCTATGATGTTCGCTGCATCAGTAGAGCGACGCAATAATGGACTTTAGTTACTTGAATATGTATCAGAATGTATGAATTTCATGTGGTTGTTATGGTGTTATTGCCTTACCAGTTGTTGTATAAATAGTCCCGTTGAGACAGTTTAATTTTCTCTCATATTACTTGAGATACATATAAACATCTTGTGTGCATGTTCTTACAAAAAGTTGAATGAAATGAATGAAATGGTGTTTACGTCACTTGAAATGCACTAAAATTACAAAATAACAGGGTTTTAAAATAATGTAGTTTATGTTTTACATATTTTCCTCTTGATAAATTTTTGAAGTTTTGTTTTTACAAAAAATTGTGAAACGAATTTACTGTCGACAATTGCATCCTATGTACACCGACAAACAACTTTAAAGAAAGGAGACTGCAGATGCGATGTCATCTCTATGTATCAATATGGAACGCCTCACAGCCTGTAATTATACTGCTTTCTTTATCCTTCAGACCGAAGCACAGCAGTGCACGCAATGCGTAATAATAAAAATAAAATGACCTACCATCAAGTAATTTGTATATTTTTAATGAAAAACAAATTTCGTGACATCATTATCGAAACAAAATCAATTTTATAAATTAATTTCCGTCTGTAAAAGCAATGTCAACGGAATAACACAACAAGAAATACAATTTTAATAAAAGCTAAAAGCAGACTTTAAAGGACTAAAAGGACAAACATAATTATTGAAACCAGATTTTTTTTCTTTTAGGTCTGTGGAATCGGCTTTTAATTTTAACTAAAAGTGAAAAAACATACGCGTTTGAGTAGAATATGCAATGTCACAAGCTCAACGAGAATGTTGTCTGAATAGTTACATCACCATTATCTCCTTTTAATTAACCATTAAGGAATCAATATTTTCTCTAAATTATAATATGAGACAATTCCCGAATTTGAACTAACTTTTATTACTTTATAAATATATTTCATAAACATTATTCAAAACGCATAATACTCACGAAAAAATACTTTGTAACGTACTACTTGTTCACTCCAAGAATGCCGTTACCATCCGCCGCGCCCCCTCACTCCGCGCCTCAAGCGTCGCCCTATTAGTACCAATAACAGCGCCTTCGTAATGTTTTACGTATTTAAAATATTTTAAATGTAAAAAAAAAACTATAAAAAAATTTAATTATAATATTTTATAATTGTATCGGACACGTTCCTATTCACTGTTATTATTTCACTTTACTAAATAAATTATTTTATAGTATGCATTTTATCTACTCTTTTGGTCTCAATTTCTATCTACAGGACAAACTAATTACTTATTTTTGCTCTATTTGACGAAAAATAGTCATCATGTTTATGTGATATAATAGTTAAACTTGATATATTTTTTTGTCTACGGTACCGTCAGCTGTGATGTCATAAAGGTCGACGACGACAAACTTGAAATGAACACGTAGAACAAATGAATTACGTTTGACCACATTCCACATTAAAAAAAACAACTTTACTAAAATTTACTATTATACAAATGACAACTGGCACGATGTTTGTTACAAGAGCAGCTCAAAGTCAGGTGAATAGAGGTACGGAGAACGATGCCGCGTTTTCGCAACGCGTCACCTCGTGTGTTCTCTGGGAACTTGGAAGCATCGAGGTGGGTCTACAATTTATTGCTGACTTACTTATATCTTCAGGAATATTCTTGTATTTAATAAATGAAGCTTTTGTGAGTCAGGTAAAAATACGTAAATAGGTCTTTTACGTGATAGAGTTATCATTCAGCTATATTATGGTTGTGGGGTCGGCACGACCGGGGAAGGAACACGCTCTACAGAATATTATCGTAAAAAAGCAGCTCGCTCAATGCTGCTGTGTTTTGTATGGTGAGTGTAGGCAACAGGAGATTCTTTTTACTGGTAACGAGACATTCCTTCTTAGTCCTCCGGGGTGGCAACTCATCTGCATTTTGATTCTTAATCGAGTATAGATGTAGATTTCTATGGACCAGTAGCCGTGGTTAACTATGACATTGGAACGTCGAACACCTCAATTCACGATGACTATGGGTGCTGTAAAGTATTCAAAATGTCGCGAATATAAAATAAGTTACGAAATGCGTTAAATCGGTGAAAAACTAATTTAGTTTGAATGTCTTTTTTTTGCTATAGAGTACTATAACTGCAGTAGGAATGGATTGGCTTGACGGGTAAAGTAGCATGCTCGTGTAAAATACCAGCGTGAAATTTTAGCATAAACTGCGTTGTTTCGTATAGTAAAGTACGATAACTAAAGATCCTGGTTTACCTGTAACGAGGCATCCGTTTCAGTCCTCAGAGGTACCGACCGAGGTATCTACGAGTTACAATATTTTCTACTCCATCATATGGACTTTCGATTTGTATTGACCCTTACATATAAAATATCAACGTGATCTAATCAAAGTCGCAGTACCTCTGATTATACAGTACGACGTATAATTATTTAGAAACTCAATGTCTGGCACGAAATTTATACGGTCCTTAAACACCTACGAAAGTACGTTCAAATTATCTATGTTTTATTTTAAAATTTTTGGGACTGTGGTTTCAATTATTTTTAATACAAACACGAGAACGAAACTCAGTCCGAAAATTCTATTAATAAAGTCCACTTCCATTACGGACAAAAAGGATAAAGGATCAAAGAGGTGGTTGCTAAATATTCATAAAGATATCTCTTAGCCGTCACATATATTAATGTTCCTTTATATATACTGGAGCGCTTAAAACTTTGTTAGAGAATAAGAAATAATTTATGTGTAAAGTATCTAACAGACATGTATTTTTATTTTTTTAAAGCTTATGTACTTTGAAATAATACTAATTTTTACGGAATTTATCGCGTATATTTAACTTTTTTACCCGACGTTTCGAGAGCTTTACAGCACCCATGGTCACGGGAAGGACTGAGATGTTCAACGTCCAGCTGTCATAGTTAACCGCGGTTACCATAGATTAAAATTTAACTTTTGTTCCGATCTACACAGTATGAACTTATGGTATCATGGAGTCTTGCAGTTGTATGCTTGGGTTGGGATTTAATTTTATTTATTATAGGATCCCAAGCAGATGGTAGCACCCAGCCATCTTCTCTATTGAAATTAGGATGTTTTTTGATTTCAATAGCCTCGCGAATCATCCTTGGAAGGAATCGGTGTTCTTTAGCGAGGATTTGTGGTCTATCAAATCTGATGTAGTGACGGGGGCGATCCTGTACATGTTCACAGACTGCAGACTTCCCGGAGCGTCGATTCTTCACATCAGCTATATGTTCTTTGACGCGGGTTTTAATTGATCTTTTAGTTTGTCCTATGTAGGAGAGACCACATTCACAATCAAGCTTGTACACTCCTGCATCTTGCAGAGGGACGTTACACTTGACTGATGGTAAAAACTGACCAATCTTCTTCGGCGGCTTGAAGTATGTTTTGATGGAAGCGCGCTTCAAGATGTAGCCAATCTTGTCAGTGACTCCTCTAACATATGGCAGTACAGCAGGTACACGCTCGACTGTGGCCGGCTTCACTCGTTCTCTGTGACGTAGGCGCGGGACCCGAAGCTTGTTGTCATGCAAAACTTGCTTGACATGTTGGAGCTCGGCAGCCAGGTGTTTACTGTCACAGATCCCTCGTGCTCTCTGAAACAAAGATTTACCCACGGTAGCTAACTGTGAAGGATGGTGGTGAGAATCACCGTTTAAATATCTATCTGTATGGGTCTTTTTTCTATACACAGTATGGCTCAAGGTGTTATCAGGATTCCGAATTACTAACACATCTAGAAAAGCTAAGGAATTGTTTGCCTCTAACTCCATTGTGAACTGAATTTTAGTATTTATAGAGTAAAGATGGTCTAAAAATGCAGTTACTTTATCTAAAGGTAGAATTGTGAAAGTGTCTTAGCTTATGTACTGTTCTACTTAATATTAATACAGTTCGACCAAGCGTAATACGTCCCCGGCACAACCACAAACAGGTGTAATGTGAAGGACATAATTACACGATAACACCAACTTATGCAGACCAACAGCAACAGTACTAATGTAATACACAGCGCAACCTCTACGCAACACGACCCTCCATACCCACACTAGTACATTATTCCAACTGGCATAATAACAACAGTGAGACTCGTAGTGTCCACATGTGTGTGAACATGGATTTCCCCCAATAAAAAGACAAAAACCCAAATCGATTTCATTTTAAGTAACAATTTAAAACAATTTACAAACATTGAAGTAGTAAATAATAATATATTTCCAACAGATCATAGGCTGGTACGAGGTACTATAAGTCTTAGAAAACAGAAAAAAAAACGAGAAAATATTTTAGCTCTACGAACTCCATATTAAAAGAAAAAGTTGCCCAAAATAAATACCAGAACACCCTTGAACAAAAGTCAAAAGAACTATACTTTGGAGAAAACGACAACATAGAGTCTTTTTATGAAAAAATAGAATCTTTGATAAAATATTGCCTAAATCACGCGAAATCTCAAGAACCGTTACAAAGGAACTGTTTCATCACCCTAAAAACTAAATCATTGTTAAAAAGACGTGCAGATCTTTAACATAAAAAACATCTCAACCCTGAGGAAAAAAAGAGCTATCACAATTATTTAAAACTGCAAACAAAAAATTAAAGAAAGATTACCAACAACACAGAATATATATAATACAAATATTAGAGGAGCATCCTAATAATACTGGGAGTCTCAAAAAAGCTAATAAACAATTAAATAAAAATAAGAATTGGATACCACAACTTAAAACAAATAAACACGGAAATCAGACAAGGAAAGAACTTGTCAATATCGCAACAGAATTTTATAAGAACCTCTCTGAAGCGCAGAATATAGATACTCTGGAATCTGAGCAAACACTATAGGAGGTCTATGACTCCACAAGTATTGATAAGTTTACCGAAATAGAAATCATCAGAAACATAGACAACCTGAAAAATGATAGAAGTCCCGGTCCTGACGTTATTCCTAACTAAGCTTTGAAACTTGGCAAACATCTATTAGCTGCGCCTCTCATGGAACTGTTTAATAGAGTTTTAGAAAAACGTAGCGTTCCCAAAAAATGGACAGAATCAAGAATTATTCTCTTGTACAAAAAAGGTGACCCAACGAATGCTAGCAACCATCGCCCTATAAGTCTGTTACCTGCGATATATAAACTTTTCGCATTGTGCCTCGAAAAATGGATAGGAGGTCAAATAGATGAACAGCAACTTACAGAACAAGCGGGCTTTTGTAGAAGTTTCTGCACCATAGATCATATCCAAACGTTAGATTTAATAATTGAAAAATTTGTAGAGTTCAGTAAACCTCTATATCTCGGATTCATAGACTACGTAAAAGCATTCGACTCTATATCCCATGAAAGTATATGGAGAGCTCTCAAACAGCAAAAAATACCACAAACATATGTAGCTATCATAAAAAATATCTATGAACAAAGCACAAGCCGAGTTAAACTTGATCGTATAGGACCTGAGATCAAAATACGTAGAGGAGTAAAACAAGGCGACCCTCTTTCACCTAAACTTTTCATAGCGGTACTACAACACATTATGAAAGACCTATCCTGGAATAAAGCAGGAATAAATCTCAATCGCAACTATTTGAACAACCTTCGCTTCGCCGATGATATTGTTATATTTTCCGATTCACAAAAAACTTGAAGCCATGATACAAGAAATTAACAATGTAAGCACAAAAATAGGCCTAAAACTAAACACCAAAAAAAACGAAGGTATGCACAAATAGCACAAAATACCCAATAAAATTATATAACATAGAGCTTGAATATATAGACCACTATAACTACCTAGGCAAACTAACTCTTTTAAAACTTCTAGAAATCAAGACGAGATCGATAGGAGAATTGCTATAACCTGGAATAAGTTTTGGAAAAATAAAGAGGTACTCAAAGCAGATCTACCACTAAAATTAAAAAAGAAAGTCATGGATTTCTGCATACTTCCCTGTCTCACATGTGGCTGCCAAACATGGATCTTCAATAGACAAACAAGGAATAAAATACTAACATGTCAACGTGCAATGGAAAGAAGTATCCTTAACTTAAAACTAAAAGATAAATGCAAAAACAATGACATTCGCAAGAAAACGAGAGTGATAGACGCATTACATTACTCTCCTAAATTGAAGTGGAAGTGGGCAGGTCGTGTGTAGCACGATCTACAGATACCAAATGGACTAAACGAGTAACCATGTGGACAGGACCAACAGGCAAACGCAAGCAAGGAAGACCGAAAGAAAGATGGGTCGATGAAATTGAAAAGACAGCAGGAAAAAATTGGTTAACAATAGCACAGAACCGAAAAGAGTGGGAAAAGATGGAGGAGGCCTTTACCCAAAGAGGGGTTCTTAATTGAAATATATATTGTATTTTATTTTCTAAGCGTACATGTAATTGTTGTATTGTAATTATTTTCTATTAAGGAATAAAGAGGCTTTATTATTATTATTATTATTATTGGGGTATCTATATAATTTTCTCACCTGGTTGGGTTCTATAAATATATAATTATAAATTAAAATGAAAAGATAAATATACATAAATATCAATAAAATAAAATAAACACAAAAACTACATAAATAAATAAGATCCAACCAGATGGGAGTCCTCGGAAGGGGAGGCCAAACGGCTGAGGGTTAGGGGGAAAGGGAAAGAAACCGGCGGACGACGCGGGCGGTAACGAGGAGCACCGCCTTCTGCATTTGAGCCCGGAGCGGTCCATCACGGAGTCCCAGTCGCCTCAGATGACCCGAGAGGCTGACTGGGATTAGCCCATTTGAAGAGACGACTACAGGAATAATTTCGGTCGGCAGACCACCCCACATGTCGGTCACCTCGTGAGCTAGGTCCAGATATTTTGTTCGTTTCTCTGTTTCGGCTTTCACGAGGTTCTCGTCATACGGAATGGTAATGTCGATCAAAAATATCCTTGACTGTGCCCGGTCCATCAGCACAATATCAGGCTTATTCGCAAGAATAGTCCTGTCTGTGATGATGACCCGGTCCCAGTAGAGCTTGGCGCGGTCATTTTCGAGCACGGCTTCCGGTAAGTACTTGTAATACGGCAATTTTTGGTCCACGAGACCGTATTTCAGAGCGAGCTCCTGGTGTAGTATTCTGGCTACTTGGTTGTGCCTGTGTAAGTACTCAGAGTTAGAAAGCGCCGAACAACCGGAGATGACATGCCTAAGTGACTCCCCGGGATGGCGACAAGCTCGACAGACGTCGACAGTGCCATCCTTTAGGATGTATCTCCGTTAGTTGTTGTTGTTAATAACCTGATCCTGTATTGCACAGACAAAACCCTCGGTTTCCCCGAAGAGGTCACCGAAACGTAGCCAGTTGAGGGAGGCGGCTGTATCTACGTAAGGCTCATGTAGAGCCCTGTAGTACCTCACGTGGAGCTCCTTCTCCTTCCATACGGTCTCCCGGTCGGAAATGCTCTGCACTGCCGGGTCTTGCCATTGCTCGTTGGCTAAGGATAGAGGGGTAAGTCCTTTATCACTAGAAATGACGTCATTATAGAATGGATCATCCGATCTCTCCAGGAAGTAATGACGGAGACTGCACACTTCGCGATTATGCATGGTGAGCGCGCTCAGGAAGCCACGCCCACCATGCTTTCGCGGCAATTACAGTTTATTATTATTATTATTAATGCTACGACAAACGGCCGTTTCTACTGAATAGTGGGAGGGGCTTGAGCCACTGCTACGGCTATTGACTCGGAAAAATAACCTCCTGTTTGTTTATGCACTCCTATTTTCGCAGCGCTGATTTATTGGTTTAATTTTATTTAATATCTATAATAATATAAGGCAAATAACAGATCCAATACACGAACACTCCATGAGCGGTCTGAGAGGGAAGGAAAAATAAACCATAGTTGTGTATTATATTGTTTAATGCCTCGGGGATATAAAATATAAGAATATATAATATAATAAATCATTATGTTTCTGGGGTGTCAAATAAACTATATTTTTGAACAAGTAGTAACTTGATGTAATGAGTTCATTAAATTTTTGAAAGTTCTTGTGTCCTTCACTGTGTGGTGGTGGTTTAAGAATATCCCTTTCACCATATGCAGCATTGTCTTGACAATGTTGTCAAACCCGCCTGCCAAGAGTGGCAAGTATGGCAAAACCTTCCTTTTAGGCAATCTATGGACGAGGCCTATGTTCAGCAATGGTGTTTTATGGGCTGTGATGGAATTCTCTTGTATCAAAAATACAATAACTGTATATAATCAATCGCGCGCAAAATTACCATTAGGTAAATAAAAAGAACTGTTGCATGCGTTTGATGTGTATTATTTGAACCTGTATAAATTACACATAAGTATAAAAACAAAACAGATGAAAAGTAAAAGTAAACACGACATAATATTATATTTATGTTTTGTTATCAGAACAAATTTTTATCCACACAGTGTAGTGTAGTAAAAAAGTTTGCAATTGGTAGAGCCACTGTGCAGCCACATTGTGAATTTACTGCGAGGGCTCTAAGGAAAAGGATCACGCTCTCATAAAGTAAAAGCATAAAAATAACTCAATACCGCTATGTTTTATATGGTTAGTGTAAAGAACCAGAAACCCTTTTTAATGGAAACAAGGCGTCCATAGTCCTCAGGGGTGACAACGCATCTGCACTTTGAATGGAGGATATCCACAGCAATCACTTACCATCAGGTGGCTGTGTGCTAGTTTGTCACTCTTATACTTTTAAAATATATTTAAAATGTATATTATATTTACATCTCTTTGTTCGAAAGGTTTTATTATTATATTATGGAGCATATAATTCTTTTTTTGTTTGTATGCAACTCTCAACTTGTTTAATCGATTAATTATATCAGCGTATTTTTGTGAACTGCTCAAAGTGCCGTTAACAACTCGAAATAAATTTAAACTCTTGTGCTGGGAGAGATTCATCTGATTCGAATACACGATTTCATGGTTACATAGTCCGGACATTAACCATTAATAGAGCCAATCTAATCGGTATAGAATTTGTATTCTATAAACTATAACTAAAAACTAACTGATCAATCGTATTAGAGCAATCCTTTAATGATAGTTGTAATTGGATATAATAATAAATAAATAATCTTATGATAACTTCTTCTAAATATTTTAACCAATCATAATAATTCATCAAAATAACGTAATAATATGACAATTTCATGAAATTATTGCTAGAATATAAAATGTGAATAGATTGGTCATCCCATATCTCGTGATCTTTAAAAGTTTTAAAGGGATTACTACTGGCTGAGTTCCATACTTCTTCACTGAGCAGTAAAAAAGGAAACTGAATCGCATAAGACTTAGTTCAATGTCATCTATTTCTGTTAAATTTAGTTCACTTGTCCATTATTAGCCAGATTGTTGATATATTGACGAAGGTCCAAATTAAATATGGACGGGGAAGTGACGAGAGAGGTGTGATCCGTAGTCTTTCCCTATCCCTCTGGGTAACAGGCATGAGAGCTTACGTATTATGTATGTATGAATAGGCCAGCGTTTGACTGCTGTACTACCTGATGGTGAGTAATGATATAGTCAACGATGATAAAGTGCATTGACTTAGCTAAACAGAAACCCACTTACTCTTGTAAGGTAAAAGTGAGTAGGCTCCTGGCAAATTATTCCACTCTATTTCTGTACAAGTTACGAACAACAAGACTAATCATTTGGTTCGAAAGTGTGGTATTTAGACACCAAAGATCTAATAACTGGTTGGGAGTGTCTCTTTGTCCGATGGCGGAAGAGACAGAGGGGAGAAAAGATATCCTTCGCACACTTTCCGAATGTATTTATATATCTCGAGACGAAAGATGGACTTAAACAAGTTGATTGATGGAATATTGTGTTGAGCTCTAAGTACCCTGGCATACTTGCAATATTAAAAAATAGCTATTAAATTATTCATCTCAAAGGGATTATTACGTGGTTTTCTAAATGAAAGAAATCTTGCATTTAAATTCATCCGATGCAAATGCGCCCGCTTTGCTTTTCCACATCCACCCATTTGGCGACTCTAATGACACTGAAATACATTAATTATTCAACACTTTCCAGCGCTCGTGAAATTCATTAAAACAAATCAAGAATTATGGCGTTTCGTTTAGGAGATTACATTTAAGGACAGTGTGATCAAAGGTAATGAAACACAACTGCAGGTTTACAAACTTTTGACATTGAATAAATAAATTAATGAAAGGGGCATGCGGAAAGGGGTGTAATTCTTATTACATATTTGTTTCAAACTGGAAAACACTGTGGGTCTGAATAAACATACATACGTACGTTTAGTCTCTATAGACCCAGGTCCCAGTTATGTAAGTGCAAAAACACATGAGAGCGCTTATGAGATTCAAAGACTTGTAAGTTTTATATAATTCGATGAAAATAATTGACAATTTTCAATATTATACCTGAATATTATATTATTATTATTATAAGAGATGACATCATTATTTTTAATTTTTTCAAATTGAAAATAGTTTTGCTTACATTAATGTAGCTTATTTTCATTAAAATATCAAGGTACGTAAATTGTTGCAAGTAGCGACTTGTACCTATTTATTAAATACTTATTTTTTCCTATTTTTAGATTAATATTAAGCGCTTATAATTTAAAAATCATTATTTTTACAGACTTTTAACACAGTATACTAAGTACTGTACACTACTTGTACCATTTACCTACAGTGATTTGTATAAGTAAAATAATTTTCAACGGTTTTAGTAGTACATTATTCAAAATATGAAAAAAAAAACTACAGGTTTTCTTTTCGAGTAATCTTACCATTCAAATCTTTTCTCATTAATTTTAAACCAAAAAGGCCTTAAAACATTTCTAAATCGTTTTCAGCTTAAAAGATAAGAGTCTTCATTAGTTTAAACAAAATTTGGATAAGTATAATATATTTTACAAAAAATGCTAATTCTGTAATTTGAACCTTTCAAAACTGCTTAACTTTCAATTCAATAAAACAGAAAAAGAAATGGCTATTACAATTACTCTTTTTTTGTAGTGTCTTCATTCTAAAAATTACAATATTTTTGTTGGTCATCCGTAGTGTAAAGTTGAAAGAAAGATAATTTTCTTTAATAACAAGTGATACATATCGTTTCTATGAGGTTAATTTAAATTTTTATGTTTAGCAAATCGAAAATAACAGACGCTATAAATAATATAGATCATTTTTATCGATGTTTTTATTTTATTTTCGAACTCTGAACTGCTATATTATTATTACACAACTAAAAGCACCTATCACTAAAACTACACTAAAAGGAAGTACCTTCTTCTGTATGGCTCCTAAGATCTTTAATAAACTACTTAAAAACCAAAATACAAACAAAACATTTGACTATTTCGAAAACAATTGTTTTCACTGAGACAGAATTTTTCACTGACCAGTTATAAATTATATTTCCCTGTAATATTCATAGTTTAACCTCTCAAACCTTATGCGGTCGCATGTGACCATGGCCATATTCCATCAAATCCCTAGAGGTCCCACGAGACCGCACCCACCCACAGCACTTTAACCCATAAAATCTTAAATTTACAGACTACTTTTCTATGAAGAAGTTTGGCATTTTAGGCTCAATGTAAAATTCCCTATCCTCTAATGCAATAAAACGTAGTTAGTTTATGGGTTTTTATTTATAATCTACGTTCATTTCGTACGCCTATTTCGTGTGGCGAGTTATTGTGCTGATTTTTAGATTTTTCTAATGTTTTATTAGTGTTTAGTATTGTGTTTTATTATAAAATTGTTACAAAAGTTTTTTTTGTAAAAGTTGTGAATATAATTTATCTTTTTACGTAAATAATTTCGAGTAATATATTTAAATAATTGTGATATTCAAGCTGCTGTTCCGTGTTAGGTAAGTACATTTTTAATTATGAAAATACAACTAAAATACATTTGTAATGACGCAATAGCACTAAAAGAAGTAATATTACATAGTAAATAAACACAACCAAGTATTATATTGAAATTTATAATGAATATTACTGAAAATAAATGTCTGACAAATTCAAGGTTAGGTTAATGTTTAGCAACGCCGCGTCACGCCAAACGACCGAACGATGTTAGTCATTTTAGCTGGCGGCTGAGGGGTTAAAATTAAAAATAATAAATATTACTATGTGATTACTTATATTATAAATCATTACTTGATAATATTTATTATTTTATATGTGAAGAATTAAATTACAATTATTTCACTTTCTGTTATATATGTACAATGTTGTACAATATATATAATATGTAATACATGTATGTGTACAATGTATGTAATACATAACAGAAAGTATAAATATAACAGAACAGATGTACAACGTGGTATATGGTTGTATCATGAATGGTTCGGCTCGACCGTGGAAGGACCACGCTCTCACAGAATACCAGTGTAATATAGCATTTTAATGCTGCTGTGTTTCGTATGGTGAGTGTAGAGAACCGGAGACTTGTTTTACTGGAATTGAAGCATTCCATCTTAGTCCCTAAAAGGGTGACAACGCATCTGCATTTTGATTCTTAAGCGAGGTTAAATTTAGATGTTTATGTATCACAGCATTCACTTATCATCCAGGTGGATTGTATGCTCGTTAGTCACCTTTATCCTATAAAAAATAGTACCCGGATGACCGAGCTTTGCTCGGTTTTTTTTTAGAAATTACGTTTAGATACAAATTACATACTGATGAATAATATTTTTTGATCTTATTGACCTAATAGAAAAACTGAACTGGTTATTTGAATAAAAAATCATGAGTGCAATTAGTTTAATTAAAATTTTCGTATTTTAAAAAAAAGCTAAAAAAGGGCTAGAAATAATAGATTTTCTCACAAAAGAAGAGAACTTGAAAAAAAAAGAGAAAAAATCGCACCGAAGGCAGGACGCGAACCAAGACATTACGATTTTGCGACCGCTCAATATCCAGTTGAGCTATTATGATCATTAACACAGTGTCAAAATTTACCTTTTTTATTGTAGGAGTTTTTCATTGCCTGAAAACACGTACAAAAAGAAATTTTCTAAAAATAAATGTTAGCTAGATCGATTTATTGCCCCCAAAACTCCCTGGACACCAAATTTTATAAAAATCCAAAACCTTCAGGCGTTCTTAAAATATATTTCTAATAAATCTGAGTTCTAAATTTATTAAAAGGCAAAACAGCATTGAACAACCTGGAAAACGGTTTCATAGTGGTAAGAAAGGATCGTCGAATAAAACATTTAAATTGTCTATTAAGGACACTTTTTTATTATCACGCATATTGAAATAAAAAATTCCAATCGCAGAGGAAATGAGGAAACATCTAAATACATCTAGTATTTGTTCAATTCAATTAAATGCGGTTCATTTATTTGTTAAGTATAGGTGGTAGTATACAGATAAAGTCATATTGGTTGTCAGTATTACTGTGTTTGGCCATTTAGTGGCATGCAAATTTTTAATAAGTTCATAAACAACTCAATAAAAAAATAAGTTAATTACATCCTATATCTTTATACGAGCAATTTTTGTATATATATATATATATATATATATATATATATATATATATATAAAATATATATATATAAGAATTGATCGTTTAAAGGTATAGGATTTTATTTATACTTTCATCTTTCAAAGCTTGTTGAAACTGAATTATATTATAGCCACATGCATATTTTTAAATGTTTATTGTGAAGTAAAAAAAAGTCTTAAAATGTTAATTTTTACTAACCTTCTCTTAAAAATTTCATCCCCTTCTTTTGGCTAACATTAACAAAATGTTGGAAAATATTCGAATACGACCTTTTAACCGGCGCGTCCAATTTTGCGCTTAACTCCTTATTATTTCACTAATGCTCTGTTTAGAATGTGTATAAAAGTGCTAATTACATAATTATTCATTTTAGAAATTTTTATTTATTAATGAAAAGTTTTATTTATTTTTATGTTCGGTGTCCTGAATAAAAGTTAAGCAATATTATTACTACAAATATTTTAGTATATATTAGATCAATACCCATGAAATTGCAGTTTATATGAATTAAGTTAACGTTATTTTATTTCTATATTTCTTATTTCTACTAATTAAAGTAATCACTCAGTACTGGAGAACGGCAATTTTATAGGTAAAGATCTATTACATACAATCGGAACTGGTGGTTATTTTACAATACGGTGCAAGAGTAATAGAGCATGCCGTCAACTGCTTATATTTTCGTCGTTAAAAATATTTTTTAGCGAACGCTACAGCCTGTATACGGCCTTCTACCTTTTTCTGAAAGGATCATGGAGCAATAAGTCTGCTAACTCACGTCTCACGACTCACGTGACTACCTGTTGGTGAACTTCACATTTTCTTGAAATATTATAATCCATACAAATTTTACTCACGATGTTTTGCTCGTGGTAACTGGACACATATAATTTCAACTAAAAATTTCGTTTGTGACAGCGAGGATCAAACGCGGGATACAAGCATAATGTGAAATTTTCGGCGAGCAATCAGCCACTGAGCTATCATGATTATTTTGCCTTAAAAATCGATTTTGTCTTTAAATACTAAAGTTGCACTTGCACTCAAGACGAACTTACAGTCAACCTGCAGATATAAGGCCACTGTAATTCATGGACACCTGCAGCGAACTTCATGCAACGAATGCTACAATCGCGCTGTCACCCCTGAGGACTAAAATGTAATGTCTTTAATAGTATTGGTACTAGCTCTCTATCTTGTTCAAGCCGCAACACAGTATTGCAAGTAATATTTTAATTTCGGCAGAAATGGGTAAGAGTGTAATACCTAACTACCCTGCCGGACTCCTAGGCAGAAAGTAGTTCTACCACCTAGTTCCTATTTTCCTAGTAGTGGCAGTCTCTAGAATAGAATAAATAGAATATTTTTTTATTCAATATAGATTACATGTAACTCTAATTAAAAGTAATTTTTCACATTACCACCGGTTCGAAAAAAAACCTCTGTCCTGGGAAGAATCAGCAAGAAACCCAGCGGGACCTTTTTTAAAAATAAATTTTGCAATGTCAATGGTCACAAAATATTTACAAAATTTGTTTTAGAAAAAGCTTTGAAGCTACTACCTCATTCCCATGGGATATTACCAAACGTGCATTTATTTATATTATAATAAACCTTTTATAGAGTTTTACTATAATTAAATATTTAAATTTGATATTAGAGAGACCTTGTATATCTTCAAGGACTTTGTTGTAATACCATATACATTGCCTCAAGAATAAATTTCTGACTCTGTGAAGTCGAGAAACTGGTTAGTGATACCAGCATGTTTTGTTCCTAGTGTTTACAAAGTAAATATAATTTTTTTACTAAAACTATCTCCGTTTTTGTGAACATACATTATTTTTTGTAGATATATCGAGAGGCCAAAGTTAATATATTTATTTCTTAAACATTTTCTCTAAGAGACTCTTGGTTTAAGGTTGTAAATAGCTCTTATCATTAAACTAACCCGTCCTAAGTCCACTGCTGTACACAATTCGACTGTTTTCTTTTGTACGAATGTTACGCGATTCCTTTGCTTATTGAGATAAACTCCAGAGATCCAGATATAACTGTACTTCCGTCGTCGACAAAATTATCTATGAATGGACCAGTCCTGGGTATAGTACCGTCAACATAGCCTTTCACTACGTCCCAAGTTGCTTTACCTTTATTGCAAAAGTTAGGTATGTACTTTGGTTACGAAGCAAATGAGCATTTCCTTCAGAATTCGGAATATTTTATGTACGATAATTTATTATTATAGCTTTTATTTAAATAGTAGTTGTATCTTAGCTTTCTTTTAGTTTTACAACTGATTTTAAGACTCTTTGTTACCAACAAATTCCGCCAGCTCTAAAATTATTCCTTCGACTTATTATGGAAAAGCAAACTTTAAAAAAATAGTAGATCTTGGTTTAATTTCTTGAAAACTTCATTGGTATCTCATCTTTTCAATATTTTAGAAAATGTTATACTCCTAATGCACTCTACAAATTTACTTAGATAATTGATAGAATCAGGCGTTAATTTGCAAAAATCCATTATAATAAAAAAATAAAAATATAAATTTCTTCGCAACCTTCCGCTAAATAAATACAATGATGTGTCTTACCTGGATTTAAGAGCACCTCCCGCCATCCTAAAATTGAATGCACTAACTCCGTCACCACTAGTCCCAGCACCACTACTCCCAACACCACTATTCCAGGTAAGACACACCATCGACGATAATACGACACGTGTTTCGCCTCTACACGAGGCATCTTCAGGTAATGTAGACTCTACGGCAGCTGACCGCTAAGTGAGCGGCGAGCCGAAACAGCTGCTATTTACATACACAATCGCTAAACACCAAAGTAGCGAGTGACCGCGCCGTGCGATAACAAACCTGCTACTAATTATCATTATTGTTATGATTAATATATTTAAATACTATTATTACTATTGTTTTATTGATATTATTAGAGTTATTTATTATTAATAATCTTAAAATTATTATTAAAGATTAGCCTTAAAGATGTTGTCTACATTACTTGAAGATGCCTCGTGTAGAGGCGAAACACGTGTCGTATTATCGTCGATGGTGTGTCTTACCTGGAATAGTGGTGTTGGGAGTAGTGGTGCTGGGACTAGTGGTGACGGAGTTAGTGCATGCAATTGAGGGAGGGCGGGAGGTGCTCTTCAATCCAGGTAAAACATATCATTGTATTTATTTAGCGGAAGGTTGCAAAGAAATTTATACTTTTATTTTTTATTACATTTACTTAGGTTATTTTTTGAAAGAAAGAAAGAAAGAAAGAAAATAACTTTATTCGTTGCTACGCTAATACAAACACATAAAAAAAAACAAACAATTAACTCAACACAAAAAATAAACAATTAATAGTAAAAAGTATTTATAAAAAGTATTTAAATATATGTTGGATTGCAGCAACGAAAAGGACCCGACTCAGCATTATGCTACAGCAAAGAGCCGCAGCGCTGTTATTCTGTCGGGACCACTAATCTAAAACATACGAGCAGCTGTCAGACAGATTTAATGCAAAAAAAAAACTAAAGATATTTTAAATGTATATGTTTATGCAATATAATATAAAGATAATATTCTGAAAAACGATAAATAATGAAAAATAAATAGATAAATATATTACTTTTAACTATGTTGGCAATAGTATATAATAGAATAATGCAAGGAATAATAATAATAAATTAAAAATATTTATACTATGTTATAGAGCTAATTCCTGGACAATGGTGTATATCATTGACCAATATGCGATTTTGTGTATTAAGTGTCTGCGCATGTGAACTATTAGTGGAAGCTGTGAAACAAGTGCTCTGATGGAGATGGATTCTCAAGATAAGCTGTTTGCATAGGCATCTTTGGATACCATCGCCAATTGTCTGCTGCCTGCTGGCTCAAGTTGCCATCAGAATCTCCCAAGGGCTGCACCATGTGACGCATCAACATGTTTTGAAGCAGTGAATTACGAAGGATAATTATACACAAAGACAAGGCTGTATGGCATAGTTCCTTTGCCTGCTCTCACGAGCGAATAACAAAAACAACAACAACAACTGCTTGTACATGTCATCTACAAAGAGAATAAGTCACTACGGTCATCTATTTCAATTTCAATTATAATATAATAGAAATTGAATTTCATTACGTACTTTATTCTTTAGAACATAGGGAACCATCAAAAATTAAAGTAAAATAATAATAACGCAAACCACCTACCTAGTGTATCAACAACCAGTCTTTGTATTGTTACTTTGTATTTTCTTTGTTATCTAGAAGGTACAATTTATATCGCATTTTGAAATTAACCTTGGATTGAATTTCACGAAAGGGGGGTGGGAGATTATTCCAACACTTTGTTGCTAGGTAGCGAAAACTGCCGCGAAAAGCAGCCGTGACGTGTCCTGGAACAGTAAGTAAAAACTTAGCGCCACGAGTACAGTGAAAGTTATGTTCACTGGACCAGGTAAGCTTTTCATATAAATATTCGGGAGTTTTGTTTTTAATTACTCCAAATAGTAAAGTAGCAAAGTGCAATTTGAGCCTTGATGACATGTTAAGCAGTTTGCTATTTTCCAAATAAGGAGAAACATGTGCTCTCGGAGGGATATTAAAGCAAAAACGAGCACATGTATTTTGTACTCGCTGAAGGAGCTTCATTGTTTTCGCTAAGAGACAGGGTCCGTAGGCCGAAATGCAGTAATTTAGTTTAGACAAGATGAGAGTCTCACAAAGGGTTACTCTTAAATTCAAACTAAGGTAATCAAGTATCTTGTAAAGTACCTTTAACCTATAAAAACAAGAACGCACCACATCTAAAACATAACTCTCAAATTGCAACATGCCGTCTATTTTAAGGCCAAGATTGCGAGCCTCTTCTACCTGCTGAATGATTTCTCCTTCCAATAATATTCTGGGTTGACTGTCAGTTATTTTCTTAATTTGGTATCCAGATCCTAATATCATAAATTTTGTTTTAGCTGGATTGAGAATAAGCGAGTTCACTTTAGACCACTGTGCAATGCGCTCCAAGTCCTGATTAATCCTATTTATACTATCGGAAACCTCTGAAGGATGGAATGACAGATATAGCTGAAGGTCGTCAGCATACATGTGATATTTACAGTTTTTAATCACAAGAATCAAATCACTGCAGTATAAAATAAACAGGAGGGGCCCTAATATGGAGCCCTGTGGAACACCCCTAGTAACAGGTAGAGGGTGTGACTGAATAGTACCTGTACCATCCGTATTGTGCAGCTCAACAATCTGATGTCGGCCACAGAGGTAACTGTGAAACCACTTAATTGTACTATTTTCGAAGCCATAATAAGACATTTTAGAAAGGAGCATGTTAATGCTAATACTGTCAAATGCCCTGGAGTAGTCAAGGAGAACAAGAACCGTCCCCCTACCTTGATCTCTAGAAGCTAGTATATTGTCCACAACATCAACAAGTGCTGTACAAGTACTACGGCCTTTGCGGAAACCTGACTGATATTGTGGCAGAATATTTTCTGGTCAGCCGTAAAAATTAAGCTATTTAAGAATTTGTTTCTGTGTTTTATTAACCATATTATACTGTTCGACAAAAAATGAGATTGACTTCATTATGACGACCAGACGCCAACTGTTCAGTGATGTCTCAGTGATCGAAAGGGTGAAAACTGGCAGCGATCACCGAATAGTTAGAGGCACAGTGAACCTAAACGTTAAGTTGGAGAGGTCTCGTCTAATGAAGTCAACGATCCGTCCCCCCTCGTGCTCCAAAAAATGAGATTGACTTCATTATGACGACCAGACGCCAACTGTTCAGTGATGTCTCAGTGATCGAAAGGGTGAAAACTGGCAGCGATCACCGAATAGTTAGAGGCACAGTGAACCTAAACGTTAAGTTGGAGAGGTCTCGTCTAATGAAGTCAACGCTCCGTCCCCCTCGTGCTCTAATCCAGAATCCCGAAAACTTTCAGCTTGAGTTACGTAACCGATTTCAGTGCCTAAAAGATTGCAATGCAGTGGACGATATGAATGACAAGCTCGTGAAAACTGTCCATGCGGTCGGAGCTAAGTTCTGCAAGACCCGCCGCAGAAGAACACAAAAACTCTCCGATCACACTCTTAATCTCATGGCTGTTAGACGGGAGATGAGGCTGCAATCGTCAACAGATTTGACAGCATACAGGCAACTGAACAGAAAGATCTCCAAATGCATGCGGCGAGACTTACGCAACTTTAATACTGCTCGTATTAAAGAAGCGATCGAGCGGAACCAGGGCTCCAAAGTCTTTGCCAGAGATCTGTCTGCCAGTAAGAGCCAACTGTCAAAGCTGAAGACTGAACAGTTACAATAAAAGTTTTAGAAAAAGGTATGAATTTCGCAATAACACCGCGAAAAATACCGTATGAGGACATTATCTGTAGTGTTGAAGACTGTCTGTATAAAAATAACATTGGCAATGAAGATTTAGAGGCCATACGTCAAGATATTTCGTCTATGTTACGTCGAAGTTCAGTGCCGAAATTAAATCTTCCCATAAATGTATTTAACGCGTTGAAAAACTTACGCAACAGACCAGAGCTTACGATTCTCCACGCAGATAAAGGCAATACTGCGGTTATAATGGATACGTCAGATTACAATTTTAAAATACAACAACTTTTATCGGATGAAACTACATACCGAAAGGTCAAAACAGACCCTACAACTAATACGCTTAAAACAACTAGCGATCTAATTAAGAAATATAATCTTATCTATAATATAATCCGAGAAATTTGAATCTGGACGTTAATTCGATAATACCTTCATGTGCCAAACAACCGAAGTTGTATGGGTTACCAAAAATACACAAACCGAACGCTCCATTACGTCCAATAGTGAGTAAGATTGATTCGCCTACTTACAGATTGGCTCAATACTTAGCTAAAATATTATCACCACTCAGAGGACACACAAGAGCTCACACTAAAGATTCATACCATTTTGTCAGTGAGATAAAAGACCTACGTCTTAATGACAATGAAACCATCGTCAGTTTTGATGTTCAGTCTCTATTTACATGCCTACCTGTTGAAGACTGCATGTCAATTATAACTAGGAAACTAAAGGAAAATAATATGCCAGCAGAATATGCAGTATTACTCAGACATTGCCTTACATCTGGCTATCTATTGTGGAAGGAAGAGTTTTACAAGCAAGTAGATGGTGTTGTCATGGCTCACCTGTATCTCCCATTATCGCCAATATATTCATGGAATACTTTGAGGAAGCCCTCCTTACTGCACCTGTTACACCAAGGATCTACAAGCGGTACGTAGACGATACTTTCACAATTTTACCATCAGACAAAGTAACTGCATTTTTAGAACATCTTAATTCCATAAACTATAAAATTCAATTTACTATGGAGTTAGAGGCGAATAATTCCTTACCTTTCCTAGATGTATTAGTCATCCGAAATACTAACAACACCATTGGTAATACTGTGTATAGGAAAAAGACCCATACAAACCGATATTTAAACGGTGAATCTTACCACCTTCCTTCACAGTTAGCTACCGTGGGCAAATCTTTGTTACAGAGAGCACGAGGGATCTGTGACAGCAAACACCTGGCCGCCGAGCTTCAGCACGTCAAGCAAGTTCTGCACGACAACAAGCTTCGGGTCCCGCGCCTACGTCACAGTGACCGAGTGAAGCCGGCCACAGTCGAGCGTGTGCCTGCTGTACCATATGTTAGAGGTGTCACAGACAAGATTGGCTAAATCTAGAAGCGAGCTTCTATTAGAACATTCTACAAGGCGCCGAAGCAGATTTGTCAGTTCCTACCATCAGTCAAGTGTCTAATTCCTCTACAAGATGCAGGAGTGTACAAGCTTGATTGTGAATTTGGTCTCTCTTATATAGGACAAACAAAAAAGATCAATTACAACCCGCATAAAAGAACATATAGCTGATGTGAAGCATCAACGTTCCGGGAAGTCTGCAGTTTGCGATCATATCCTAGACGGCCCCAACCATTACATCAGATTTGATAGACCACAAATCCTTGCGAAAGAACACCGATTCCTACCAAGGATGATACGTGAGGCTATTGAAATTAAAAATCATCCTAATTTCAATAGAGAAGGAGGCTGGGTGGCCACAAGGTCACCTGCTTGGGATCCTATAATTAATAAAATTAAAACTAAACCCAAGCATACCACTGCAAGACCTCAGGACGTAGTCAGTTCATTTTGCATAGATCGGACCATAAACGATAATTAAAAAATGCTGAAGGTACTCCGGGTTTAATAATGACATCGGGACGTCAGTCATCTCAGTCCCCGGTGACCGGTGAGCATGGGTGGAAAGCGCCCGAAACGACGGGAATTAAAAATAATAGTAAAATCATCATCATCATCATCATTACAGCCCTTCACAAGTCCACTGCTGAACATAGGCCTCCCCCAAGTAATGCCACAAAGCACGGTCCTGAGCCACCTGCATCCATCGACTTCCTGCATGTCTTACCAGGTCGTCACTCCATCTAGTGGGGGGTCGCCCTACACTACGCCTACCGGTACGAGGCTGCCACTCGAGAACCTTTCTTCCCCATCGGTTATCGGTTCTTCGAGCTATATGGCCGGCCCATTGCCACTTCAGCTTACTAATCCGTTGGGCTATGTCGGTCACTCTGGTTTTACTGCGGATATCCTCATTTCTGAGTCTATCACGCAGAGAAACTCCGAGCATAGCCCTCTCCGTAGCTCGCTGAGCGACCTTAAGCGTCCTCATACGGCCAGCAGTGAAGGACCACGTCTCAGATCCGTAAGTCATCACTGGCAACACGCACTGGTTGTACAATCTAGTTTTTAGAGATTGAGGTATACCTGACGAAAAGATATGCCGTAATTTCCCGAACGCTGCCCAGCCGAGTTGAATCCGTCGATTGACCTCTCGGTCGAAGTTGGACTTACCTAGTCGGACTATTTGTCCCAGGTAAACGTATTCGTCAACAACTTCGAGCATAGTGCTCCCAACAACTACCGGCATAGGTGTGACATGGAAATTGTACATGATCTTTGTTTTGTCCATGTTCATCTTAAGACCTATCCGTTGGGAGGCACTATTGAGGTCATTGAGCATAGTGCTTAAGTCCTCCAGCGATTCTGCCATAAGGACTATATCGTCGGTAAATCGAAGGTGAGTGATGTACTCGCCATTGATGTCAATACCGTATCCTTTCCAGTCCAGTAGCTTGAAAACGTCTTCCAATGCAGCGGTGAAGAGTTTCGGGGATATAACGTCACCCTGTCTTACACCTCTCTGCAGTTGGATAGGTTTCGAGCTCTGGTTCTGTACTCGGATAGCCATCGTAGCCCTACTGTACAAACACTTCAGCACTTCGATATACCGACAGTCAACTTGGCACCGCTGAAGGGACTGTAGCACCGCCCAAATTTCGACGGAATCAAAGGCTTTCTCATAGTCCACATACGCCAGGCAAAGTGGCAGATTGTACTCTTCAGTCTTCTGTACAATCTGCCGCAGGGTATGTATGTGGTCTATGGTACTGAAGCCTTTTCGGAAACCGGCTTGTTCGGGAGGCTGGAAGTCGTCAAGTCTGCGTGCGAGACGATTCGTAATGACTCTCGAAAACAGCACGTAGACGCGGCTCAGAAGGGAAATCGGTCTGTAGTTCTTTAAGAGAGCGTTGTCGCCTTTCTTAAAGAACAAGACCACCGCACTTCTGCTCCACGCCTCTGGAGTAATGCCACCATGGAGGACGGAATTGAAGAGCTTCTGAAGGACTTCAAGTACCGGTGTTCCACCCGCTTTCAGAAGCTCCGCTGTAATTCCATCCTCGCCTGGGGCCCTGCCGTTTTTAAGGTGCTGGAGAGCCATTCTAATCTCGCTTAGACTGACGTCCGGGATATCATCGGAATAGTGTCGGATAAGACTTGCTCTTGGATCGTTACTCACACTTGCGTGTGGCTCCAACGATGATGTGTACAGCTGCCCATAGAACCTCTCAATCTCACTCAAAATCTCAGGTGTCCCGGAAACGATGTTGCCACACTCAGTCTTCAGCCTTGACAGTTGGCTCTTTCTGGCAGACAGATCTCTGGCAAAGACTTTGGAGCCCTGGTTCCGCTCGATCGCTTCTTTAATACGAGAAGTATTAAAGTTGCGTAAGTCTCGCCGCATGCATTTGTAGATCTGTCTGTTCAGTTGCCTGTATGCTGTCAAATCTGTTGACGATTGCAGCCTCATCTCTCCGTCTAACAGCCATGAGATTAAGAGTGTGATCGGAGAGTTTTTGTGTTCTTCTGCGGCGGGTCTTGCAGAACTTAGCTCCGACCGCATGGACAGTTTCCACGAGCTTGTCGTTCATATCGTCCACTGCATTGCAATCTTCTAGGCACTGGAAGCGGTTACGTAACTCAAGCTGAAAGGTTTCGGGATTCTGGATTAGAGCACGAGGGGGACGGAGCGTTGACTTCATTAGACGAGACCTCTCCAACTTAACGTTTAGGTTCAGTGTGCCTCTAACCATTCGGTGATCGCTGCCAGTTTTCACCCTTGCGATCACTGAGACATCACTGAACAGTTGGCGTCTGGTCGTCATAATGAAGTCAGTCTCATTTTTTGTCGAACCGTCGGGGCTCGACCAGGTCCACTTCCTGTGGGGCCGCTTCTGGAAGAAAGAGTTCATCATAAAGAGTCCCTCTTTCTCCATAAAGTCGGCCAGCTGCTGGCCCCTTCGGTTCCGTTGCCCTACTCCAAATTTCCCTACCTTCAGCTCACCGCTTTCTCTTGTGCCCAGTTTTGCGTTGAAGTCTCCCATCAACACCGTGTAGTAGGTTTTGGAGGAATGTATGGCTCTGGAAATATCCTCATACATTTCCTCCACCTCCTCATCGGGATGTGCCGAGGTTGGTGCGTAAACCTGAATGACCTTCAGCGAATACCGTTTGGTGATTCTGAGTATCAGGTACGCGACCCTCGTCGACACACTCCCAATCTTTACAACGTTGTTGACGAGAGATTTGTGGACGATAAATCCGACACCTCCTTGGGACAGATGGTCGCCCTCCCGGTGATAGAACAAGTTGCCGGACTCGAGGATTGCCGTGTCCTCCCCCTCTCTTCGGACCTCGGATAATCCAATAATATGCCAGCGCAACTTGTCTACCTCTTCTTCCAGCTCCAGTATCTTCTCGTCAGTCCTCAGGGTGCGTGCGTTATAAGTTGCCAGGTCGAGTCGTCGTAGGTGGCAACCGAACCTCCACCGGAGATTCTTAGCACCCCCTGCCCCGCCGTTACCATGGTCGCCACCGTAGCCAGGAATAGCGGGGCCGCCGGGGACTGGGGGCCGTCTGTTTGTGTATTTATTCATTGGGGGGTATTTGCCATAGTTGCCACGCTTGGCGAGCGGGTTGGCAACCGCAGTTTTTTATTACGTCACAGTTGCCATCAGGAAGACGCTGCTGCCCATCTCCTGCCTGTCTCCCTCTGTCGCCTCTTACGACACCCACGGGAAGATATGGGGTAGTGGATATTCTTAACCGCCACTACACGGCAACAAGTAAAATAAACGCGATAAAATACGTAAAAGTAGTTTTAATCAATTTGTGAAGGTCAATTTTGTATATTTTTTGGTATTTTGTTGTAAAAGCTTATAAGATCGCCTCAAGAATGAATAACTGACTCGGTTTATCGAGTAACTGCTACTATTAGTTTGTGTCTGATTCTTGTATTTACAGAATGAATGTCACTTATTTTAGTAAAACTTATTTTACTTTTGTGTACGATTACATTTTCATAAATGTATTAAGGAGGACAAAGTTAATATATTAATTTCTTTTAATTTTTGTCTGAGCGACTCTTCAGCTTTTAAATCATGGATTGCTCTAATGACCTTCTTTTGTAAAACAAAATATGATTTATGTGTCAGTTGCGTATCCCCATAGCAAAATACCATAGGAGAATATACTATAAAAATATTAAAAGTAAACTAAACTAGCTGTATCAACACTGGTAAGAGTTCATATATTTTTATGCTGCTGCAGAACAAAGTCTGCTAGCTAGTTTTGATATACAGGAGCGCCATTTAAGCTTTGCTTCTAGTATAATTCCAAGAAAATATGGCGGTATCAACGAGACTCGGCTCTTCTCCATTAAAAATTACATTAGTATTAACATGTTTGACATTCGGTTCAAATTTCATACAAACAGTGGTAGAGCTACGCAGCAGCCTTTGCTGTTGCACTTATAGGCTGGCTCAAACCGGGGTGGTACCACGACCTCACAGAAGACCGGCGTGAAGTAGAAGCATTGCTTTTGCATTTCGTCTGTTGAGTGCAGGTGGCCGGAGGCCCAATTTGCCCCCCACTCCTTAATATAGTAGCGGAGTTAAATATAATACTACAACAGGAGGGTACCAGCAACTCCGGTGACGGAGAATCTCTCTATGAGCATCCACGTCCAAACCTCCCTACTCTTTCTGAGAGTGGGTGCTCGGGCTGCCCCTCGTATTCTGGGGGAAGGGCGAAATTCCGCTCGAGACTAAACCTGAAAACGGAGCAATAAGTCAAAGGCGTGCCACACTATCCGTGTATTTCTGCAACATCAGGGGACTTCATTCAAATCTTAGCGCCGTCCACTACCATCTAGAAACGGCGAAGCTGACCTTGCTCTTTCTAAGCAAGACACAGGTGTCCTCTCCGGTCGACACTTCATATTTCTCCTACCCGGGGTACAAATTAGAACACTATTTTGTGCCCCGGGCTGGAGTTTGCGTGTACGTCAGAGAGGACATCTGTTTTCAACGCCTCGTTAGCCTTGAAGGTACGGACCTGTCCATCTTATGGCTACGCGTGGACAGAGACAACCATACCCGCGTCTACGGGTGCCTATATAGGTCCTATATCGGTAATGCCGACACAGACCGACTGATCGACCACGTCCAAATGGCTGTAGACTCCATACTACAACAGGTCCCATCCGCAGAAATCGTGATACATGGTGATTTTAACGCTAACCATGCTGAATAGCTAGGTACTCGATTAACCGAACATGTGGGTAGATCTGTTTATGAATTTGCTTTGGCATATGGTCTGACACAACTGATTACCTCGTCTACGCGGATCCCAGATGTGGAAGATCATGTACCTTCCCTGTTGAACCTTCTGTTGTCCTCTCATCCGGACTCATATTAGGTCTCCGTTGATGCCCCTATTGGCTCCTCGGACCATTGTCTGATCCAGAATACAATGCCTCTCACGCTCCCTTCGCAGTTGCGTACTGTAGGTTGCCGCCGTGTTTGACATCATATCGCATCTCGTCCCAATTGGCTGACCGATTTGGACGAGATGCGATCTTTTTTTGCATCCTACCCTTGGAGGCGAGTTCGCTTCTCGCCGGGTGATCCCAGCATTGTTGTTGATTCTGTCATTGATGTGCTGCTACAGGGTATGGAACTATTTATTTCATCATCTGTGGTAGCTATCGGAGGCAGACCCCAGTCTGGTTTGGTCACTTCTGCAAAATTACATTACATAATAAGCAACAGTGTTACCAGGCCGAGGCTCGCGCATCTACGTCTTGGATTGTAAATACCAGCGTTCTTAAAAAGAAGTATAATTCTGCTTTCAGATCCTTCAAAAGTGTCATTGTCAAGGAAAAGTCAGAGCACATCAGCAGAATTGACGAGAAACTTGTTCTTCTTCCTTTAAGAACACGTGCATTCTGGTCTCTCGCCAAGGCTGTCCAAGGGAACTTCTGCCAGCCATCTCTTTCATCTCTGCACGGGGAGGATGACTCACTGGCCCATACCGCAAAGGACAAAGCCAATCTACTGGGCTCTCTCTTTGCATCCAAATCGACTCTTGATGACGGGGGGAACACACCACCGACCATCCCGTGGAGTGAGTGCTCCATGCAGAATGTCCTGTTTACCCAACGCTCAGTGCGCAGAGCACTACTCTCCCTGGACTTCAACAAGTCGAGTAGACCGGATGACGTCCCTCCTATTGTGCTGAAGACGTGTGCTCTGGAGTTGGCACCAGCCTTAACGCGTCTTTTTCTGTACTCCTACTCCCTAGGTGTAGTCCCAAAATAATGGAAGACAACCTACGTGCACCCGATCCCCAAAAATGTAATCGTTCTGATTCGTCCAACTATAGGCCTATCGTCATCACCCCTTTGTTCTCAAAAATAATGGTATCTATTATTAACAGTCAGCTCATGCGCTACCTTGAGGATCACCAGCTGATTAGTGACCGCCAGTACGTTTTCCGATGCGTTCGCTCAGCTTGTGATCCTCTAAATTACCTAACTCATAAATGGGCGAAGGCAGTAGAGTCCAAGGGGGAGGCGTTGGCCGTTAGTTTGGACATAGCGAAGGCCTTCGATCGGGTTTGGCACAAAGCGCTTCCTACGAAGCTTCCTTCCTATGGGTTTTCAAAGAAATTGTGCAATTGGATCACCAGTTTTCTTGCTAATCTGAGCATCAAGGTCATAGTAGACGGTGCATGTTCCGATTACAAGTCCGTTAACGCTGGTGTTCTACAAGGCTGCGTTCTATCACCAAAGCTGTTTTTTTGCATATAAATGACACTTTGCAAATCGGTAGCATTCATTGCTACGCAGATGATGCACTGCTGATGCTTTATACACCGGCCGTGCTAATATGTCTCGGGAAAACATCACCGAGTACCGAGACAAACTTGTGTCTGAAGTAGAGACCTTGTTGAGTAACATCTCGGACTGGGGGGGAATAAGTCTAGTCCAGTTTAATCCCGAGACGACAAAAGTTTGCGCATTTATCGCTAAAAAGAACACCTTCGTCGTGTCTCCTCAGTTTCAAGGTATTCCTCTTGTTGCTTCAGCCAGTATCAGAATCCTCGGCGTCGACATATCGAGTGACGTGCAGTTTAGTAGTCACTTGGAAGAGAAGGCCAATACGTCCCCTAAAAATCTTGGCGTGCTAAGCAGAGCGGGACAGTATTTCATGCCGGCTCACCGCCTGCAACTTTACAATGCGCAGGTTCGGCCACGCGTGGAATACTGTTCATCTGGTTCAACTGGCCCATCTCTGAGCCGGGGCTCCCTAGTGCCGGCTCCTTCCATTTGATCGCATCCATCGTAGATTAGTTCGAATCATCAGCGACCAAGCTCTTTCCGATCGGCTTGACTCACTAGCAACGCGAAGAGATGTTGCATCTCTTTGAGTATTTTATCGCATATACAATTCAGTCGCACACTCTCACCAATTTTACCATCGCACATCGCGACACACTCGCGATACCATCCGTACCATCTGGATGATTGGCTGTTCACCACTAAGTGATTTAAAAGAAGTTTTCTTCCTCGCACAACTTCCTTCTAGAATCAATTACCACCAGAGATTTTTCTGGACCGATACGACTTTGGGACCTTTAAGAAAAGAACGTATTCCTTTTTAAAAGGCCGGCAACGTATCTGCAATCCCCCTGGTGTTGCAGTTGTTCATGGGTGGCGGTAATCACTTACCATCAGCTGAGCCATATGCTCCTTGGCCTCTTTCCTATAAAAAACATTTAGTTTTAGTGCCATTTCAATGCAAGTTATTAACATTACACCAATTTACTAACCTAAAGTATAGCATTATTAATTCTTGATAATTTAGAAACTGTCGTTTAAATTTGAAGATTAACACTGATACTTGAACCATTAGAAAATAATACTCTATCATGGTTATCCCCTACTATGTTAGGTAAGTCAATAATATATACAAGAAACAGAAAGGAGCCCAAGAATTGAGCCCTGAGGTACGCGCATATGTACTATTGACCCGGAAAAACTCACACTATGACAAGTTTTGCGTTTTATTACTTAGATATATAATAATTAATTTAAGAGCATCACTTTTGACAACGTAGTATTGAAGGCTTTGAATTGATCTTTCATGATGAACACAATAGAAGGTTTTGGATAGGTCACAGAATATACTTAAAGCATCATGTGACTTCTCCCATGCATTGAAGACATATTTAATCAGCTCAACACCAGCATCAGTTTTTGAGCGACCCCTTGAGAAACCAAATTGATTTTTATGTAGTAAATTATTTACTTAAAAAATTTTACATTTGTACAAGAATAAATTTTAAAACATTTTAATAAGTGTTAGACAGTACAGAAATAGGTCTAAATTAGCGGGGTCCAATATTTAACACTTAAATAAAGGTATTACTTTAATATGCTTCATTAAATCAGGAAACACACTGATTTGGTACTATTATTAAAATAATCGATAGTTGGAATATGATTGTATCTATTGTAGAGGCAACAACTCTAACAGAAATCCCCCACAGATCGGCAGTTTTCTTAATATCAATAGTTTAAAAATATTTTACAATATCCTTTGATGATACTTTAAGAAATGTAAAATTCTTCGTACACGCATTTAAATTTCGTTTAAGTAATGATTCGGCGATGGCCGAAGAAGAATTCAGTGACTTAGTATTTATGATCGGAATATTAGTATTAATATTTCGGTCATATAAATACTAAGTCACTGAATTCTTCTTATCATTAATATTTTTTTTTTCAAAATCTTCCTGATCTGATTTAGTTAATTTTGTAAAATTTTTAAAATTTAACTGGTAGTAATTGCAGAGTTGACCTTACCAGTTTCACTTTTATTTATACTACTTGTCATTTTAATTTTACCAGAAACCGTCTTTGTTTTGTTGCTCATATACAAATACTTGACTATGGAGCGCACTCTTGTAAATATTTTTGAATATTTTTCACATATTCCATAAATAATACGCTTGGATTAAATGACCTTTCATTGTAAAGTTTATATTACCTTTGTCTACTTTTATGGACTCCTAATGTCACCCATTTTTTGAATACCTTGCGATTGTTCAAGGATAATGTTTTAGAAGTAAAAGTATTACCAAATTCATTGCAAATAAGCTCCACAATAAGGAGCCACTTCTTAAAACTGTTTCTCTTTTAAAAGAACTGACCGCCTGGTTATTGCTGAAGTTAAACATTAATTAAAAGCTTTAACCAAATTGGGCTTTTAACCAATTTTCAGTAATTTATAATATATAAATATTGTTGATATTTAAGAAAATTTTAATTTCTTGCTCTTTGCCTATCATGCCTTATGTATTTTGGTGCACCATGAAATATAGTTACTATCTAAGCTGTGATCAGAACATATGAACATTTTTAAAGAAAAAGTTTGAGGGGTTACAATATTTACGGAATTCAAATGTACGGCGGCCCGACTTGCACTTAGACGCATTTATTGCTTTAAGTCTGGTAGGCTTGCACATATTATTGTATAATTTTATAATTCGTCATGACAAATTTAAAAAACAGTTGTGTGCAATTACGTGTTTGTGTGTTGTTTTTCATCACCGTCGTCTTCGTCGTTGTCATCATCACTACAGCCTATCAAAGCCCACTGGTGACATTAGTCCTCCTGCAAACATTGTCTCATCGTGGTAAATGACGAGTTTTTATTGTTTAAGTTTTTATGAAGATGTTGCTGACCATTTAATGTTTCAGTTTCCCCTTGTCATCTTTTAGAACACTTACAGGAATATATTGGTATTGGGCTCTTGAAAGCCTGAAAGCGGCATGTTATGCCACTTCTTTTATACATTTCGACGTTGAAAGAACATGAACAGTTAGATTTTTATTGTCTATAAAAGTGTTAGATAATCAGTAATGGTGAAATTCGAAGTGGTAAATTATACATAAGAGTAACTTTAAGTAAGTGTTAGTTATGATCTAAAAATAATGAAATCTATTTCTATTTGATGCTTTTGTAAGCGATTTTCTAGTGATTTTAGCGTCAATTCCAGCTAAACCATCAGCAACTTACTACTCTAGGAATAATGGCTGCTATTTAAAATCAAAAACTTTTTATGGAATATCGCTGACAAACGAGTACACTGTTCAACGTATTGCTAAAGGATGCTGTGATCTATAGACACCTACATCATCCTTGATTAAAAATTAAAATGCCTCGTTTCGCGTAAAAACGGTATCCAGTTCTGTACAACCATCATAACGGACACTGTAGTAATAGCTATTCCACGCTGATTATCTGTATGAGCGAAGTCCTTCTTCGGTCGACCTGACTCATTGGTGCTGTAAGTATAAGCTTTTGGTAAAAATACTCGTATATCAAACCTTGTATATCGGATGACATTTGTAAAGAAAAGGTTATATAATTAAAAGTGAAACTGTAGTATCATGAGTAGGATATTTCTAGAGTTTATGTAATTAAAACATAAATAACTTTATAGTCAACACTGCATGTTGTATTCTAATATAGATCTAATATAGATCATTGTTTCACTCCCTTGCATGGTAAATCCTATAGAATTATATGTTTATTTCCTTTTATAGTTGCTTTTTCATTTATTTGAGTTTCAAATCACAACGATTCTAAAGGAGTTTTCACTTCGCAAAGTTCGAGAAAAACAAAAAATAAATGAAATTGACTGTCTTATTTTTTGAAATCAATTATAAAATGTTATTAATAAAATATGTACTTAGAAAATATTCTCCAATTGATACAAGTTTGTCCGCTGTGCAAGTGGACTTACAGAGAAATTTAAAAACGCTCAGCAAAACTATAATACCATTTCTCAAACACTTTAACTGCAATCCACGAGAAATACCCATGTCCCGCGAGATTTTCGTGTAGAAGTAGAAGATATCTTAGAAAGATTTGCGGGAAGTACAATTCTGAAATATTTTAAAGAATATGTCTTTATAGTTATTTGTTCAATATTAGATATTTTATAAAATAATCATCGATATTGTTGAATATTGTGAGAATCATTCAACCATGGCAACCATGGGAAACACTACCACTACAAATTTTTTTTTTTATAGAAGAAGGGGCAAACGAGCATGTGGCTCACCTGATGTTAAGTGAATACCGCCGCCCATGATCAACCGCAACACCAGGAGAATTGCGGGTGCGTTGCCGGCCCTTTAGAAAGGAGTAAGCTCTTTTCTTGAAGGTCCCCAGGTCGTATCGGTCCGGAAAAATCGCCGGTGGTAAACTATTCCACAGAGAGGTTGTACGTGGAAAAAAACTCCTTGTGAAACGTACAGTGGTGGACCGCCAAGCATCCAGATGGTGTGGATGGTATCGGGACGTTTGACGTGTAGTGCGTTCACGAAATTTGGCGGCTGGGATTAATCCGAACAATTCCTCAGAGCACTCCCCGTGATAGATGCGATAAAATACGCAAAGAGATGCAACATCTCTTCGCAGCGCCAGTGAATCGAGCCGATCGGAAAGCACTCGGTCGTCGACGATTCGAGCCGCTCTGCGCTGAATGCGGTCAAGTGGAAGAAACTGGTACTGGGGAGCCCCAGCCCAGAGATGGGAACAGTATTCCATGTGCGACCGAACCTGCTCCTTGTAAAGTTGCAGGCGGTGTGCCAGCATGAAATACTGTCCCGCTCTGCTTAGCACGCCAAGCTTTTTAGAGGCCAATTTGGCCTTCCCTTCCAAGTGACCACGAAACTGCACGTCACTCGATATGTCGACGCCGAGGATTCCGATACTGGCTGAGGCAACAAGGGGAGTGCCTTGAAACTAAGGGGATACGACAAAGGGGTCCTTTTTAGCGGTTAACGCGCAAACTTGTGTCTTCTGGGGGTTAAACTGGACTAGATTTAGTCGCCCCCAATCCGAGACTCTGTCCAGCAGAGACTCGACTTCAGACACAAGTTTGTCCCGGCACTCGGAGACGTTTTCCCGAGAAATATTGGCTCGGCCGGTGTAAAGAGCATCACCAGTGCTGTCATCTGCATAGCAATGAATGTTACGGGTATGCAACATGTCACTGATATGCAAAAGAAACAGCGTTGGCGATAGCACACAGCCCTGTGGAACACCAGCATTAATAGGCTTGCAATCGGAGCTTGCACCGTCTACAACGACCTTGATGCTCCGATCTGCAAGAAAGCTGGTGATCCAATCGCACAATTTCTCGGGAAGCCCATAGGAAGGGAGCTTCGAAAGAAGCGCTTTGTGCCAAACCCGATCGAAGGCCTTCGCAATGTCCAAACTAACGGCCAATGCCTCCCCCTTGAACTCTACTGCCCCCGCCCATCTGTGAGTTAGGTAGACCAGAAGATCACCAGCTGACCGACCACGGCGAAAACCGTATTGGCGGTCGCTAATGAGCTGGTGATCTTCAAGGTACCTCATGAGCTGGCAGTTTACAATGGACTCCATTGTTTTGGAGAACAAGGAGGTGATGGCGATTGGCCGGTAGTTTGACGGGTCAGAGCGGTCGCCTTTTTTAGGGATCGGGTTGACGTAAGCCATCTTCCATGATTTTGGAACTACGCCTAGGGAGTAGGAGTACCGGAAAAGACGCGTTAAAACCGGTGCCAACTCTGGAGCATACGTCCTCAGCACAATTGGGGGGATTCCGTCAGGCCCACTCGACTTGTGGATGTCCAGGGAGAGGAGTGCTTTGCGTACCGAGTGCTGTGTGAAGTGCACTTCCGGCATGGAGCACTCACACCGCGGAGTGGTCGGCGGAGTACTCCCCCCGTCATCGAGAGTCGAGTTAGATGCAAAGAAAGAGCCTAGAAGATCGGCTTTCTCCTTTGCGGTATGGGCCAGTGAGTCGTCCTCCCTGTGCAGAGATGGAAGAGATGGCTGACAGAAATTCCCATGGACAGCCTTGGCGAGAGACCAGAATGCACGGGTTCCAGAAGGAAGGCGAACTAGTTTCTCGCCAATTCTGCCTATGTGCTCTGACTTTGCCTTGGCAATGACTCTTTTGAAGGACCTAGAGGCGGAATTATACTTCTTTTTTAGAGCGCTGGTGTTTACATCCCGGGACGCTGATGCATCAGCCCAGGCTTGGTAGCACTCCTGCTTATAGCATGATGCTATTTTACAGGAGCGACCAAACCATGGCTGAGACTTGCCTCCAATGGGCACCACAGAGGAAGGAATAAAAAGTTCCATACCCTGAAGTACCACATCAGCAACAGAATCCGCAACAACGTTGGGATCATCCGGCGAGAAGCAAACCCGCCCCCAAGGGTAGGATCTAAAGAAAGACCGCATCCCATCCCAATCGGCTGACCTATAGTGCCAAACACGGCGGCAGCCTGCAGAATGCAACCCCGATTTCAGCGTGACTGGCACCACACTCCGGACCAGACAATGGTCCGAGGAGCCTAAAGGGGGCGTCGACGGAAATCTGATATCCGTCCGGGTGAGAGGTCAGCAGAAGGTCCAACAGGGAAGGTGCATGATCCTCCACATCTGGAATCCGCGTAGGCGAAGTAACCAGTTGTGTCAGACCATATGCCAAGGCAAAATCATGAACAGATCTCCCCGTATGATCGGTTAAACGTGAACCAAGCCATTCGGCGTGATGGGCGTTAAAGTCGCCGAGGATCACGATCTCTGCGGAGGGGATCTGCTGTAGCAACGAATCTGCAGCCATTTGGACGTGGTCGAATAGTCTGTCTACGCGTAGCCAAAGGATGGACAGGTCCGAACCTTCAAGTCTGCCGAGGCGTCGAGAGCAGATGTCCTCTCTGACGTAAACGCAAACTCCAGCCCGAGGCACAAAAGGAGTGTTCCAGTTTGTGCCCCGGGAAGGAGAGATACGAGACATCAGCCGGAGAGGACACCTGCGTCCCGGTCAGAAAGAGCAGAGCCGGCCTCGCCGTCTCGAGATGGTAGTGGACGGCGTTTAGGTTAGAGTGAAGTCCCCTGATATTGCAGAAATTCACGGACAGCGTGGCAGGGGTCGCCTTGGTCTTGTTGCTCCGTTTGCCCCGAGCAGTTGTAGTCTTGAGCGGAATTTTGCCCCCCCCCCCCCCAGAATACGCGGGGCAGGAGAAACATGGTCGTGGATACTCAGCGAGGAATTCTACAGGGGTGCTGGTACCCTCCTGGGGTAGTCGATCATTATTATTTATCTTATAATTCATCTTTAAAGTTTTTAAGACTTTAAATTTTGTCAACGTTATTTTTCCACGTTTGAAAACAACGCTGTTACGACTATTGCTTTCTTCGTGGAAATGAGTTCACATTTCGCTCTAGACTGTTTAATGTATGTATGTATATAAGAAAACTTTCAAAACAAATTTATTGATTGCTTCAGATCACTGTTCAGTTATGCAATATACAGAAATAATTACATTTTAGTTCACTTATAAGCAACCAATGAACTCCAAAAAAACATTCAAAAATATTCTCCATTAAAATAATCTCCAAAAATTAAAAAAAATACATTTCATTCTTATGCAAAAATTTATTTTATCTAATTAATAAAAGGAAAATTTTTTAATATTCTTTATACGCAAGTTACTTGACAAATTATAAAGAAGAAGAATATAAATTAAGCCATCTTTTTACCGAACATGGCTTAGCTTCTTAAAGGAAAATGACAGCTTAGGAAATAAATAGCAAACCAACGGTGACGGGATTGACAATTAATTTTACTGCAGAATTTAATACCACGTAGTAAAATTTACATACAGGAGTATTGTTACAAGGGTTCTGAATGAGTTCTTTCAATTCAATTTATTACCAGTTACTCGACTGGGCACACATTATTGGGGTGATGCATACGCTTTGACGACAAATCCCAGAAAATATACAAAATCTGACTTCGGCGGAGTTTGAAAACTATATTAAACAAAGATTGTATGAAAAGTGTTGTTAATTATTGTACAACTATAATGATTGTGAACCGTTTTCTTTTTCTAAAAAAAAGTTCAGCTAGGTAACTTGCTGATTCTTCCCAGGATAGAGATATATGGTAGTGTGGTAAATTAACTATTACATTAACTTTCAATAAGTGCTATTTAAAATCTATATTAAGGATATCTATTGTTGTTACCTATTTTTTAAGCCCGACCCAACTCGTAAGCATTAAATTTTCTTCTTATATAGAATATGAGATGCAGGAAGAGCAATAATTACGAGCTTATGGTTCGTGACAATAAAAACTGCCGAAATTGACACTTTAATTACCGATCACCAATTAAAACTTAAAATAATTAATCACAATTAATACTTTAGTTCACTTTTTTTCGTTCCGAAGTCTTCGCTTATGTCGCAAATTCAATACTGCCCCGGTCGCGGCCCTAAACGGCTTTTCTACCGAAAAATCTAGTATATTCCAGCAAATTCCGGTCCCGACTAGACTAGATGTAGAGAATTCGAGTGTGGAGTTTTTTACAAAGCTTAGTTCTTCTATTCGATACCAGATGGCGCTAGTTGGAGAGTTCTAGAAAGACCTTGACACTCATGTTGATGCTGGTGTTGGGCGTTGCTGTTAGCCGCACTACTAAAGGTCGTGGGTACCGTCGATGAATGTCTGCACGAGGTTCCTTTCCATGAGCGCAGGTACAGATCGATATGCTTTTCGAACCAGCTTCTCCACCTCAAGGGCCCACTGATGCAGGTTTTCGTTGATGCTTTGCACGCGATTTCTATGCTGCGCACGAAAGACGTGTTCCAGGTGAGCGTCGCCATATCTAGCCTCCAATGCCTCAAGGAGCTGCTTGTAAGTATACCCTTAAACACTGATATGATTACTTTAACCGGTTAGCTTTACAAGTTAACAACACGCGGGACATAAAACCGCAGCTTTTTATTTTAAGACTGATTTGCTTCCCTCTGTCGCCTTCTACGATACACACGGGATGATGTGGGATAGTGGATGTTCTTACAAAACCACTGCCCGGTCGCACAATAGTGAAAGACTATGACGAATACTTATCAAAACTACCTATTTACTTTGAATGTGTAAGAATGATACAATCCAAATACTTTAAATATATAGAAAATTAGTAAAACACTGTAATAATATTAATAATACGTGAATTCATTACAAATGTTAAGAAAATAAAATTATTTGTTGAATAAAACTATTATTAACGGATTTTATCGCGTTTAATTACTTTAATTTATTTTTATTATTATCCCGACGTTTCGGGTGCTTTACAGCACCCATGGTCACGGGAGGGACTGAGATGTTTGACGTCCCAATGTCATAGTTAGTCCGATACCTTCAGTTTTTAAGCTATTGCATGGCTTCTATCGCGGGCCTTGAGCGCGGGGACCGAATCCAGAAATTCCGTAACGGAAAAAAAACCTCACGCTCCCCACTCCTACGGGCACGGAGGTGTGGCGTTGAAAGCCGTGCATTGTCTAACGTCGTTTTAGTTCGGCAGACTTCGGCACTCGGCAGACTTCGGCACGGTGTTTGTGTGCGTGTACACTAGCTGCTAACTCAATGATAAAAATTCCTGAATAACCTACATGTATTGTAAGATATTAAAAATATTTTAAACAATATTAACTTCTCATTTGTTCAATAAGAGAAAAAAATTGTTTTATTATCGGTCACCACGCTCAAAAAGTGTAACTTGATTTAATATCAAAGACTTAACTGCATAAATAAAATAAATAAATAATTATAATTGCATAAGTTGATAAAAAATGCTATGCAATAGCTTTACCGCGGCAGTCACCGAGTGCCACACGTATTTTTTTTAATATTAAATTTTGGTCCGATTTCCGCAAAACGAGCTTATAGTATCATGAAGTCTTGCAGTGTTATGCTTAGGTTTGAGTTTAATTTTGTCAATTATAGGATCCCAAGCAGATGGTAGCACCCAACCATCTTCTGTATTGAAATTTGGATGTTTTTTAATTTCAATAGCCTCGCGTATCATCCTTGGTAGGAATCGGTGTTCTTTTGCGAAAATTTGTGGTTTATCAAATGTAATGTAATCGTGGGGACGATCTTGAACATGTTCGCAGACTGCAGACTTCCCGGAGCGTCGGTGCTTCACATCAGCTATATGTTCCTTCACACGGGTTTTTATAGATCTCTTTGTTTGACCTATGTAAGAGAGACTACATTCACAATCTATGGCATGTTATTTTCTTCTAGCTAGAAGAAAATAACATGCCTCAAGAATCGTAGACGACACTTTCACAATTTTACCATCGGACAAAGTAACTGCATTTTTAGACCACCTTAACTCCATAAACTCTAAAATACAATTCACAATGGAGTTAGAGACAAATAATTCTTTAGCCTTCCTAGATGTTTTAGTCATCCGAAATCCTGATAACACTATTGGTCACACTGTGTATAGGAAAAAGACCCATACCAACCGATATTTAAATGGTGAATCTCACCATCATCCTTCACAGTTAGCTACCGTGGGCAAATCTTTGTTTCAGAGAGCACGAGGGATCTGTGACAGAAAACGTCTGGCCGCGGAGCTTCAGCACGTCAAGCAATTATTGCAAGACAACAAGCTTCGGGTCCCGCGCCTACGTCACAGTGAACGAGTGAAGCCGGCCACAGTCGAGCGCGCGCCTGCTCTACTACCATATGTCAGAGGAGTCACGGACAAGATTGGCTACATCTTGAAGCGAGCGTCCACTAAGACATACTACAAGCCGCTGAAGAAGATTAGTCAATTTTTACCATCCATCAAATGTAATATTCCTCTACAAGATGCAGGTGTGTACAAGCTAGATTGTGAATGTGGTCTCTCTTACATAGGTCAAACAAAGAGATCTATAAAAACCCGCGTGAAGGAACATATAGCTGATGTGAAGCACCGACGCTCCGGGAAGTCTGCAGTCTGCGAACATATTCAAGATCGTCCCCACCATTACATTAGATTTGATAAACCACAAATTCTCGCAAAAGAATACCGATTCCTACTAAGGATGATAGCGATGCTATTGAAATTAAAAAAACATCCAAATTTCAATAGAGAAGATGGTTGGGTGCTACCATCTGCTTGGGATCCTATAATTAACAAAATTAAACCCAATCCCAAGCATACCACTGCAAGACTTCATGATACTATAAGCTCGTTTTGCGGAAATCGGACCAAAAATTAATATTAAAAAAACTGAATGTAGCCGGACTAACTATGACAATGGGACGTGAAACATCTCAGTCCCCCCCCCCGTGACCATGGGTGCTGTAAAGCACCCGAAACGTCGCGATAATTATAAAAATAAATTTAAGTAATTAAATGCGATAAAATCCGTAAATATTAGTTTTATTCAATGTGTAGCGTTCGCGTAAATTTAAGAAATCATTAAAATTATTTGTAATTATATTCCATGTAATCATCATCATCATCATTACAGCCCTTCACAAGTCCACTGCTGAACATAGGCCTCCCCCAAGTAATGCCACAAAGCACGGTCCTGAGCCACCTGCATCCATCGACTTCCTGCATGTCTTACCAGGTCGTCACTCCATCTAGTGGGGGGTCGCCCTACACTACGCCTACCGGTACGAGGCTGCCACTCGAGAACCTTTCTTCCCCATCGGTTATCGGTTCTTCGAGCTATATGGCCGGCCCATTGCCACTTCAGCTTACTAATCCGTAAATTCCTTGTAAATATCTTAGTCCTTACTATTCCATGTAAATATCTCAAATTTTAAATTTACAAAAACTCTAAGATATCTATATACGCAAGTCACTATGATAATTATTTTGAAAATATAATGACTACTAAATTAATTGATACTTATTAATAGAGAAAATGTGAACCAAAAACGATAAATATACAATGCCTTCAAAACAAAACTTGTAAAAAAAAACCAAGTATCGCAACTCTGCTCTTCTATCGTAAAAAGTTGTGAGATCCATGTAATACCAAGTCGGTTAATTTATTCAGTTCCTACTTAAGTGTCCTTCTGTCTTAGGTTATTACGTAATTAGCTATAACAACATTTTACAGTGACCATATCAATGTTAAAAATGTTTTATATTTTAAATAAATAAATTGACTTGGGCCATCGCATGAAAATACTCGTATGCATCTCACAAGTAACAAATATTGTATTAAATTCGATTGCAGAGTGTATACCTACTACACCTTTTATTGCATTATATTATACATAATATACAGGTACATTTATTCATTCACTGCAAACGTAACTTTGTAATCCTATATAATTATATGGTATTACAAAGTTATTTATGCGGTTACAGTATTTACAAAACGGGACCGAAATTGAAAACTATTTTAGTTTTTTCTTAATTAATACACTAAACGCTAATTATATTCTAAGTTTGAAGCTTCTATGTCTGCTAAAAGTGCCTTAGAGTTTTGATGACCGGTCAGTCAGTGAGTGACAAAATTGAGAAACTTTGACTAATTATAATTCCTAAGCTACTGGTTCAAATTGAATGAAATTTAAAATATACCGTGTTTATACAATGCCTGCTTAGTTTCTGAATATTCAGGTTTCTAGTTTTATCCACAACGAAGTTATATAGTTGAAAATGGCCTGAATGGCTTCGAGAAAAGTATGGTACGGCCGTGCCACTTTTTTGTTCGACTTGGCGGGAGCACTGCCCAGCCCCCAGATAATAATGATTCTTATATAGGAAATATGTAACAATCACAAATAATAACAGCTTTCTTAAGTTCTCCGCTGGACACACTCAGTAATACCTACTGACTACTGAACCAGCAATCGAAGTAAAAATGAATTTTAATAGGAATCATTTTAATCTTGGAATAAAAATTAATATTCTATTCTATTCATAGGGTTTTGCGAGTATTTCCAAACAAGTATCCATTTATTGAAAACAATACTCATATTACATTATATTTACATTTATTTGAGACAACAAATTGTTAATTTATAGAAAGTTTCTGAGATAAATTAGAAAAGATAAGCCACGAAACAGAAAGGTGGACCTTTCCTCGTTAAAATTACTCCAAGGTTATGCTTTCAGCGTTCCATTTATTTGTTCTCTATTAAGATACAGTCGCGCAATCATAATAGAAATAATTTAGTGTTAATTAAATTTATTTTTAAGATAACATTAAAACACTTTCTACTTAAAACGTTAACATTTAAAAATTTTGTAAATTTCGTCATTATTTTTCATTTTTAAAGGAAACCAAGACTTCAAAATGTATGTTGTTTTTAAGCTATTGCATAGCTTCTATCGCGGGTCTTGAGTGCGGGAAAATCCAGAAATTTCGTAACGAAAAAAACCTCACGCTCTCCGACGGGCACGGAGGTGTGGCTTGAAGGCCGTGCATTGTCTAACGATGGTCTAACGTCGTTTCTTTTCCTCAGTCTTCGACACGGTGTTTGTGTATAAAGTGTTTTGAAATTTTGAATATGAATGAACAAAGTGCATTTATTATTAATGAAGAAAATCACGAAAACATAGTGAAAGAAAATGAGTGAGTACTCTATATACATACCTACATTTTATTATTATCACAAATGCAGTACTAATTTTGAATTGAAAATATAATACTGCTATAAAAATAACCTAAATTTTTGATATTAAAATGAGCGATATTAAAAGTAACCCTCTTTATATACACACAAACACACACACGCGTATAGTTTAAATTCTCAATTTAGATTCTTAATATGTATATATATACTCGATTAACCGAAATAATTGTTGCCGTTAGGGATTCGGATAATCGAAAATCCGGATGATCGAATGTATGAAGAAAAGCGGATTTTGTGCATTTGTAGTACATATGTACATACATAATGTTATGTGTTTATTAAAAACAACAATTTCAACGAAAATCAATGTTTATTAAGAAATTATTATTTTTTAATAAACATTGATTAAATTCCATGAAGAGATATAAATCTATATAACCATCCGTTACTTGCGACAAACGAGCCACCGTAACCTAATTTTTTTATTTAACTGTAATGCTTTTTCACAAAGCAAAGGGCCAGATATCATTTGCCCAGTTGATCGTTTTTGTAAAAACCAACAATACAAAGCGTCTTCTAATTGCCAATTTACTCGCGGATATAGGTCCTTATGTCCGGGACGGGGGTTTGTTAGCGCCTGTTAGTAGATCGTCTTATCTCAAGCGGTGTGAAAGTGAGGTGCGGGAGGGGGAGGCTAGCTGCATTTGTGCGCGCGGTCGGTCACCCCTAAAGTTGGGCGTTATAACATACAACAGATAATATATTTCATTATATATTTTTAATCTTACAACACATTAGAATAATGAACCATTGACTGTTATAATATTATATTCATTATCGTTAGAAAGCGTCATCTGTTTACGTTTACGGTCCAACCGTCGCGTCGGCCGAGACAATGGGAGTCAATAAAATACTACTTACATTCATTATGCCACAAGGATTGCGTATAGCTTACACTAATTTAAACTCTAAGCTAACTTAATAAGAGCTTATTTTACTAACACTAAATTATAACGGTAAACAAAATATATTACTTCCTCCATTAGTTGCCTGTTGTGCCTGTTATTTAATTTGGCTGTTGTTATAATTAATATATTAGTTTAGTGTTCAGTTAGCTGTCTAGCTGAGATGACAATGACACTGTTATCTGTTAAATTATATACGTAATGTTTTGATAGCAGATCCCCATATTACGTGAAAAAGCTATTGTTGTTTTTGTTTATTTTTCGTTAAACAAAACGCGAACACAACCGACGACTGAACTGAACTAACCGCGTGTACAATGTAATATTTAAAACTGTTATAATATATTATAACAGTTTAAAATAACAGTTAGAAAAATATAGTTGTTCATATATTGAAAGTCTCCTTGTTTTGTCTTAGACTTACGTTAATAGAGCGTGCCATTTGAACTTAAAGACAATTAATTGGACAATAAATAATAAGTGACAAATCTTGCCGTGGAGCGTGGAACTGAGTAGTTGCGCGTCTTGTTAATATAATTGCCGTACGGCCGCCCTAACGTATGTACTGCGCGAACCTGAGTTTTTTGCGACGCGGTCCGATGATACAGTATTTTTCACAAATAGTGAGTTCGTTATAAGTTAAATTCAACCAGATTTAACCGAACCCGCGTTATAACTTATAACGCGTGTTCGGTTAAATCTGGTTGAATTTGATTGGATTAACCTAAGTAACTTGAATTAATATCAAAGAAAAAGAAATACTGCATGTAGTGTTGTGTCTATACAATAGATTCAATACACTGTCTCATATACACAAGTGGTGGGGGTAACACGTCATTCGGTTGTTGCACTGAGTGCCGGCGGGCAGTTGCCTTGTGGAGTGCTCCGAGGTAGGACGTGTACCCAGCAGGACTTGGTGTTATAGTGAGCCAGTGTTAAGTGTACTGAATATTATCCAATAAAAGTTCTACACTGCTAAAATAAAATAAATAAATAATTATAATTGCATAAGTTGATACAAAATGCTATGCAATAGCTTTACCGCGGCAGTCCCCGAGTGCCACACGTCTTTTTTTTAATTTTCCGATTCCTAATGAATAGTATAACATATTTCATAATATAGTAATCTGTTTGGCATTGCAAATCGAATCGAATATATAACCTAATTCCTTTAGGAAGGCAATAAAAAAGATTGTAAAGATTAGAATAGTTAGTAACAATATTTTTGATTGAACGAAAACTGTGTAAATAGTACATATTCTATACATTTATTCGTTAAGAAGAAAATTGCAAGACGGCAGATTAGCTCTAAATTACTTGTGTCTCATTTACCAAATATAATGAAAATATGTCATCATAATCATTATCATCCTTACCGGCCTTCACAAATTCACCGCTGAACATAGGCCCTAGAAATCTCTCAATAAAATCCACAAAACTGCCACTCTCCTAAACCCACCTGCATCCATCGATTTTCTGCATCTCCTACCATGTAATCACTCCATCTAGTAGTGAGCCACCCTTACCCCCACAATTATACTGCGAGTATTACTTGAGAACTTTCATCCTTATCCTGTCCCCCTCCTACATATCATGTCTATGGCTACTTAAGCTTACGTTAATTGTTTTGTTTTTTTATAGAAGAGGGAGGAAAATCAAACAGACATACGTATCACCTGATGTTAAGTAACTACCGCAGCCCATGAACAACCGCAACACCAGGGGAATTGAAGGTGCGTTGCCGGCCCTTTAGAAAGGAATAAGCTCTTTTTTTGAAGGTCTCCAGGTCCTATCGGTTCGTAAAAATATTTCCGGTAGTAAATTATTCCACAGAGAGGTCGTACGCGGAAGAAAACTCCTATTGAAACGTACAGTGGTGGACCGCCAAGCATTCAGATTGTGTGGATGGTATCGGGAGGTTTGCCGCATAGTGCGTTCATGAAATTTGGCGGCTGGGATTAAACCGAACAATTCCTCAGAGCACTCCTCGTGACAGATCTGATAAAATACGCAAAGAAATGTAACATCTCTTCGCAGCGCCAGTGTATCAAGCCGATCAGAAAGCACTCGGTCGTCGACGATTCAAGCCGCTCTGCGCTGGATGCGGTCAAGTGAAGGAGCTGGTATTGGGAAGCCTCAGCCCAGAGAATGAAACTATTTTCAATGTGCGGCCGAGCCTGCGCCTTGTAAAGTTGCAGGCCGTGTGCCGACATGAAATAATGTCCCGCTCTGCTGAGTACGCCAAGCTTTTTAGAGGCCAATTTGACCTTCCTTTCTAAGTGACCACAAAACTGCACGTCACTCGATATGTCGACACCCACGATTCCGATATTAGCTGAGGCAACAAGGGGAGTGTCTTGAAATATAGGAGATACTACAAAGGGGTTCTTTTTGGTGTCTAACGCGCAAACTTGCGTCTTCTGAGGGTTAAATTGGACTAGGTTTAGTCGCCCCCAATCCTAGACTTTGTTCAGCAAAGACTCGACTTCAGACACAAGTTTGTCCCGGCACTCGGAAACGTTTTCCCGAGAAATTTTGGCACGGCCGGTGTACAGAGCATCACTAGTACTGTCTTCCGCATAGCAACGAATGTTTCTGGAATCATTGATACGCTCAACGTTCAAGTTCAAGCAACCGAAAGTAACTCGAGGTAGTCAGAGCATTCTAATTTTATTTATTAAAGAACAGCAAACAGCTACAAAATACAGTAATATCTAAAAGACAATAACATGATGTATTCACAATAATGTAGCCCACAACGCTATCCACACATTACTTACAATGTTAATTAAATTGTCGCGGACGCTGTATATATATAATAAAAACTTAAGAACTAAATAAGAAAGAGCCAAAATAATATTATTTTTACATTTTTTGTTTTTCAAATATCGATCTTTTAAAAGCAAGAATATTCGGTGTATACAAATCTATGTCACCGTCATTGAAAAACTCGATATAGGAATGCATCAGACGGCGAACTGGCGCGCGCAAGCCGGTATTTGTCCGATATGTACTGACGGCGAACAAGTTACGAGTGAATTGGAAACTAACTCATTACTACTAAATTTGTTGTTTACTATTTTATAAAATGTTATAGCTTCATGATACATCTACATTCAAGCGACAAAACACCAAACTCTCTCACCAATGGGATACGAGACAAGTAAGATTTATGGCATTTATAGTACATGGCACGCAAAAACTTATTTTGGACTTTCTCAATAGCTTCTTTGTATACTTCATAGTAGGGATTCAATATAGGTACAGCATATTCAAGCTTGGAACAAACAACAGTTTTATAGAGTTATAAGTATGTGGTTGTTCGTTTGAAGTCAGAAGAAGATCTCATAACAAATTCGTACATTTTAAAAGCTTGTTTGACTATTTTATTAATATGGATGCTTAGTTGTAGCTTAGAGTCTAACTGAATCTGTTCTTACGTCTGTCACTTTGGCCAAGGACTTTTTACAGAGGATGTAATTAAAATGGACAATATTTTTCTTTTTTGTAAAGTTAATGATACTTTTTATATATAATTAGTACGACAAACGAGCACACTCTCAACAGCTCATTTCACAGAAAGTAAATATTCCATAGACGTTTCCATAGACTTCTACATTTGGGCTGATCACAGCCTGCAAACATCACCCCTGAGACAAAGATGGAATTTCTCCTATTCAGTAAAAAATGTCTTCAGTTCTCTACACTATCCACACGAAATATGGCAGCAATAAGCTGCTATTACGTTGTTATTATGTGAGAGCGTGGTCCTACCCCGGGCAAACCGACCTATTTACGCAACTACCATAATATAGCTGCAGCGTGAATAACATTTTGAAAAGAAAGAGCCATGTGTATCAGATAACTTTTCTCTATTGTCTTTTTTGCGCTTAGAATCCGAGCCAGTTCAAGTTGTGCTGTGATGTTCACCAGAGCCTAATATGCAAGTTTGCGGTGAAAAGCATGTGCAGGTGAGTTTGGAGTTTATACGTAGTAGAATGGTTGTAGCCCGAATGGGTCAGCTCAACTGCGTAGGACTACGATCTCTCAGAATAATAGCGTAAAATAGCAACTTAACATAAACCAAATAACCATAGTGTTTCGTATGGTGATTGTAAAGGCATTTTACATTAGTCCTCAGGGGAGACGAGGCATCTTAATTTTTTTTATTTTTCATTTTCATTCACTTACAATCAGGTGAACTGTGTTCTCGTTTGTTACACTCAATGAAAAAAAAATTGAAGAATACATTCAAATACAAGCTTTTACATAAACAAAAAAAATATTAAATTTCATATGGGATTATCGCACTACGGAGGGCATTTATTAAACTGCAGCAGTGCGCGGGTCACGCGGCGCCGCAATAACAATTCTACACGGATTTGTTAGTCGTTCTGATTTTAATTTCATATCACTGACGTTCATATCACAGCTCTAAATATTAAAATTACCTTAATAATTTTATTTTTGATTAGTAAGCGATAATAGCAAAAATTAAGGAAAATGGAGTACGTAGGAAGAATATACTCCTGATATATAATTAAAACAATTTTTAAAACAAGATTTTATCGTGTATATTTACTTATTTTATATTCCCGACGTTTCGATCACTCAACACCACCCATGGTCATGGGAGGAACTGAAGTTCCAATATCATAATCAACCAAGGCTGCACGAGCTCTATATTTCATATAAAGTATTTTCTATGTTATATTTCCGCCCACGGGGAAGTGACAAATTAAAACGAAATAGGAGATGGACAGCATCTTTCCGATTACACCTTAGCGTAGCAACTATAGTAAATATGAGGCATTCAAAGAAGCAATATCTTAAGCGGTCTTTGTCAGCAGTAAATTTTAAACATTGCCCTCAAATGTCTTTCAAAAAGTCTCATTCGTAACATACAGTTCTAAAAAAATTTTTATTTATAAATTAAAAAAAATTTGGACATAGTTTTAAAACGATTAATTTATAATGTCTGGCAACCTACTTTCAATGGGTAATACCATACTCGGTTACTATAAGGTATACTTGACTCATTTCTTATTAATCCTGAGAGGTGATGATAATATTCTAACGTTCCCTCCCCTCTATATTGTATATTTGTCGTCTATTAAAATATCAACATTTGAAATATAAAGATATATGTGACCAGGTAAACAAAATATTGATCTTTCCAAGGATCTTTCTTAAGGTTTAGTTATAGGCCGTTTGTCATATTTATGTGCTGGTCGTCTTAGTTAGGACCCTTATTTGTGTAGTGTTTATTTAGTAACTTAGTTAATTTAGGTGTCTCGTGGAAGAATGAATATTCACTAGAGCAATTAAAAGCCTTTGGAAGTTCCTTATAATTGCTTGTAACTAAATAATCCCGTTCAATAAGAATGGGCTCAAAAATGTTAAGAACTTTAACTCATCCCTATTCCTCTTGTATCAGGTTCACGTCAGCCAATTCCCTATTATTTGATGCCGCGGCAGCGCCTTGGACAAGATGCGGCACGTGTCAAGGTGGCGCGACACAGAGGTGACCGTATCTAAGCTAACTAAGACACCATTAATCAAATATCCACGTATCATAGAGAAATTGTACTAAGAAATGGAGTTGAGAATCCTTATTTATACTCAGAAGTACTACAAAACACACTGACCCTAATCTGAAAGATAGCCGACCTATCATAACGTTATGCGCTTTGGCGACGCCTACAATCGGTGGGGGTGTGTGATGTCCACAGGCAAGTCGTATTGCTACAACAAACCCGCTTACTACCGGCATTAAGATGAAATGCCTAGGACATATCGGTAGACGAGTTCATGTTTACCGCGGTCTCGGCTACTGTGAAGCAGTCCACACGCCACTATAATAATCCCAGCAGTGGACTTTTAAAAAAGATGTAATGATGATATTGATAAAGAATAAAAAGAAGAATATGGTGAAAACGATAATGAAAAAGAAGAAAAAGAATATGATTATGATTGGTGGTGATTGGTAGTATTCACACCGTTGTTTAATTTAACTAAAAAGTTCACCCCGCAATAGCCCGCAATAATATATATATATATATATAACATGTAAACAGCTGTTGTCATAATACACTAATTATTGTGCAAGGCATGCGCGGTTGGTCTTTTTGTAATAAATAAACTCATTGTTAGTTTTCACCTAGTCACCGTCAACTATTTAATTCTTACTGTAAATTTTGAATAGACGTTTAACTTACGAAACAGACTAACCGGCAATGAAAATGCAGAGCTTAACACACATACCTTGCGGAACTTTACCAAGTAGACGCTAAGACTACGCTTATCTTAGGAAATTTTTTCGCGGAGCATAAGTTCCGACATATTTGACTTATCGCATGAAACAAATACTGATAGAAAGAGCACTACGTAATTTTAAAGTAATGAAAATATCCGGTTGCTTATTCTTTTAAGCCACCACTACAAATACTATCAATAACTTCTTCCCTGTCTTGTCTATAAAGCCTAACCCCACAGAGAACATTTATACGCTGTTATAAAATAACGGCCTACACCAACTGCATTATATTTCATTTTTTAAGAAAGTTCATAAAACAGCGAAGAGTCCACAGGACCGGCCCAATGCGAGTTAGCAGACTTTTCATATCCTCAAAAATATTTTAGTTCCTTATACATGCAGGTTTGCTTGTAACGTTTTATTCATCAACATATGGTGAATTTGCAATTATAAGAAACGTTTACGTAGTAGAGCTATTCTGCAGCTATAATAGGATTGTAGCACCAATCCACCACCACCAATGAAGGGAAAGACTACATTCTCAAAGAATATGAGTGTCAAATACCAGCTTAATGCTGCTGTGTTTCGTATGGTGAATATAGGTAAGCGTAAAAGGAACCCTTTTTTACTGGAAACGAAGCATTCTACCTTAATCATCGGGATTGACATATCATATTGTTGCAAGCCATAATTATTGTCACTAGTTATCTTGTATCGAGTAATAGAATTAGAAGAGCTTTCTAGAAAATTCAATACTAGAACTTTAACATCTAGTATCGAGTGGCAGAACTAGGGGAAAATTTTCTGAACCTTGTCGGTTGGGACCGGTATGTACTCGAACCTTGTAGATGTTTTAGTTGAAAAGGCCTATATAAGTCCAGTTTGGACTGCCATCCGGGGTCATTATTGAATTGGCGATTCAAGCGAATACTTCGAACCGATATAATTGCGAACTAAGTGTTTAGTGTGATTAATTATTAGTATGTTTAAGTTGTAATTGATGTTCGGTAATTCAAGTGTCAATTTGGTAATTCAATCGGCAGTTTTTACTGTCACGAACTCTAAGCTCGTAACAATATTATGTACTTTGATTCCTACATACGATCGGGCACCATTTGGGCGGCGTTGAAATCAGGTGTTTTTATTTATTTAGACAAAGATGTACTATGATAAACCTTAGGTGCTTTATTGTGATAGAGTTCCTTCGATATTTTTATCAGTCTTTATAAAAAATTTAACGTTACCTATTTAAATTCTATTTCGTCAAACTCTTAGGCAAAGTGTTTTTATCTATTGTATGGAAAAAACCCACATCTTCCCAGTAAACAGAAACTCTTTTTAATAATAATCTGCCTATTTCAATATTAAATGTGATCAGCAAACTACTAGAAAATATTGTTTTTGAAATTATTTATCCTATCGTACTCAACATGGTTTCTTAAGAGGACGGTTTACCGTATCTAATTTACCTTTTTATCTGATTTTGTCATTAATCATAATATGGAGAACGGAAGTCAGGTGGATTTGGTTTACACGGACTTCCTTTTTCCATGTTCCTTTTCACCCCACGAATTATTGTCAAAATGTGATTTTTACTGCCAGTAAATTTAAAATTTTAATTCATATTATTATATAATACTTCTAAACGCATAGTATTATATTACTTTATACTTTTAGATACTCGTATTATTATGGTTTATAATACTTATAACTACGTTGCTGTATATTTAGTAAGAGGGCACTTTGCAACTGTATTTAGATTTGAATGTTTTTGTTACCACATCAGTCAATCATGTATAATCAATAATAGTCAGCATATCGAAAGGATATGCTCAATAAGTGATTTCATAGAAATTAACTTTCATCTATTTATTTGTCAAATTTATTGTCAAATAAAAAAAGGTTCAAAACATGTACGTTCGAAGCTTAGATCTGGAATTTCAATTCTGATTGGAATTCAAAAAATTGGAAATATAATAAAAAAAATTGGAAAATTTGAAAGTTGAAGAATGCGGATTAAAATTGGGTGAGTTAACCGTCAAATGCCTTTTTTACGCCGATGATCAAGTTATTCTTGCGTCGTCAGTGGCCGAGTTGCAAATGATGGTTACATTAATGAACAGATCATTAAAAGAAAGATGTATGAAAGTGAACGCAAATAAGACGTAAGTTATGGTTTTTGAAAGAGAAGAAAGTAAAACGATATATGAAATAAGATAATAGATGGGGAGTTGATCGAGCAAGTAGATGAATCTGTATATTTGTGTTGCGTATTTAGCAGGGATGGGAGATATGATAGGGATATAGAACGATGAGTGAACGCAGAAAATAGAGTACCATACATTCTATTGTGAAGAGTCAGAATGTGTTAAAAAAGGCACGTATGCCAATTCTCAATGCTGTGTTGGTCTCTTCTTTAACGTATGGTAGTGAAAGTTGGGTTTGGCAGAAGAAGCGCGATAGTAGAATAAACGCAGTAGAAATGTGGACGTTAAGGAGTATGTTAGGGCTGAATCTGAATGACACGGCGAGAAATTGTGTGATAAGAGAAGAGTGTGGTTTGCAAGATGATGTTGTGACAAGGATTAAGAAAGAAAAGCTTCAGTGGTTTGGTCATATGGAAAGAATGAATTAGGAAAGAGTGGCAAAGAAAATTTATGTTGCAGAAGTGAATGGCAGAGTCGGAAAGGGACGTCCTAGGTGAAAATTTATAGACCAAATTAGCGATTTATTGAAAATGCGCTAAATTGGGAGTACCCTTAACCGACGAGCATATATGCGTAGGTATATGGATGTGAAAGAGGCGAGAGTGGTCTGTCAGGATCGTGCCAAACGTGGCAGGCGTGGGTGACAGACGTGAGTGTTTATGTATGTATTGGAATTTAAATATTATAATAAAAGATGTAATAATTTTAATCTAACTTGATGTAATAATTTTATGTAAATGACACCTAGAAGAAATGTGAGGTAAACCAAAAAAGGATAATAGAAAATAAAAATGTTAGCTAAACCGAATAAAAAAATTTCAACTTTACTACAATAGAAACGTCTTACTGCTGAAAAGTAGGACTTGGCTTACAAAAATTTAATGATAACCTCGGAACGAAATTCGTCTAACAGTTTGCATCGCAGTATATAAAACGAAAACTAACCTTAAACGCAGCTTAAATACTCAGCAGTAAGTTACGGCGCTGAGAACGTCAGGTTCGATTCCAGATCGGTACATGTACTTGTATAGCCCAGAAATAATTGTACTAGATCTGAGTGTTTGTCCTTGTAAAATTTATGGATGTAAACTGCGTCCACAATACAGGAGAAAATTATAGCGTGGAGATATCTTAAAAAGATTAAAATGATATTTCTTAAAAATAATTATCTTGTTTAATCTCTAATAAGGATGAATCAAAAAGATAAAGTAATGCTTTTTTCCGTGGAAAAAAATAGCAAGATGTTAAACACGGAAAGCGTCTAAAGCAATGCTCCATACAGTATATAAAAATAAATTCAACACAAAAAATTTAATAAAAGTTACTAATTTCCTGGGGGAGAAATTTATAAAGAATAAGGGTTACAAAGTAAATAATTATTTGCTGGTAATTTATTTTTAATTATTTTCTGAAAAGGATTAATGTTAAAAAAAATCACAGCTTATATACGTCCCACTGCTAGGCACAGGCGTCCTCTCATTTCTGAGAGGGTTTTAGGGCAAGGGAAGTACCTGCTGCGCTGATCCAACGCGTGTTGGTGAACTTTACATTCCTTCGAAATATTATTTTTTCTTATTTCTTACAAACGCGGGTGTCTTTACGAAGTTTTCCTTCACTGCCGAGTTCATGATAAATCAACACTTAAAATTGCAATTAACAATTGCTTTGGTGCCAGCGGGGATCGAACCAGGGTTGCTCAGTTGAACCCTATGAGCTACCATGGCTACTATGAAAAGTATTACACGAACGGAATCATACTACGATATCTGAAAGTAACTGAACTTGAACCTGAAAATCGCTATCGTAGTTTCCGAATGACTTTGCTTGTACAATATGTAAAAAGCAGCCTATTCATTCTAAAACGGGTACATGTTAAATATAATGTTATCACTAAAAATATTCCTATTTTTCTTTTTTACGGAATTATATCACGATAAATGAAAGCACCTCATGTCACGATACCTAAAAGCAACCATATGTACTACTCTACCATACTACAATAATATGTTTCATGAGTGAGAGAGAAAAAAGTAGTAGCACGAATAGATCAGCTCGACCAGGGAATACCAGTCTTTCAAGAAAAATCAACATATAACAGCAAATTAATTTTACTGTATTTCGTATGTTAAATGCAGAGAACTCGAGTAACTTTAAACTGGAAACGAGGCATTCCATTTTACTTCTACGCGTAGTCAACGCATTCGAAAACAGCAGCATTAAGTTACAATTCCCCACCAGTCCCCCATCCACCCACCTCAGTCGAGCTGACCCGAGCTGAAATCATAATATAGCTGCAGCATGGTTCTATCAAGTAGATACTTTTTTGCTAAATAACATTGCTTTACCAATGTGTTCGGTTCGGATTTGGTATTCAATAATTTTTACGACTATTTGAGCAAAAAGGAACCTTATCAACCAGTAAAAAATTATGGGCTGCAGCAAGCACTTACCACCAGGTGGAGTGTGTGCTCGTTTGTCACCCGATCCTATAAAAAAACTATCCCACTCCACACTAAGTGGTTAATGCAGCCGAAGTAGAATAGAAAATAATAGAACGTGTTTTAGACACAAAATGTGCCACTGGTATAAGCAATAGAGGTCAATTATCTATTCCTGTCAAAGGAACAATATGAAATGATTTACTTTTTAAGTTTTTAACCATTCTGGTGAAAATAAATCTTGCCATGATTAGAATGATGTGTTTGATGTAAGTGTAAGGGAACACTGAATAAAGATGTATGTCTAACCCTAAGTCGGGGCACTTTAAAGGATATTTGTGAAAGCAGAACTAGGCAATTAAGTTGGATGCCTAAAATATCAAAATTATTAAATATCAAAAAATTATTATTAATATATCTAATAACCCGCGGCGTTCTTCTAAATTAATTTTTAAATGTACGACAATTATTACTGTAAGACATGAATATGTGCGGGGAGACATCGCACCTGAAATGTAAAGATTTTAGAAACTTTATCTAAATACGTTCTAATATGTAAGGATTTGGTTATGTTAATTATTTGTTTAAATATTCACAATTACTCTGGTTTAAATATTTCGAAATAATTTTAACATATGGTGTTAAAAGCATTTGCTCACAACGAACAAATTCTTGATGCGGAGCAAATGCTCATGTTAGTCACCACCATTATCTAGTTTTTGAAATTGAAATACTTTACACACCAAGATAAATGAATTAAAATAATCTTTAGTTTTCAATTTATAAAAAGATAGCATTTTATTATTATTGGAATGTAAACAAAATTAATTTTAAATTTTTGAAACAAAAGGGAGGAAGTGCCTTTCAGTTCGCAGAGTGAGGTGTTTTATTGAGTCCGGCGCTTCACAATATAGCATTGTTAAGTGCGTCTACAGAACAAAATAAAGATTCAAAAAGCATTATTGAATACTAAAATCAAATAAATGTGTTATCTACTAATTGCCACAAATTTTCTATAGCAACAATTTCTAACCCAGTAAATAGCAAACTCTTTAATGTATTTCCAACCTTATCAAACCATAAACTTTCGGTAAGCCAGTACTAAGTTATAAATCAAAAGTTTAAACCAAAATGATTCCATTGGTTACAAAAGCTTTTATATCCAAAAGGGAAGAGATTCATTAAGCCGTTGCGATAAACCCTTTATAATAAATGCTTTTTTAAAATTTTGCAAGCGGCTCATTCATTTCATTTTAAGAAACGGCAGAAATTTTTTCAAGCTCAAAACGTAATTAAATTAAAACTGCCGGACGTATGGGCCGAGACAGGAATCACAAAAATCAGTACTTTGAAAAGGTTTCTTGTTTTCTTTAAAAAGTAAAGAAATTTAAATAGAATTTAATTGGTTTACACTCATTAGTGGCCGGATTCTTCTTTTAAGCAAATAATGCCTATAGCAGGTGAATCCGCTCTTCCATATCAATTCTTATATTATATACTTATACATGTATTACAAATAATAGGGGTGTGTGTGTGTGCGTGCGTGCGTGCATGCGTGCGTGCGTGCGTGCCGTGCGTGCGTGCGTGCGTGCGTGTGTGCGTGCGTGTGTGCGTGCGTGCGTGTGCGTGCGTGCGGTGCGTGTGTGCGTGCGTGCGTGTGCGTGCGTCGTGTGTGTGTGTGTGTGTGTGTGTGTGTGTGTGTGTGTGTGTGTGTGTGTGTGTGTGTGTGTAAATCTGCATGTAAAATTATAATAATATAATATGTAATGATTTCTTATATTTACGCGAACACTACACATTGATTAAAACTACTTTTACGGATTTTATCGCGTTTATTTTACTTTTAATTATTTTTATTTTTAATTCCCGACGTTTTGGGCGCTTTTCGGCACCCATGGTCACGGGGGACTCAGATGACTGACGTCCCGACGTCATTGTTAAACCTAGTAGTACCTTCAGCTTTTTTAATTATTGTTTATGGTCTCATACTACCATATGTCAGAGGTGTCACAGACAAGATTGGCTACATCTTGAAGCGAGCTTCTATTAGAACATTCTACAAGCCGCCGAAGAAGATTTGTCAATTCCTACCATTAGTCAAGTGTCATATTCCTCTACAAGATGCAGGAGTGTACAAGCTTGATTGTGAATGTGGTCTCTCTTATATAGGACAAACAAAACGATCAATTAGAACCCGCGTAAAAGAACATATAGCTGATGTGAAACATCAAAGTTCCGGGAAGTCTGCAGTTTGCGATCATATCCTAGACGGCCCTAACCATTACATCAGATTTGATAGACCACAAATCCTCGCGAAAGAACACCGATTCCTACCAAGGATGATACGTGAGGCTATTGAAATTAAAAAACATCCTAATTTCAATAGAGAAGGAGGCTGGGTACTACCACCTGCTTGGGATCCTATAATCAATAAAGTTAAAACTAAACCCAAGCATATCACTGCAAGACCTCAGGACATAGTCAGTTCATTTTGCATAGATCGGACCATAAACAATAATTAAAAAAGCTGAAGGTACTCCGGGTTTAACAATGACATCGGGACGTCAGTCATCTGAGTCCCCCGTGACCATGGGTAATGGAAAGCGCCCGAAACGTCGGGAATTAAAAATAAAAGTAATTAAAAGTAAAATAAACGCGACAAAATCCCTAAAAGTAGTTTTAATCAATGTGTAGTTTTCGCGTAAATATAGTAAATCATTATGTAAACCAGTACGGACTGGAAATAGCAAATAAAATACGCCGATTAGAAGATCTAAAGACTAAGCGCACAAGATACATAACACCTTTAAATTTCTTGAAGAGATGCAGAGATCATAATTTCATTCCTACGTGTGTCAAGATATCCACTGAAAAAGACATTCGAGGAAGCGCTAAGATCTTAAATCAGGCTAGAAAAAAGTTGTTAATAACGGTGATTCAGCAAAAACGTACCGATCTGTATTTAATAAACAAAACCATAGACAATTCGTCCAGTGAATTAAAGGCATTATATTATAAAAATTGCATGGAAACTTTAGATAAACGCGAAACAACTAAATACAATGAATGCAAAAATAAACATATTGATAAATACCATAAATTAACAACTAAATCAAATGTCCAACATACGAAATCGTTGACCACAGAAACGAATCATAAACAACGCGCTGTCTACAACTTATCAAAACAAACACTGGACGACGCCACAATAAAAGTTTTAGAAAAAAGGTATGAATTTCGCAATAACACCGCGAAAAATACCGTATGAGTACACTTTCTGTAGTGTTGGGGACTGTCTGTATAAAAATAACATTGATAATGAAGATTTAGAGGCCATACGTCAAGACATTTCGTCTATGTTACGTCGAAGTTCAGCGTCGAAATAAAATCTTCCCAAATATGAATTTAACGCGTTGAAAAACTTACGCAACAGACCAGAGCTTACGATTTTCCGCGCAGATAAAGGCAATGCTACGGTTATAATGGATACGACAGATTACAATTTTAAAATACAACAACTTTTGTCGGATGAAACTACATATCGAAAGGTCAAAACAGACCTTACAACTAATACGATTAAAACAACTAGCGATCTAATTAAGAAATACTCCGAAAAATTAAATCTGGACGTTAATTCGATAATAGCTTCATGTGCCAAAACACCGAAGTTGTATGGGTTACCAAAAATACACAAACCGAATGCTCCATTACGTCCAATAGTGAGTCAGATTGATTCGCTAACTTACAGATTGGCTCCATACTTAGCTAAAATATTATCACCACTCAGAGGACACACAAGAACACACACTAAGTATTCATACCATTTTGTCAGTGAGATAAAAGACATACGTCTTACTGACAATGAAACCATGGTTAGTTTTGATGTTCAGTCTCTATTTACATGCCTACCTGTTGAAGACTGCATCTCAATTATAACTAGGAAACTAGAGGAAAATAATATTCCAGCAGAATATGCAGTATTACTCAGACATTGCCTTACATCTGGCTATCTATTGTGGAAGGAAGAGTTCTACAAGCAAGTAGATGGTGTTGCGATGGGCTCACCTGTATCTCCCATTGTCGCCGATATATTCATGGAAGTTTTTGAGGAGAAAGTCCTCCTTACCTCACCTGTTACACCAAGGATCTACAAGCGGTACGTAGACGATACTTTCACAATTTTACCATCAGACAAAGTAACTGCATTTTTAGAACATCTTAATTCCATAAACTCTAAAATTCAATTTACTATGGAGTTAGAGGCAAATAATTCCTTACCTTTTCTAGATGTGTTAGTCATTCGAAATCCTAACAACACCATTGGTAACACTGTGTATAGGAAAAAGACCCATATAAACCGATATTTAAACGGTGAATCTCACCACCATCCTTCACAGTTAGCTACCGTGGGCAAATCTTTGTTACAGAGAGCACGAGGGATCTGTGACAGCAAACACCTAGCCGCCGAACTTCAGCATGTCAAGCAAGTTCTACACGACAACAAGCTTCGGTTCCCGCGCCCACGTCACAGCGACCGAGTGAAGCCGGCCACAGTCGAGCGTGTGCCTGCTGTACTACCATATGTCAGAGGTGTCACAGACAAGATTGGATACATCTTAATGCGAGCTTCTATTAGAACATTCTACAAGCCGCCGAAGCGGATTTGTTATTCCTACCATCAGTCAAGTGTCATATTCCTCCACAAGATGCAGGAGTGTACAAGCTTGATTGTGAATGTGGTCTCTCTTATATAGGACAAACAGAAAGATCAATTAGAACCCGCGTAAAAGAACATATAGCTGATGTGAAGCATCAACGTTCCGGGAAGTCTGCAGTTTGCGATCATATCCTAGACGGCCCCAACCATTATATCAGATTTGATAGACCACAAATCCTCGCGAAAGAACACCGATTCCTACCAAGGATGATACGTGAGGCTATTGAAATTAAAAGACATCTTAATTTCAATAGCGACGGAGGCTGGGTACTACCACCTGCTTGGGATCCTATAATCAATAAAATTAAAACTAAATCCAAGCATACCACTGCAAGACCTCAGGACATAGTCAGTTCATTTTGCATAGATCGGATCATAAACAATAGTTAAAAAAGCTGAAGGTACTCCGAGTTTAACAATGACATAGGGACGTCAGTCATCTCGGTCCCCCGTGACCATGGGTGCTGGAAGGCGCCCGAAACGTCGGGAATTAAAAATTAAATAATTAAAAGTAAAATAACCGCGATAAAATCCGTAAAAGTAGTTTTAATCAAATATAATATGTGTAAATATATTTAAATTAAAAATTTTAACGTATAATACTCGTACATTATAATATTTTTTAATCTGTAAAACATTCGTATGTAAACACCTTGAGCTTAGACTGAGGGGCAGTGAAACGCTAAGACGGCGTATTTTAATATTTTTGCAATTTGTTTGTCTTTTTTGCTCATTTGCATTTATATGGAAGTTGTGGCCTCTTTTTTCTGATAAAGATTTGTTAAATTGAAAATGTTATATTGTGAAATGATTAATTATCTGTCAACTTCAGTTATAGAGAGTCAGTTGTTTTATTTTATACAAAGCTGTTTACTTCATGGATTTGATGGTACTAGTATTTAGTATTTAAAACCACCTGTAAAATATCCCTAATGGGGGAGGCATATGTTCAGCAGTGGACTTTAATAGGCCGTAACGTTAACGGGAACAGTAAATAAATATGAAAAAGTAAATAGCTTTATTTTGTGATACATATTTATGTCACGATCATCATATATATAGTTATATATATATAGTTATAGTTCAAAGTCAACTGAACCCAGGCCTAGCCAATAGATTTTCTCATTAGGGGCAGTTTTGCCTTCATAGTTGGTACTTTTGGTAGCAGGAAAGTAACCGCAGTTTATTTTTTATTTTAAATATATATATATATATATATATATATATATATATATATCTATATATATTATTAGAAATATTAGTATATTATGTATTTTAAATAGAAAAGCTTGTATTAATAAGCTAAAGAAATGGAAAAACATTTGAAACAAACAAAATTTGCTTTTTTTCAAACATGTCACAAAATTGCCACAATTAGTAAATTAAATTGCATGTGATTAAACAAAAAATGATTCTGAACACAAACTATGATTAACTGGCAGGATGTCTGCCGGAATCAGCTAGTAATAAATAAATGAAAATAACGTCTGGGAATAATGTGACTGGTTGTGACACCATGCTGGTTTTATCAAAATTTATTTAAAAATTTGTACATTATAGTAAAGTGAAATATGATTAAAAAATAAATCCCGTTACATTTCCTACCGATTTTTCGTACGACAGAGGGATTTTCAGAATCAAAGGTAAATAACAAAACGACGTTCAACAAATATTATATACTAATCTACATTCAATGAAAATCATTCTATTCTATTCTATTTATTCTAACACATGAATTCCAAAGAGTATGTCAGTATTTTCTTAAGACATGTACATAAACCAAGAAAACTTTATTTAATAATCTACAATTTTTTATATAATCGATGCCTTCAAATGAGATATCAGATTTTTATATTGAGAAATGTGAAAATGTACATCATGAATATTTTATTTTTATATTTAAAATCATAGTAAGGAAAAAACCTGTGAAGGGCGGCTATTTAGATTTAATAATCAGTAAAGGCACCAATGACATTTATAACGCATCTGAATCGGTTGAACATACTCAAAATGAGGTTTTCTATATCTTATTGATGAATATTGTCCCAGGTTCTACTGAGATGCTAAAAATTTATTTTTCCGTAACCAGATTTTCAGGAAAATTACTTAGAGCTATTCTTTGGACTATATTCCAAGCATGCTCAATGAGATTCAAATCTAAAAATTGCGCTGGCTATTCTAGGGCCGTGACATCAAGTTCATGCAATCATGCTGCTACCACCATGGCCCTATGTGAACGGGCATTGTCGTGTATAACATCTCTTCTCCAGTTAAATGTTGACGTTGAATTGCAATAAAATGTCAAATTATCGCAATCAACCTAAGTTGAATCAAAAAGATTATGTTGCGGCTTTTATTAAAAATAAAACTCTTTTAAATCTTTTAAATTACTCTCTCCCTCTAGTCCAACTCATTTTGTACTGGAAACAAATTTTATGACTTTTTTATTTATTTTAATTAGTTTATAAATTTCAAATAAAATAGTTATTTTAATTTTAAAAGTTCAAATTTAAATTAACCATTGATTAAAATAATTTTTATGGATTTTATCGCGTTTAATTTCTTGATTGCCGACGTTTCGGGCGCTTTCCAGCACCCATGGTCACTGAGGTGACTGACGTTCCGATGTCAGTGTTAAACCGGAATACCGTCAGCTTTTTAATTATTATTTATGATTCGATCTACGCAGAATTAACTACTGTGTCTTGAAGTATTTCAGTGGTATGCTTGGGTTTAGTTTTAATTTTATTAATTACAGGATCCCAAGCAAGTGGTAGTACGAGTATCTAGATTCCTTTTTTATTGAAATTAAAATGTTTTTTTTTTAATTACAATAGCCTCACACATCATTTTTGGTAGGAATCGATGTTCTTTCGCGAGGATTTGTGGCCTATTAAATCTGATGTTATGGCGGGGGCCGTCTTGGATGTGATCACATAATGCAGATTTGTATTAATGATTATATTATTGCAAATATTCACTTAATTCACTTCCGATAAGCTGAAAATACTTATATTATGTGTAGTTCACGAGAGTAGTCGGAAGGAGGATTTGAACTCATAACCTTTTGAGTTCGCGGTCCGCACCCTGCCATTACGGCTACTGTCACTCGCTGCACTGTATTCTATCTGTTTCTCCTGCAGGATATATCCTATAGATGGATATGTTTGTCTCTTTTTTCATTTCATCGAGTTTCAAATATCAAAGAAGTTTTCATTTCAATTAAATGATCATTTTATTTTATTTTATTGCGCGTATCTTGACTGATTAATTTTAACATGTTTGAAAAAGACTATTTGTTATTGTTAACTTTACAATATGTTGACACATTTGTATATTATTATTATATGTTTCATAATTATTTCTATTAATTTATATCCCTAGCAATGAGAAAATAATATAATCACTGTATTTTAGTAAAAAGTATTATAGATAGTTTAATCTTTGGGATGTTGTCCGTAGTTTTTAACAAATTATTTAAATTCTGTACGTTCGCTTGTCAATGAATGTAAAAGGGTAAGGACCGATGGTTATGTTATTTGTTTTATTACAACTTGGTGAATTACGATGATAATCGTGTAAATAGAAGAAATCATTATCGGTTAGGCTACGTGATATCTAACGTGAAACAATCCTCCCCACGATTTAATCTATTATAAGCTAGGCTTGACTACGATTCCACCTGATGATAAGTAGTAATGAAGCCCTAGATGGTAAATCGTACTGTTTTGGTGTGACAAAAGCCTATTCACTGCCTTAAAGGTGCCCAGACTATATTCGTACGGAAACACAGATGCTGCAAAATTATTCCACTCCTTTGTTGTACATATTACCATAGCCAAAGCAAACCGAAGAAAAGCGAGGGTGCTTGTGTAAAATTTCGTAAACTTTCGCGAACTAATTTTCAATATGTAATGAATCTCTATAAACATAACGCGCCTATTCTATTCAATCAAATTGTTCAGTGATAGCTCGTTTCCTTCCGTGACAGCCGTGAAAGGGTCTCCCGAGGTTACTCAACCATGCTGAAATTTGTTATACTAGCTGTACACGGTTGAGAGAGAAGGCCTTTATCCACACACAGGTGTCACTTGAAGTCTATCAAACGATTCGTTAGATTTAAGTTGACATTTAAAATCATAAAAATGCTCGCGCTATAATGTTCGCAGAATTTATTATTTAACAAAGCACGAAATTTCAATTTAACCCCTAAAATAATCGGGAGGAAACTTTGAAATTGGAACATTCGTGTTTTGCTTGTGAATAATCTTTTTTTTTAAATAAATTATATTTTGCCAGTATTTCACACACAAAAAACAACAGTAACAAAACTTTCTGCTTGGCTTCTAATATCAGATAACATCAAAATAGATGAACCTTTCTATATCAATAGCAGCGCCTCTCATCAAGATTTAACAAGCACTATTCTAGTTACTGCTTCATAATTAATACTGCTCGATAGATTAGAACTTTCAGATTCTTCTATAACTTGCTTGTTTTTTTCTATTAACTTCTACCTTAATTCGTAACAACATATTTTACAAAAAATAGGCTGGTGGTATAAAAATTTAGTTGAGGTATTCTGGCCCGCAGATTAAATCTTACACTAAGCAATTAGTAATATTTAATTAATTGTTTCGTATGCATTTATGCGGATTGTTCAGTGTTCGCTCATGTGAAATTTATGTTTATAATTTTATAAACATAAATTTCACATGTATTTACCTCCATCATACAGGATACCCTTGTGGAATGTAGGTAACAGATTTTTTTAGTCAAGAAAGAAAAGAAAATACTTAATAAAATTATATCTAATATTGAATTAATTAAAAATGAATCTACCACATGCTAGGCGGAAAAAGTTTGATGAAACCGTACACGGTTGAATATCACTATATTCCGATACATGTCATTTCATTGTATCGGAATATGGGGATATTTTGTGAACACTTGGATATTTTGGAGGACATGGTAATCCTCGAGTCCGGCAACTTGTTCTATCACCGGAGGGCGACCATCTGTCCCCAGAAGGTGTCGGATTTATCGTCCACAAGTCTCTCGTCAACAACGTTGTAAAGATTGGGAGTGTGTCAACGAGGGTCGCGTACGTGATACTCAGAATCACGAAACAGTATTCGCTGAAGGTCATACTGGTCTACGCACCAACCTCGGCACATCCCGATGAAGAGGTGGAGGAAATGTATGAGGATATTTCTTGAGCCATGCATTCCTCTAAAACCCACTACACGGTGTTGATGGGAGACTTCAACGCAAAACTAGGCACAAAAGAAAGCGGTGAGCTAAGGGGGGAAATTTGGAGTAGGGCAACGGAACCGTAGGTGCCAGCAGCTGGCCGACTTTATGGAAAAAGAGGGACTCTTTATGATGAACACTTTTTCAAAAACCGGCCTCACAGAAAGTACCTGGTCGAGCCCCGACGGTTTGACAAAAAATGAGATTGACTTCATTATGACGACCAGACGCCAACTGTTCAGTGATGTCTCAGTGATCGCAAGGGTGAAAACCGGCAGCGATCACCGAATGGTTAGAGGCACACTGAACCTAAACGTTAAGTTGGAGAGGTCTCTTTTAATGAAGTCAACGCTCCGTCTCCCTCGTGCTCTAATCCAGAATCACGAAACCTTTCACTCGCGTAACCGCTTTCAGTGCCTAGAAGATTGCAATACAGTGGACAATATGAATGACAAGCTCGTGGAAACTGTCGGTCGGAGCTAAGTTCTGCAAGACCCGCCGCAGAAGAACACAAAAACTCTCCGATCACATTCATAATCTCATGGCTGTTAGACGGGAGATGAGGCTGCAATCATCAACAGATTTGACAGCATACAGGCAACTAAACAGACAGAGCTCCAAATGCATGCGGTGAGATTTACGCAACTTTAATACTGCTCGTATTAAAGAAGCGATCGAGCGGAACCAGGGCTCTAAAGTCTTTGCCAGAGATCTGTCTGCCAGAAAGAGCCAACTCTCAAAGCTGAAGACTGAGTGTGGCAGCATTGTTTCCGGGATACCTGAGATTTTGAGTAAGATTGAGAGGTTCTATGGGCAGCTGTACACATCATCGTTGGAGCCACACGCAGTGTGAGTAATGATCCAAGAGCAAGTCTTACCCGACACTATTCCGATGATATCCCGGACGTCAGTCTGAGCGATATTAGAATGGCTCTCCAGTACCTTAAAAACGGCAGGGCGCCAGGCGAGGATGGAATTACAGCGGAGCTTCTGAAAGCGGGTGGAACACCGGTACTTGAAGTCCTTCGGAAGCTCTTCAATTCCGTCATCCATGGTGGCACTATTCCGGAGACGTGGTGCAGAAATGCAGTGGTCTGGTTCTTTAAAAATGGCGACAACGCTCTCTTGAAGAACTACAGACCGATTTCCCTTCTGAACCGCGTCTACGTGCTGTTTTCTTTTGAATCATCTCGCACGCAGACTCGACGGTTTCCGAAAAGGCTTCAGTACCATAGACCACATACGTACCCTGCGGCAGATTGTATAGAAGACCGAAGAGTAAAATCTGCCACTTTGCTTGGCGTATGTGGACTATGAGAAAGCCTTTCTACAGTCCCTTCAGCGGTGCCAAATTGACTGTCGATATATCGAAGTGCTGAAGTGTTTGTACAGTAGGGCTACGATGGCTATCCGAGTACAGAACCAGAGTTGGAAACCTCTCCAACTGCAGAGAGGTGTAAGACAGGGTGACGTTATATCCTCGAAACTCTTCACCGCTGCGTTGAAAGACGTTTTCAAGCTACTTGACTGGAAAGGATACAGTATTAACATCAATGGCGAGTACATTACTCACCTTCGATTTGCCGACGATATAGTCCTTATGGCAGAATCGCTGGAGGACCCTAGCACTATGCTCAATGACCTCAATAGTGTCTCCCAACGGATAGGTCTTAAGATGAACATGGACAAAACAAAGATCATGTATAATGTCCATGTCACACCTATGCCGGTAGTTGTTGGGAACACTATGCTCGAAGTTGTTGACGAGTACGTTTACCTGGGACAAATAGTCCGACTAGGTAAGTCCAACTTCGACCGAGAGGTCAATCGACGGATTCAACTCGGCTGGGCAGCGTTCGGGAAATTACGACACATCTTCTCGTCAGGTATACCTCAATCTCTGAAAACTAAAGTGTACAACCAGTGCGTGTTGCCAGTGATGACTTACGGATCTGAGACGTGGTTCTTCAATGCTGGCCGTATGAGGACGCTCAAGGTCGCTCAGCGAGCTATGGCGAGGGCTATGCTCGGAGTTTCTCTGTGTAATAGACTCAGAAATGGGGATATCCGCAGTAAAACCAGAGTGACCGATATAGCCCAACGGATTAGTAAGCTGAAGTGGCAATGGGCCGGCCATATAGCTCGAAGAACCGAAAAATGGGGAAGAAAGGTTCTCGAGTGGCAGCCTCGTACCGGTAGGCGTAGTGTAGGGCGACCTCCCACTAGATGGAGTGACGACCTGGTAAGACATGCAGGAAGTCGATGGATGCAGGTGGCTCAGGACCGTGCTTTGTGGCATTGCTTGGGGGAGGCCTACGTTCAGCATTGGACTTGAAATGATGATGATAATGATTGGATATTTTAATTAAATACCAGATCTACTTGTGGTAGAACCATGCTGCAGCTATATTAGTAGTCGAGTTGTAGAACGAATAGGTCGGCTCGACTGGGGAAGGACCACGTTCTCACAGAATACCATCATTAAATAGTAGCATAACGCTGCTGTGTTTCTTGTGATGAGTGTAGAGAATCTTTATACTGGAAACTAGGCATTCCATCTTAATCCTCACGGGTGACAACGCATCTGCATTTGAATTTGTATTTGAGGATAGATGTAGATATCTATGGGCCACAGCAACCTTTTACCATCAGGTGGACTGTGTGCTCTGTTGTAACCCTATCCTATAAAAATAAGTGGTAGAGCCATGCTCCAGTTATATTAGTAGTATATTTGTATCACGAATGGGTCGGCTCGACCGGGGAAGGACCACGCTCTTACAGAACACCGGCGTAAAATATCAGCTTAATGCTGCTGTGTGCTGCTTATGGTGAGTGTAGAGAACTGGAGACCTTTTCTACTGCAAATGAGGAATTTCATTTTAGCCCTCACGAGTGATAACACTTCTATATTTTGATTCGTAATCGAGGATAGATGTAAATAAGAGGAAAATCTACCCACAGCAATCACTTACTACCAGGTAGACTGTGTGCTCGTATGTTACCCTATCCAATAAAAAAGTTGGCACTTGTAGAGAGACAATATTATGTCGGTAATAATAATTGAGACAACAGAAATGAGGGAAGGTATTTGCCCAGGAGTGGGATATATACTGTTATTGACTTTTACTTTATAGGTGTTTCTTTTATCAATTAATAGATTTATTTACGTCAAGTAAATAATTTACCAAATTTAAAAACAATTTAGACATTTTCAAACCCAAATTAAAACTTTTTGCAACTTTCTCTCGGGACCCAAGCATTAGTTTTGACGCAACTTAAATTACCTGCTTTAAACCAAAAGATACAACTTTGTAAATGTGGAAATGAAATTCGCAGCACGGCACTTGAACCGTAAATGCAAAAGAATGTAATTATGGTGAAGAATTTATTAAATTTGAACAGCAACAGATGCGGTCCGCGGGTCGGCTGACGCATTAAAAGATCTGCATGGATTTGTGCGAGATTGCTCTCATTTTAATTATATATTTGGGGCTACTTTGAAGTAGTGGTTTAAATTAAGGTGGAATAAATGAAAATAGCTTGCAAGAATGCTTTATTTACATCTAAATTGGTAAGAGGAGGATGAAAAGCATTCGTTCTGTACACTGAATAAAACAAATGTTACGGATTTTTCAACAAATTCACCGCGCCACCTATTGAAACTGGCAGAACAAGGTCTGCCAGGCCAACTAGTAATGAAGTATATGATGCATATTATAATCTGTCATGTTATTTATAATACACAATCTACCATAAATCATGCATTTTTATTTATGGGTTGTATGTATTATAATGTAGTTTATACTAACTTTTTTGCTTTTCTTGAGTAAAAAAAATACAAATATTATACAAAATTTACGCATGCTAGAGCTACGAAGCAGCAGCAGCTACGTTATGTTGGTTTCATTTTGTTTCTTTAAGATGATAAAATAAATGTAGAGATCTATGGGTTACAGTATCCACTAAACCCCACACAATTCTTTTTGCGAATTTAAGGATTTTTAATAGGATATACAACGTGTCGTCGAAAAAGGCTAAACAACGTCTGCCCGGCAAGCTAGTATATATATAATATATATATATATATATATATATATATATATATATATATATATAAAAGTAAAGTAAAGTTACAGCCTATGTACGTCCCACTGCTGGGTTTTAGGGCAAGGAATTTCATTGGTGCCGGTGAGGATCGAACCCGGTTTGCTCGCGTACTGTGAAATTTAAAGCGAGCGCCAACCATCTGAGCTACCACGGCTCTTATAAACACACATATATATATATATATATATATATATATATATATATATATATATATGTATATAGGCCTCCCCTAAGAAATGCAACAAAATACGGTACTGAGCCACTTGCATGCATCGACTTTTTGCGATGTCTATTATAGGTTGTCACTCCCGCGATTCAGCGGCGCCTCACCATGTGGAGTGATAATCTGATAAGACATATGACAATCATACCGTTACCGTTACCACTTCTGAATGGAGGCCTCCTCCATAGACCGTCTAATATTTGCCATAGATTCCACGTTTGGCAAATGGGTTGGCAATCGCAATTTTTTCTTTTCAGTCGTTTTTAGGAAGACACTGCTACCATCTCCCGATTTGTTTTTCTCTGTCGCCTCTTTCGACACCCACAGAATGATATGGGGTAGTGGATGTTCTAACGCCGCCACTACACGGTACACTGTTACAATCATACATACACATATTTGTAAATATTATAAACAAAATTTATTAACATTTTCAGTATAAAAAGTGAAATAATTAAATAGCGAAATAACGGGTAGAATCATGAATAATTGAACCAGCAAAGTGCAGACACAACACGCTTGCGAATGTTTTATGCTAGACGTAGCTCGAGACAAAACAGAAATAAATCTTCAGAAATCTTCACTCCACCTAGTATTTAAATTGTAGTTCAGCATTTTTAAAAGCTAAACTTTATATAATTATTCAATTTCTGCTTGACGACCAACATAATTATAATGATTTTTTATATTTACGAGAATACTACACATTGATTAAAACTACTTTTAATCAATGTGAAGTGTTCTTTAGAAAACCAATACATATATTTATGCGAGAATACGTACTTACGAGAATGTGAATTCCCTCACAATTGACACCTGTAAACTGCTAATGCCATCAAAAACACGGCTTGCAAAAAACCAAGTCTCGCAACTCAGCTCTTCTATCGTTTAAAGTTGTGAGATCCATATAATACCAAGTCGGTTAATTTATTCAGTTCCTACTTAAGGGTCCTTTTATTTTAAGTTATTACGTAATTAGCTAACCTAACAACATTTTACAGTGACCATATCAATGTTAAAAATGTTTTATGTTTTAAATATAGATAGACTTGGCCATCGCATTAAAACACAATATATCTCACAAGTAATATACATATTATATTAAATTTGATTGCGATTGCCAAGTCAATTTATATATTTAAAACATAAAAGATTTTTAACATTGGTAGGTCACTATAAAACGTGTTAGGTTAGCTAATTACGTAATAACTTAAAATAAAAGGACCCTTAAGTAGGAACTGAATAAATTAACCGACTTGGTATTACATGGATCTCACAACTTTAAACGATAGAAGAACTGAGTTGCGAGACTTGTTTTTTTTTTACAAGCCATGTTTTTGATGGTATTTCATTTCTTTTTGTAGATAAGATAGCCCTACTTTTTTACCTTTCCGGTACCTTCTACTTGTTGAATACCAATAATATCTACACCTGTTATACATATACAAGTACACTGATTCATTCACTGCAAATGTAACTTTGTAATTCTATATGGGATTACAAAGTTATTTATGCAGTTGATGTATCTAGAAAACTGGACGGAAATTAACAAATATTTTAGTTTTTTCTTGATTAATACACTAAACACTAATTGTATTCTAAATTTGAAGCTTCTATGTCTGCTAGAAGTGCCTTAGAGTTTTGATGATCGGTCAGTCAGTGAGTGACAAAATTAAGAAACTTTGACTAGTTATAATTCGTAAACTACTGGTTCAAATTGAATAAAATTTTAAATATACCCTTATAATTTTATTGACTACGAAGTTATAGGGGGTCGAAAATGGCCTGAATTGCTTCGAGAAAAGTATAGTACGGCCGTGCCGCTTTTTTGCTCGACTTGGCGGGGGCACTGCCATGCCCCCAGATAACTAAGCTTGTTATAAAGATTACTCAAATTAAAATATTAATTATTTGTAAAATATTAATTGCGGCGTTGTAAGAACGTCCACTACCCCATACTTTAAAATGTGTTATAGTGGCGGTGTAAGAATGTCCACTACCCCATACTTTAAAATGTGTTATAGTGGTGGTGTAAGAATGTCCACTACCCCATACTTTAAAATGTGTTATAGTGGCGGTGTAAGAATGTCCACTACCCCATACTTTAAAATGTGTTATAGTGGCGGTGTAAGAATGTCCACTACCCCATACTTTAAAATGTGTTATAGTGGCGGTGTAATAATGTCCACTACCCCATACTTTAAAATGTGTTATAGTGGCGGTGTAAGAATGTCCACTACCCCATACTTTAAAATGTGTTATAGTGGTGGTGTAAGAATGTCCACTACCCCATACTTTAAAATGTGTTATAGTGGCGGTGTCAGAATGTCCACTACCCCATACTTTAAAATGTGTTATAGTGGCGGTGTAAGAATGTCCACTACCCCATACTTTAAAATGTGTTATAGTGGCGGTGTAAGAATGTCCACTACCCCATACTTTAAAATGTGTTATAGTGGCGGTGTAAGAATGTCCACTACCCCGTACTTTAAAATGTGTTATAGTGGCGGTGTAAGAATGTCCAGTACCCCATACTTTCTCGAGTGTGTCGAAGAGACGACAGAGAGAAACGAACCGTGAAATAGGCGGCACCGTCTCCCTAACGTTAATACGGTTAGAGTATTATATTTGCCTTACAAAATACTTGGTAACAGCTTTACGTGGTGTTTTATTTATTTCATAAGGATTGATGACACTAATAAACCGTTTTGTAATACTCTTTCACACGTGCACTCTCTATTGCGTTACTTTCATAGTCCGATGGGACGGCAGTCCCACACGATCAGAGAGAAAACAGGCACAAAATCAACAGATTTACATGTTTTTCGAGGCAAGGAAGTGAAAAACCGTTAATTTTCTGATTTCGGACTGTTACTGAGAATTACATGGCAGATATACCCAATAATTGATTTCATATCGATTCAGGATTCGAACCCGGGATCTTATAATCAGCAGTCGCGTTGACGAACACTAGACCAACGACGCAGTCAAAATAAATAAATAAATAAAAGTTGAAAGGCGTAGAAAATTTTAAAGTAAATATATTAATGAAATTTGTATTTTTATATTTCAAATAACAGGTTTGGGAGCTAGCCGAAAATAATTTAGTATTGGAATTTGAAAAGTGTACTTTTAACTTATTTATTTTTATTTCTGTTATTACTTTGAATATTTTTGATAAGGAAGTATAAATCTAGATGTGTTCTGGCGAATTTGCTAGACTAGAGGATGTAAAGAGAAGTTATGGTCAGTATGTGACGTTTAACATAGTGAGAAGGACCTTTATCCTCTGTTCTATAGATAACTGTATAAACTATAGATATCTTATCTTATCTTTATATATCTTATCTTATTACTATCCTTGTGAATTTACAGCCAGAGCGACTGGACTAACCACACCTGAAAGCTAACAATCGCAATTTAGAACTGCTGTGCTAAAACAAAGGATTTCACGTCTTTGTTATCTATTCCAATCAATAAAGTATTGCATAGTCAATAACATTAAAGTAGCGCAGTAGTAATACTTTATAGGCATATGTGGAATTTAGAGCTTCGTTATGTGTGTGTATAAACGTAACTAAAATCTTCAATTCTTTTAGTACACAGTTTTTCATATTTTGGGTACATATAAGAATTTATGTGTCATTATCATCATCATCATCATCACTACAGCACTTTACAAATCCACTGCTGAGCATAGGCTTCCCCCTGGAAACACCATAAAGCACGGTCCTGAGTCAACTGCATCCATTGTCTTGTCAAAATTGCAAACCAATCAGCGCTATTAGAAGCATTCAGGGCTATGTCGTTTTTGACTTTAGATATGGCGGTATATTTGGAATAAAAAAAATTAATACTGTTTATGTTAACTTTTTTTATTCCCGACGTTTAAATCAAAATTAAAACTAAACCCAAGCTTACCACTGCGAGACTTCAAGGCACATTAAGCTCATTCTCGTAGGTAGGACCAAAATTAAAAATTATAAAGTTGAAGGTATTGCGGATTATTTTTGACAATGGGTCCAGCGTGATAAATCACTTTACTCTTATAAGCATGCCCAACATGTGATCAATTCTTGAAAAGGGATAGCTGTCCTTTTTCACAACGTCGTTCAGATGGCGGTAGTGGACACAAAACCGCATGCTGCCGTCCTTCTTCTTTACTAGCATCAAATGAAGCTTCATAACACCATGATTCACCATTCCCTCAATTTTCACTTCTTTTTCACGTGCTACCGGCAAACTTCTTGACCTCTGATGGATAGGCAATTCTTCTCTGTTTCTGTTCTGTGTTTATTTTGTGTTAAACTAAGCCGGTCTTTTCTACGTCAGCATCGTTTGACGAGAAAACATCATCGTACTTGGGTAACAACTTCTTCGCCTTGACTTTTTCATTCGGGGAGAAAACGCTGCGACAGTCTTCTAAAAGTGTGGTCAACCTTGATTTTGCATCCTTGCTGGGAGTCCCAGTTGATATATATTGACACCGATGTAACCAATCTACCTCCTCATAAGTATTAACCAGTTTACCTTTTTCTATATTTCATTCCTGATCAAGATTTAAGCCACTTTCCATGGAAGATCATTTTCTACCTTTTACACGAGTACACAATTATAAGTTTGCCCAGGATTCCTAGGAAGACTAACTGGCACAATGGTTTCCGATCTCGATGGAAGACCAATCTTCTTAAGGCTGTATACATTCCTTGGTAACGCCCCTTCCACAAAAATTTCCTCCTGTCCACACTTCAAACAACCTTGTTTACTTCAATACATCTCGGTTTCGCAACAATTCTTCCTCATAAAGACCCAGGATGCAGTCGTCCATAATAGTAGCCACGATGACATAATGCAGGTAGATCATGTTGCCTTCCACTCCATCTCCATCTCTCCACGGATGGGTATGCGCTGACCGGTGGCTGTTACCAAATTAATGCTTTGTCGGTAGTATGCGGAGTCCTCAAGGAAACGACTTATATGTTGGGAAGCGACAATTGTGCGAGGGGTTTTAGTGTCTATAGTCAGTTTACACTGCATTCCGTTGACCTCGCTTTTGATAATTAAGCTGTTCCCATCATGGGTTTATGAGATTGCAATCCTTGGGGCTCTTTTAACATCAGCCAGCACCTGCTCCGCGTTCTGGCTTTTACTCTTTTCCCTGCTGCTGCTGGGCGATGTTGTTAGCCGCAAAACCCTCTCGAGACCGATCACCTTCCTTTTCTACAGTTTGCTTAGGGTAGATGGATCGAAGATGGCCCCCTTTTCCCACAGTCATAGCACCTTGTGCTATATATATATATATATATATGCATAATCATAGCATAAACACTCACGTCTGTCACCCAGAGGGGTAGGCAGAGACCACGGACTTCCATTTGACACGATCCTGACATACCTTTTACGCCTCCTTTACATCCATATATCAACGCATACATGCTCGTCGGTTAAGGGTACTCTTAACGTGGCCCATTTTCAAAATATCGCCAATTTGGTCGATAAACTTTTTTCTAGGGCGTCCATTCCTGACTCTGCCGTTCACATCTGCCATATAAATTTGTTTTGTCACTCTTTCCTCATTCATTCTTTCTACATGACCAAACCACCGAAGCATTCCTTTCTTAATCCTGGTCACAACATCATCTTGCATACCACATTTATCTCTTATCATGCAATTTCTCATCCTGTCATTCAGATTCAACCCTAGCATACTCCTTAAAGACCGCATTTCTACAGCATTTATTCTACTTTCGTGCTTCTTCTGCCACACCCAGCTTTCACTACCATACATTAAAGTAGGGACTAACACAGCATTATGAATTACCATACGTGCCTTTTTTGATACATTCTGGTTCTTCACAATAGAGTGTAGTGCCCCATTCACTCTATTCCATGCATTTACTCGTCGTTCTATATCCTTATCATATCTACCATCCCTGCTAAATACACATCCCAAATACACAAACTCATCCACTTGCTCAATTAACTCTCCTTCTATTCTTAATTCACATATCGTTTTGCTTTCCTCTCTTTAAAAAACCATCACTTTCGTCTTACTTGCGTTCACTTTCATTCCCCTTTCTTTTAATGCCCAGTTCATTAATGTAACCATCATTTGCAACTCAGCCGAGGATGACGCAAATATGACTTGATCATCGGAATACAAAAGGCATTTGAGGGTTAACTCGCCCATTCTTAACCCACATTCTTCATCTTTCAAAGTTTGTTTGTTTTTTATTATATATTTGTTTGTTGTTTATATAGTTGTTTTATATATATTTTTATATATATATATATATATATATATATATATATATATATATATATATATATATATATATATCAATGATATATGAACAATGATCCTGCCGTACGGCTTACACCTCCAGTGCATAAGCCAAGGCATCCTTAAGCGTTTTGTGGTGCCCGAACCTCACAGCAGCTCTGACTTCAATGTCACGGATGTTTTCGATGAATGTCTGCACCAGGATCTTTTCAATGAGCGCAGGTACAGACTAGTATGCTTATCGAACCAGCTTCTCCACCTTAAGGGTTCACTGCAATTTTTCGTTGCTGCATTGCACGCGATCTTTAAGCTGCAAACGAAAGACGTGTTCCAGGTGAGCTTTGCCATATCTCACCTCAAAGTCCTCAAGAAGCTGCTCATAAGTCACTTCCTTACCGAGAGCTTCCAGAACTGTTAGGGCCTGTTGGCACACGCCTAGTGTGAGAGCAGTCATGGTCTGACTTTTATTCCAGCTGTTCGCCTTCATGACAGCCTCGAACTGTATTCTGTAAGCAGCCGACACAAATTTTTGTAATAAACTGCCTGAGATGATTTTTGATTTTATCCTCATCCAAATTTCAATAAAATAAGACATATGCCGAGACCACAGAATATATGGAAATAAAGAAATTACCTAACTTTGGGCTTAGGCTGGTGTAGTTTTACGTTCAGAAATACATAAGAATTTCAAGGTATTATTTAAGCATAAGATAAATTTAACTGTCTATGGATTACAGCATCTACTTATTATCGGGTATTTTGTAGAGATGCTTGGCATATTTACTTTAAAATAGGTGGTTGCTAGGGTCAAATATTGGCTACGAAGTCACTCAATCTACTGGGGTGAAACCCAGTTATTAATATTAAAGGAAAAGATTTATTATTTTTACTTTTCAGTTTTTCGGCGGCTAATTTTTTTTTGTTTAAACGTTTTATTTTATAATTTTTTGTAGCTATAATCTACTATTTGATACATTCTTAATTTTTGATTATTTATAAAATAATAGCTTCTTCCATCAATTTAGCTATATAATCCTACAATTATTACTCTACTGTTATATAATCCAACAATTTAACTATTATTTGTTTAAAGCTGTAATCGACCTCGGAAAGAAATTGTTTGCCAAAGGGCAGGCATATGTGGTACTGAGTAGAGTAAAACACTTGAGGGTATTGTTAGATCTGATCTAGAGCCAATAAGGTGTTTATACATACCTCAAGATGAAAGAGCTTTATCAGAAATGCAGAGACTGTGAGGTCTACACACAAGAGACTGACAGGTCTAAAGATCATTCTTCGTGTGGTTTTTTGCAATGTAATGTAATCATTATAATATAACATAATGTAATTGTAAAAATGTAGTTTTTATGTAATACACGACAATAAATCGCCCTTTTTCTACCCTTAGAGTAATTTTTTTTCCAAATTTATATGGGACAAATTTGGAAGTATACCCCATCCAATAAAAAAAGAATTATCAAAATATGACTACTCTGTAATCACCCCTGTTTTCTTACTGTTAGGGTAAAATTTTCTTTTTCAAAATTGTATGGGACCATATTCAAGGTATTCCCTATTTATTAAAAAAAGATTTATCAAAATCGAACTACTCTGTAAAAAGTTATGCGTGGTCACACTTAAAAAAATATACGCGTCGACTCGAGAACCTCCTCCGTTTTTTCGTTAGTTAAAAATTCGACAAATCTCTTATAACGTTTAGATGTCGTTCATTCTTTGTTAAAATTTCTTCTTTATGATTTGCGACGACTGACAGAGAAAACTAAAATGATCACGTTTGTTTACTCTAGATTGTTTATTTATTTTAAAAATAGTCGACAGTAGAATAAGGCGTCTATGAACCACAGTATCGACTTACCTTCAAATGAGTTATGTTTCTTGCTTTAACGAATTAATCACGATGCATTACTTATGACGGCATAAGACTTAATACAACACGAATCTAAATTTTAACTTAAAATTTAGTCCAACTTTATTTTAAAAAAAAACCTCCACATATATAACAATATACTTGTTATACTTAACTTCATGTTCTTTTAAACCTCTTTTTTCACATAACATTCGGAAATAATTAAGTATTATTAAAACTAATAGAGAATTCTTACCTTTGCAACTCACCTCTCTGTTTTGTAATTTTTCATTTCATCATCAGAAAGATGGTAAGCCTCTGACACTTTATCTTGTATTTATAACAATGCTCATAATACCGACAGGAGATTATGAAAGATTATTTTTACTATGGGAGAGGCCTATAGTCAGTAGCTCAGTGTGTTTGATGGTTATGAAATATCGTAATGGGGGATAAGACTACGAATCATTGTTGAATCCATTTGCTTTTGGTAAAATAAGCTGCTAAACATGGTACCCTCGCGTTGAAGTGAGGATTTGTTACAGTACCTGCGCATGGCAGGTGGACTAACGATGGCAGTAACACACGTATCGTGTCTTCGACGCTGCCACGTCACCGGTCTGAGTATTTTTATGTAAAAATACTAGTACTGTTATATTAATACACCTGTTAACTACTCCAAGTAAACATGCTCGTTTTTAAAGAATAAGATGACGAAAGTCCGCCTGATTGTAAGTGAGTACTGTGACCTATAGATATCTACATTTACCCTCGATTTAGATACAAAATTCAGATACATTGTTTCCCCTAAAGACTAAGGTGTAATGCCTCGTATCTAGTAAAATAATTATTCTGGTTCTCTGAACTAATCACACAAAACATAGCACTACTAAGCGGACATTTTACCAACGCTGGTGTTCTGTGAGAGTGTGGTCCTTTCCCGGTCGAATCGACCCATTTGTGCTACGACCATAATATAACAGCAGCATGCTTTACCACAGTTGTCAGATGGTAGATTCTAATCCAAGACTTTTTGTGTTTTTAGTTCGCACTCTATCGTTGGATTATTGTCTCTTTTAATATATAGTCTAAAGATAGTTTTTATTATATTGGCATTACCCATAGTCGTTGCGTTGTGTGTAAACTAAATTTAAAGTGGTATTTTAATATGATTAAAACTACTTTTACGGATTTTATCGCGTTTATTTTTGCTTTTAATTACTTTTATTTTTAATTCCCGACGTTTCGGGCGCTTTCCAGCACCCATGGCAAGGGGGACTGAGATGACTGACGTCCCGATGTCATTGTTAAACCCGGAGTACCTTCAGCTTTTTTAATTACTGATACTCCGGGTACTCCGGGTTTAACAATGACATCGGGACGTCAGTCACCTCGGTTCCCCGTGACCATGGGTGCTGGAAAGCATCCGAAACGTCGGGTATTAAAAATAAAAGTAATTAAAAGCAAAAATAAACGCGATGAAATCCGTAAAAGCAGTTTTAATCATATTAAAATACCACTTTAAATTTAGTTTACACACACCGCAACGACTATGGGTAATCCCAATATAATAAAAACTATCTTTAAGTAGTTTTAATCATGTGTAGTGTTCGCGTAAATATAAGAAATCATTATGGTATTTTAATAATTTTACTACTTGAAAAAGATCATACAGATGTGCTGCTTAATTCGCTTAAGTAGGTACTTGGATGAAGTCAGTAAAAGATAGTTACAATTAAACCCCGACTTCTGTACGTACGTAATTATGATAGGGGAATTTAAAAAAAATTATGTACGTGAAATGGTCCCTCTTTTGCTTTCAAGTAAAATTTGTTAAGTTTTCAAGATTGAAAGACATTAGAAGCCGAAACTGCTTCTTAATGGCAGTTTTATTGGCCTAAAGAGTTTTATTTCTTTTAAAGAAGTCATTCAGTAATCTGCATATAAATAACGTGCAGATTACGATTTAAGTTTTTTTTTAATTTAGAAGAGAGGATAGACGAGCATGCAGCTCAACTGCAACACCAAGAGAATAGCAGGTGCGTTGCCGGTTTTTTAAAAAGGAGTAAGCTCATTTCTTAAAGTTCCCTAAGTCGTAGCGGTAAAAATTGCCAGTGTTAAACGATTACACAGAGTGATGCAAGAAAGAAAACTTCAAGTAAAGCGCACACTGGTGGACCACCAAGCCTCCAGATGGTGTTGATGTTATCGAGAGTTTTACCGCGTTGTGTGCTGGAAAATTTTTTGGCTGGAATTAATCTGAAAAATTCCTCATTGTTAATGCGATAGAAAATTCAAAGGAATGAAACGTATTAAGTATTTTAATTAGGTTAACTTATGGATCAATTTTTGAATTAAATTTAAATTGATTAAATATTTTCGATACAAACTTGCCTTATGTTCATTTTCAAGCCAAAAACGGCTGATAGCTAATTCAGGGTACATATTTCGAACAAAAATTTCAACTATATTTGTAAATAAATTGTTGATGAAAATTTATAACTTTGGTTAATTACAGCCCTTTACAAGTTTGACGGCTACGTAGCTCAATGACTTAGCAATGAGTTGCATCTCTGAGGGGCGCGGATTAAAATCCCGCTATATACAAGTATTTGTCCAAGTGTCTGAATGAAAAAACCTTGTAAATATATTAATGAACTGCTCTTATGATAAGGGAGAAATTCTAAGTGTAGAGGTTAGTACCTCCACACTAAGAATGATGTGGTGTACTAACGTTCAAACAATTCATCTGCCCCACTCTCACCGTTCTGGCGGTGGAAACACGTCTAGTCGTACACCCTCGCATCCGTGTCAGTTTGTACGTCTTAAAGTGGAAAGCGAGCTAGGAATATCGCCGCCTCAAAGAATATCGTGCGGTCCTATCCTATCCTCGCACGATCCGTATGGCCGCATCATTCGCTGCACTCTATAGACTAATTACACATCCCGCCCGCCCGCTCTACATTTCGCTTACCAGTAAGAGGCTGCTACTCTAGAATCTTTCTTCTCCGTCGGTTGTCAGTTCTTCTAGCTTAAGGTCTATTTTCGCCTTAGCTTGCAGATTGGTTGTAATTCCATCCTCGCCTGGGGCCCGCCGTTTTTAAGGTGCTGGAGATCCATTCTCATCTCGCTCAGAATATCTCTAATCTCCTTCAGAAGCTCTTCAATTCCGTCCTCCATGGTGGCACTACTCCGGAGGCGTGGAGTAGAAGTACGGTGGTCTTGTTATTTAAGAAAGGTGACAACGCTCTCTTGAAACTACAGACCGATTTCCCTTCTGAGCCGCGTCTACGTGCTGTTTTCGAGAGTCATTACGAATCATCTCGCACGCAGACTCGACGACTTCCAGCCTCCCGAACAAGCCGGTTTCCGAAAAGGCTTCAGTACCATAGACCACATACATACCCTGCGGCAGATTGTGCGAAGACCAAAGAGTACATCTACCACTTTGCCTAGCGTATGTGGACTATGAGAAAGCCTTTGATTCCGTCGAAATTTGGGCGGTGCTACAGTCCCTTCAGCGGTGCCAAGTTGACTGTCAGTATATCGAAGTGCTGAAGTGTTTGTACAGTAGGGCTACGATGGCTATCCGAGTACAGAACCAGAGTTTGAAACCTATACAACTGCAAAGAGGTGTAAGATAGGGTGACGTTATATCCCCGAAACTCTTCACCTCTGCATTGGAAGACGTTTTCAAGCTACTGGACTGGAAAGGATACGGCATTAACATCAATGGCCAGCACATCACTCACCTTCGATTTTCCGACGATATAGTCCTTATGGCAGAATCGCTGCAGAACCTAAGCACTATGCTCAATGACCTCAATGGTATCTCCCAACGGATAGGTCTTAAGATGGACATGGACAAAACAAATATCATGTTTAATGTCCATGTCACACCTATGCCAGTAGTTGTTGGGAGCACTATGGTCGACGTTGTAGACAAGTACGTTTACCTGGGACAAATAGTCCGACTAGGTAAGTCCAACTTTGAATGAGAGGTCAATCGACGGATTCAACTCGGCTGGGCAGCGTTCGGGATATGACGACACAACTTCTCGTCAGGTATACCTCAATCTCTGAAAACTATATTATACAACCAGTGCGTGTTGCCAGTAACGACTTACGGATCTGATACGTGGTCCTTCACTGCTGGCCGTATGAGGATGCTCAAGGTTGCACAGCGAGCTATGGAGAGGGCTATGCTGGGATTTTCTCTGCGTGATAGACTAAGAAATGAGGATATCCGCAGTAAAACCAGAGTAATCGACATAGTCCAACGGATTAGTAAGCTGAAGTGGCAATGGGCCAGCCATATAGCTCGAAGAACCGATAACCGATGGGGAAGAAAGGTTCTCGAGTGGCAGCCTCGTACCGGTAGGCGTAGTGTAGGGTGACCCCCCACTAGATGGAGTGACCATCTGTTAAGATATGCAGGATGCTGGTGGCTCAGGGCCGTGCTTTGTGGCATTACTTGGGGGAGGCCTATGTTCAGCAGTGGACTTGTGAAGTGCTGTAACGATGATTGCTGATCGGTTGAGGTACGGTATCAATAGCAATGGCGTGTACATCACTCAACGTCGATTTGCTGACGCTATAGTCATTATGGTAGAATCGCTGGAGGACCTTGGCACTATGTGACCTCTATAGTGCTTCCCATCGAATTTGTTCCGACATACGTCTTCAACATAATTCTATCATGATTATTTCCGAATTTATTTTATATATTCGAAATAAATAAAATTTAGCAAAGAACGTTTTTTAAAGAAAACTTTAACTGTAAGCCAACCCAATATTAAAATGCAGAAAACGAAACCCCAATGCAAGCTGTCACCAAAGAAAACTAAGCAACTATTATTTTGATTCCTGTGATAATTGATAGAATCAGGCGTTACTTTGCGAAAATCCAAAAAAAAAAACCGTCCGCTAAATAAATACAATGATGTATCTTACCTGGATTTAAGAGCACCTCCCGCCCTCCTACAATTGCATGCACTAACTCCGTCACCACTAGTCCCAGCACCACTATTCCCAACACCACTATTCCAGGTAAGACACACCATCGACTATAATACGACACGTGTTTCGCCTCTACACGAGGCATCCTCAGGTAATGTAGAATCTACGGCGGCTGACAGCTAAGACTTAGCTTAAGCTAACTCCCAACACCACTATTCCAGGTAAGACACACTATCGACTATAATACGACACGTGTTTCGCCTCTACACAGCGGCTGACCGCTAAGTCTTAGCGTTTTATTATTTGTAATCTATTCATGTTCAGATATTGTGATATTTTTTTCATGATTTAGGCATCAAGATTTTTATACAATATTCGAAAATGAATCCCGCATTCCTTAGAGCGTTTTTAGAACAAGTAATAGTTCGCCATGCTATACTTATGCTTGTTTATAGACTTCATATTATGTTCTCAAACATTTTATTCAGACATGAATATGTTCTCACGAAGTTATTTTTCAATGCATTAAACGTGATAAAATATTAAGCGATAATTTGTGGTCTGAAATATCTTTATTTTCATAAAAATATATAGTTACTTAAATACGATTATTTTATCACGTTCAATGCAGTGAAAAATAACTTCGTGAGAACATATTCATGTCTGAATAAAATGTTTGAGAACATAATATGAAGTCCATAAACAAGCATAGCACGGCGGACTAATACTTGTTCTAAAAACGCTCTAAGGAATACGGGATTAATTTTCGAATATTGTATAAAAATCTCGATGTCTAAATCATGAATGCTGTAAAACATGAATAGATAACAAATAATAAATAAATAGAGACAAAAACCTCACGACTGTAACCTAGGGTGGTAGGAAGAGATTATGGACACAACGTTTCAAGCAAACATTTCTCGCCTTCTTCTCGTCTATACATCTAAGTTCTATGTAACTATGTGCTACTATGTTCTACGTATAATGGTAACTTATAATTTGGTTCAATTTAAAAAATAACATAAAAAATTACTTCAATATATCACAAATTTGGTAGACAAACTTTCGTTTAGGGCGTCCCTTACCGAGATTTCTCTAACAAGAAACTTTGTCATTCTTCCATCAATCATACTTTATACGCGTCCAAACAGTACGGTACGGTACAGTTTATTTTTAATATTAAATCCTATTACTATTCAGCAGATACCTATTTAAAATAGAGACACTTAATACATCTACCGGTACACGACTGCAACTCAAGTAAGACTTAGAAAGAGATTTTGACAACTTTCTACACTCTCGGTTATCCTCCCCCCCTCGATTTATTATGTCCATCCCATTGCTTTTAACATACATAATAGTAAACAAGAAAAATAGATTACAGTCCTACTCAATACTTAGTTATTCTATAAATTTTTATTCCTTATCTTGTATATTACTTATTAGTGACATATGACCACTTAAGGTTAGCACCTTACATTAAGGTAACCTACAAGCAAATCTGCTTATACAGTACAACTTTTTTTTACAAAAGAGTTTTTCGTGGCTTTATTCACCTTATTTTGTTCATTCTACTCACAGAAATCTAAATAATATTTGTTTAGATTTCTGCGATTCCTCTTAGGTGACAGCTTGCATTTGGGTTTCGTTTGCTGAATTTTAATATCGGGTTGGCTTTGCAGTTAAAGTTTTGTTTAAAAAACGTTCTTTGCAAAATTTTACTTATTTCGAATATATAAAATAAATTCGGAAATAATCATGATAGAATTATGTTGAAGACGTATGTCGGGACAAATTCGATGGGAAGCACTATTGAGGTCACATAGTGCCAAGGTCCTCCAGCGATTCTACAGTAATGACTATAGCGTCAGCAAATCGAAGTTGAGTGATGTACACGCCATTGCTATTGATTCCGTACATCAACCGATCAGCAATCTAAGGCGAAAGTAGACCAGTCATTAAGCTAGAAGAACTGACAACCGACGGAGAAGGAAGGTTCTAGGGTAGCAGTCTCTTACTGGTAAGCGAAATGTAGAGCGGGCGGGCGGAATGTGTTATTAATCTATAGAGTGCAGCGGATGATGCGGCCATACGGATCGTGCGAGGATAGGATAGGACCGCACGATATTCTTTGAGGTGGCGATATTCCTGGCTCGCTTTCCACTTTAAGACGTACAAGCTGACACGGATACGAAGATGTACGACTAAACGTGTGTCCCCCTCCAGAACGGTGAGAGTGGGCCAGATGAAGTGTTCGAACGTTAGTACCCCACATCATTCTTAGTGTGGAGGTACTAACCTCTACACTCAGAATTTCTCCTGTATCATAAGAGCAGTTCATTAATAAATTTTACAAGGTTTTTTCATTCAGACACTTGGACAAATACTTGTATATAGCGGGATTCGAATCCGCGCCCCTCAGAGATGGAACTCATTGCTAAGTCTACGTATCTACGTAGTTACGTAGCCGTCAAACTTGTAAAGGGCTGTAATTAAACAAATCTATAAATTTTTATCAACAATTTATTTACAAATATATTTGAAATTTTTGGTTGAAATATGTACCCTTAATTAGCTATCAGTGTAAACTATTCCATTGCCGTTTTTGGCTTGAAAATGAACATAAGGCAAGTTTGTAGCGAAAATATTTAATCAATTTAAATTTAATTAAAAAACTGAAACATAAGTTAACTTAATTAAAATACTTAATACGTTCCATTCCTTTGAATTTTCTATCGCATTCACACTGAGGAATTGTTCGGATTAATTCCAACCGAAAAATTTTACCAGCACACATCGTGGTAAAACTCACGATACCATCAACACCATCTGGATGCTTGAGAAATAAGAGGTGTGTATCTCCTGACAATTTCAACTAGATAGTACTGTGATAGTACTCTGTGATAGTGAGCCGTGGTAGCTTAGATGGTTAGCGCTCGCTGTAAATTTCACTGTACGCTAGCAAACCGGGTTCGATCCCCGCCGGCACCAATGAAATTGTTAATTGCAATTTAAAGTGCGGATTTACCACGTGCTCGGCGGTGAAGGAAAACATCGTGAGGAAACCTGCATGTCTGAGAAATAACAAAAAAAATATTTCGAATACATGTGAAGTTCGCCAACACGCCATGGGGCAGCGCGGCGGACACTTCCTTGCCCTAAAACCCTCTTAGAAATGAGGGGAGGCCTGTGCCCAGCAGTGGAACGTATATAGGCTGTAACTTTAACTTTAACTTTTTTTTAAGTACTGAAATAATATATATTAATTAAAACTACTTTTACGGATTTTATCGCGTTTTATTTATTTTATTTTTAATACCCGACTTTTCGTGTGCTTTCCAGCACTCATGGTCACGGTGGACTGATGTGACTGACGTCCCGATGTCAAAGTTAACCCGGAGTACCTTCAGCTTTTTAATTATTGTCTTTGGTCCGATCGACGCAGAATGAGTTAACTGTGTTTTGAAGTCTTGCAGTGGTGCTTGGGTTTAGTTTTAATTTTATTAATTATAGGGTCCCAAGCCATCAACCACCACATGGGTGGTATCCAGCCTCCTTCTCTTTTGAAATTAAGATGTTTTTTTTTAAATTTCAATAGCCCTTTAATTTTTAATTACGAGGCCACGAATTTTATTTTGGGTCATTTCTTCAATTTTGGTTCCGCTGTGATATACGTTAAGCTTATTGGTTTTTAAATTGTAAAAATTTATATAATGAATTTTTGTAGGAATAACTTTTAAATTATTAAGATTTAACCCTCCTATTAGAGTCATGGTAGTTCAGATTGTTAGCGCTCCCTGTAAATTTCACACTACGCGAGCAAACCGTGTTCGATCTCCACCGGCAACAATGAAATTGATTATTGCAAATTTAAGTGCTGGGTTTATTTAAGTGTTTACCACGTGCTCGGTGGTGAAGAAATACATCGTGAGGAAACCTGCATCTCTAAGAAATAAGAAAAAAATATATTTCGAAAACGTTTGAAGTTCGCCAACACGCCCCATGCCCCAATGGCAGCGTGGTGGACCACCCTCTCAGAAATCAGCGGAGACCTGTGCCTAGGAGTGGGACGTTCATAGGCTGTAACTTTAACCACTCTTCGAACGGACTCTTCTTTAACTTTCTTTTTAAGTATACTTAATTAAACAACAGTTTAATTAAGTATACTATAAGCTTTTCTAGGACCAATTGAACAAGATAGATTTATAAGTATACATATTCCATCATACTTGTTATTTTTGAGTTATTAAGAGATATGACTGCATTTATGACTTCTTTTTGTGACATTTCTTTCAGAAACATTGACTTGATCTCTGTAAAATTAGTTCTAAGTTTTTTAATATTAGTTATTTTTGGGGTATCTATATAATTCTCACCTGGTTGGGTTCTATAAATATATAATTATAAATTAAAATGAAAAGATAAATATACATAAATATCAATAGAATAAAATAAATACAAAAACTACATAAATAAATAAGATCCAACCAGATGGGAGCCCTCGGCAGGGGAGACCAAACGGCCGAGGGTTAGGGGGAAAGGGAAAGAAACCGGCGGACGATGCGGGCGGTATCGAGGAGCACCGCCTTCTGCATTTCAGCCCGGAGCGGTCCATCACGGACCCCCCTCATGACCCGAGAGGCTGACTGGGATTAGCCCATTCGCAGAGACGACTACAGGAATAATTTCGGCCGGCATACCACCCCACATGTCGGTCACCTCTTGAGCCAGGTCCAGATATTTTGTTCGTTTATCTGTTTCGGCTTTCACGAGGTTGTCGTCATACGGAATAGTAATGTCGACCAAAAATATCCTTGACTGTGCCCAGTCCATCAGCACAATATCAGGCTTATTCGCAAGAATAGTCCTGTCTGTGATGATGGCCCGATCCCAGTAGAGCCTGGCGCGGTCATTTTCGAGCACGGCTTCCGGCAAGTACTTGTAATACGGCAATTTTCGGTCCACGAGACCGTATTTCAGAGCGAGCTCCTGGTGTAGAATTCTGGCTATTAAGTTGTGCCTGTGCAAGTACTCAGAGTTAGAAAGCACCGAACAACCGGAGATGACATGCCTAAGTGACTCCCCGGGATGGCGATATTAGTTATTTTATTATTGATGTTATTATTGTAGGTCACGTTAATAAAAAAAGTTGTTGAGGTTATTTGCTATACCAGCTGGGTCAGTTAAAATTGTATTATCTTTCATATTAACAAAGTTAATATTTTTTTTTAATTATTACCTATTTCATTATTAACAATTGTCCACGAGACTTTGAACTTATTTATGAGTGTTTATAATTTTTTTGGATTTTTGAATAATTTGTATAGATACGTTTACTAAAGATAATATATTTGTTCATATAATATTTATATATAAGTAATCTTTTCCATTTGTAACTAATCCTTAGTCCTTTGCTTATCCATTTAGTTTAGTTGTGCGTGTAGTTTATTTTTATTTTCATTTGCGGGAAACATAGAATGTTAAGTTGGAGAAATAAGTCATGGAATGTTTTAAAATCTCTTTTTGTATTCGTTTCGTCTAAAGTATCACTAAATGTAGGGCTGCCAAGATAGCTTTTAATTTAATCTATATTTTCAGAGCAGTAATCTCTTTTGTAAACAAAGTATTATTCAGAGTTTTGTTTCACAGAATTAACCGGTATTTTCAGTAATTGGGCAGTGTTGTGATCTAATAAATAAAGCGATAAAATAACTGTATTGCTGGTTTAATATTACTTAGTATATGATCAATACAAGACAATTTTTGGGTTCTTTAATATGTATCGTTGAGCTATAATTTAGTGCTAAATCGTTTAACATAGATAAATTTGCCTTACTTTAAAGTGTCAACATTAAATTCTCCGGTCAAAACGATTTTCCTTTTATATCTATACATTTTAAAGGGTACTAAGCAGACAATTTCACTTTCAAAAATCAACACCACTTCTGGAGATTCTATATAGAATTATAATAATAAAGTTATTTAATAAGCTTTCAATGCCGCAACACTCAATTTTTTTTCTTTACCATAGTCATCTAAAATTCTTATTTTGTTACTAAGTAATTTTTTTACAGGGACACAACTTCTACCTATTTTTCTTAATGTAAAAAATTAGGGGCAATTGTATTTATTTATTATAGAACAAAAAATAATTAATAATTGAAAGCTGTAAAATACCCAAAACGTAGAGAATTAAAAAACAAGTTAAAATAGTCGATTAAACGCGATAAAATCCGTAAATATAGTTTTATTAAATGTGTAGTGTTCGCGTAAATTTATGAAATCATTAAATAATTGATCTTTCAAAACCATTGCTTCCTAAAAGTACACAACAGTAATCTTTTATTTTAAATTTTTTTTAATTATAAATCTATGTTTATTATCAACCCATCTATAATCCAGAACGAGGCTTACAGTTATAACAGAAGCTTTAATTATAAAATTTGATTTGTAAATCTGAAACTGAAATGATGGACTCCTCATGAGCTCTAATAAATAATTTAGTTATTTAATCAAAAAAAAAAAACTATTATACATTCAAAGATTCATTTTTTCATTTGGTTGCAAGAAGAAATTATTGAATGAACGTCATAGTTTATTTTCCTGCATCCATTGTTCACTTACCCGTAACACTTACATTGTTATGAGAGGAGTAAAGAGGTCCTAAACATTAGCGCACACCAGTTGTACTATAGAGACATGAGTGTGGGTCTTCCAGAAAGCTTAATTTTTCTGTTCGATACTAGATGGCGCTGTTGGTCAAGAGATTAGTCATGTCATTTTTTGGAAAGCTCTCCTCGATTTGTTACCCGACACTAGATGGCGCTAGTGACAGACGTCAACTTAAACATGGCGCGCAACAATATATACACCCTTCATCAAGCGATTCATGTTGATATAACTGGACAATATTAAAAAGTTTTCTAAATTTCATAATTGAATTTTAATTTTTCAGAAGTATTTATTTAAGCCCATGATTTGCTTGTAATCGAACTGTCTTAGTACGTCATTTTCACTCATTAGCACTGAAGGAGACAGGAAATGATATTAAATATTTCTAGCGTAACAGTGGAGGTATGTTGGATAGTGTCAGAATCAGAAGTCAAAGGGACGATACTTGACATAGGGTAAGATATATTGCAAATTAATTCAAGTGTACGAAAGGAATAAACGTAGTGAATAAAACTATTTATACGGATTTTAAGAGTTTAATCTATTTTCGATTCTGCTGCTGCTTCTGGTAATGTAAAGCACCCGAAACGTTAAAAATTAAAAATAAGTTATATAAACACGATAATATCCATATAAATACACTTATTCAATGTGTGGATTTCGCGTAAATATAGGAAATGATTATAGGAATAAACTTTTATAGAATTTACGTGATTAAAACTACTTTTACCAATTTTATCGCGTTTATTTTTACTTTTTATTTACTTTTATTTTTAATTCCCGACGTTTCGGGCACTTTCCAGCACCCATGGTCACGGGGAACTGAGATGACTGACGTCCAGATGTCATTGTTAAACCCGGAGTACCTTCAGCTTTTTTAATTATTGTTTATGGTCCGATCTATGCAAAATGAACTGACTATGTCCTGAGGTATTGCAGTGGTATGCTTGGGTTTAGTTTTAATTTTATTGATTATAGGATCCCAAGCATGTGGTAGTACCCAGCCTCCTTCTCTATTGAAATTAGGATGTTTTTTAATTTCAATAGCCTAACGTCCATCATCCTTGGTAGGAATCGGTGTTCTTTCGCGAGGATTTGTGGTCTATCAAATCTGATGTAATGGTTGGGTCCGTCTTGGATATGATCACAAACTGCAGACTTCCCGGAACGTTGATGCTTCACATTAGAAAGAACAGAAAGAACACCGATTCCTACCAAGGATGATACGTGAGGCTATTGAAATTAAAAAACATCCTAATTTCAATAGAGAAGGAGGCTGGGTACTACCACCTGCTTGGGATCCTATAATCAATAAAATTAAAACTAAACCCAAGCATACCACTGCAAGACCTCAGGACATAGTCAGTTCATTTTGCATAGATCGGACCATAAACAATAATTAAAAAAGCTGAAGGTACTCCGGGTTTAACAATGACATCGGGACGTCAGTCATCTCAGTCCCCTGTGACCATGGGTGCTGGAAAGCGCTCGAAACGTCGGGGATTAAAAATAAAAGTAAATAAAATGTAAAAATAAACGCGATAAAATCCGTAAAAGTAGTTTTAATCATGTATAGTGTTCGCGTAAATATAAGAAATCATTATATAGAATTTAATAATACTATTAGTTCTAAAATATTCTCCTTGAACAATCGCAAGGCATTTAATGAATGGGCGACAGTAGGAGTCTATAAGCGTAGACAAAGGTTACATGAACTTTACAATGAAAGGTCGTATAATCCTTGCGTCGAATTTAGGGACTATGTAAAAAAATATTCCAAAATATTTAAAAGAGTGTGCTCCATAGCTAAGTCATTGTATTTGAGCAACAAAATAAAGACTGCTTATAATACAATTAAAATGACATGGAGTATAACTAATAGTGAAACTGGTAAGGTGTAAGAGTGGTCAACTCTCGCAATTCAAACTACCAGTTAAGTTTTAACAATAAATTAACTAAATCAGATCAGCACGTTGCAATGGTTTTTGAGAAATATTTTACTGATATTCCGATCTTAACCACTAAGTCACTGAATTCTTCTTCTGCCATCGACGAATCATTACTGAAACAAAATGTAAATACGTGTACAAAGAATTTTACATTTCATAAAGTGTCATCAAAAGATATTGTAAAATATTTTAAGACTATTGATATTAAGAAAATTGCCGATCTGTGGGGGATTTCTGTTAAAGTTATTGCGTCTATAATAGATACAATCGCACCTCAACTATCTATTATTTTTAATACTAGTATCGAATCTGGGGATATGCATTACACCAAGTTGCCTCTAAAAAGGGTGTCAAGTTCTCTACACTTACCATACAAAACACTGCGTAAAACAACTATTTTGTACTTATATTCTAGAGCGCTTGGTCCTACGCAGATCGAGCTGATACTTTCGCGCAGCAACTATTAATACAGTTGCAACGTAGCTCTATCGCGTTAAAAGCCTGCATTAGTCAATTACTTCCTTACTCTATCGTGGATGGTATAAATCTACCACAACTACTCTCAATACAAGCATTTATGCTCTCTTGGAGTGGTTAATAATAAATCTAGTAATGTTACTTAAAAAAATTTAAGTAATAAATTATCATAATCATTATCATATACAAATATTAATGTAGCTGCAGCCAGGCTTTCCTCGATAAAATGGTCATATCTTTATCTTTTCGCGTGTTGAGTGTACATTGTGTTATAGAGTGGTCCTTGTGAAATGTCAGGCCATCGTTAAATTGAGAGCACACAATTTGTTCACCTTCGTAAAATATTACTGTCTTATAATTGTATGTGGTCGGCCTATTGTCACTTCAGTCGACGGATCGGTAAGCGAATAATACTGTTCAAATAAATACAAAAATAAGCGGACTACAACCTGCATACACTAGGTTACATTTGGTTGAATTTATTTTTCAATTAATATAATATAATGATTTCTTATATTTACGCGAACATTGCACATGATTAAAACTACTTTTACGGATTTTATCGCGTTTATTTTTTACTTTTTATTTTTAATTCCCGACGTTTCGGGCGCTTTCCAGCACCCATGGTCACGGGGGACTGAGATGACTGACGTCCCGATGTCATTGTTAAACCCGGAGTACCTTCAGCTTTTTTAATTATTGTTTATGGTCCGATCTATGCAAAATGAACTGACTATGTCCTGAGGTCTTGCAGTGGTATGCTTGGGTTTAGTTTTAATTTTATTGATTATAGGATCCCAAGCAGGTGGTAGTACCCAGCCTCCTTCTCTATTGAAATTAGGATATTTTTTAATTTCAATAGCCTCACGTATCATCCTTGGTAGGAATCGGTGTTCTTTCGCGAGGATTTGTGGTCTATCAAATCTGATGTAATGGTTGGGGCCGTCTAGGATATGATCACAAACTGCAGACTTCCCGGAACGTTGATGCTTCACATCAGCTATATATTCTTTTACGCGGGACCTAATTGATCTTTTGGTTTGTCCTATATAAGAGAGACCATATTCACAATCAAGCTTGTACACTCCTGCATCTTGTAGAGGAATATGACACTTGACGGATGGTAGGTACTGACTAATCTTCTTCGGCGGCTTGTAGAATGTTCTAATAGAAACTCGCTTCAAGATATAGCCAATCTTGTCTGTGACACCTCTGACATATGGTAGCACAGCAGGCACACGCTCGACTGTGGCCGGCTTCACTCGGTCACTGTGACGTAGGCGCGGGACCCGAAGCTTATTGTCGTGCAGAACTTGCTTGACGTGCTGAAGCTCGGCGGCCAGGTGTTTGCTGTGTGGTACCTGCTTGGGATCCTATAATCAATAAAATTAAAACTAAACCCAAGCATACCACTGCAAGACCTCAGGACATAGTCAGTTCATTTTGCATAGATCGGACCATAAACAATAATTAAAAAAGCTGAAGGTACTCCGGGTTTAACAATGACATCGGGACGTCAGTCATCTCAGTCCCCCGTGACCATGGGTGCTGGAAAGCGCCCGAAACGTCGGGAATTAAAAATAAAAAGTAAAAAATAAACGCGATAAAATCCGTAAAAGTAGTTTTAATAATATAATATAATTTAAATTCAATTAGATTTTAATTTTACACTATATGATAAAACTGATTTGACATTTATGTTATTAATTTAATTGATTTGTTAGATTATCGATTTCTTTTACAATTAACTAATAATTATTACCCGAAATTTTTATTTAGTTTAATATGTGATTTGGAACATAAGTTCTAAGATATGATTAGATCATTGAATATAAACTAAAGTAAACTAAACTTACGTTACATAAAATAATCATAAAAGGTCAACATTTATAAGTATTCTGAATATGATGAAATAAAATTTCGTATAATTTGACTTTTGTCTATTTGAAACTTGATACGTGGCGCTATACAACTAGTAACTAGAATGGTTACCTTACTTCATTCAAATGCCAACACGAAATGCAAAAAGGCAAATATTCTTCCTTTGTGGATGTGACGCATGTTTTAAGTTCAAACGTTCATGTTTAGCTGTCAGGAGCGGTACACGCTCGCACATTTCGAATGTTGGTACAAGAGACTCGTGGAAATCGTCAGGTTTCGGGAATACTTTATCTATTTTAACCTAAGTGGCAGGACTGTTTTTTTATTTAAGAGGTAATCAAAATTGGTACTCTATTATAATATCTGCTTATAACAACGCAGAAATGTATTGGTGTGTTAGTGTAAAAAAAATAAGAGAAAGGGTGGTAGAGAGAGAGAGAGAGAAAGAGAGAGAGAGACAGAGCGATAGTGTTTAGCGCACCAATAAAATATTCAAGTTCAATTTCTTTTTTATTTTTTAAATAAAGAGATAATTATGAAAATAAAGTTTTTAATAGATGGTCTATTTTAACTTTAAAATACACCGTAAATAAGGAATTTAAAATTTACAAGATAACTTATACATAAAAACAATAATTATATGTGTAAAATGTGTACATAACAAATTATATTCAACGAATACTGAATGTATGTACGTGTTGTCATAGTTGTTGTAGTTTTTTTCAATTTCCTTACACTACTGTATTAATAGTCAGATATTTCTGTCCTCCTAGAAACTTTTACTGCCTTGTTTCTAGCAATAGACCCTTGAATATGTTTTAAGAAGTTTTTCCCATATGTAAGTGCTTGTATGTTATACCCATTTCTGGATATCACAATAATCTCTGGGCATTGTCGTATACCTCATATCTGTGATCTTTCTATGTTGACGACTTGAGAATGGTCTGAAAAGATTGTAATTTGTGGTTCTTAGTCTGAAATCGTGGATTAAGGTTGTATAGAGGGAGTGTATTTTATTATTGTCGAACATTATACTAAAGCAACAATTTATTCTAAAAGTACCTAACGTTTACATACGTACTGTACTGTACTTAGTCTGTGACCAATTAATGACAGTATAATAAATTTTATTTAAAGCGATTTGAGACAAGTTTCTTCAACTATGAGCTTAGTGAGGCGTTAAGGTCTGAGGCTTCACCTGTAATCTTATCCATTGGCATAGTCAAAATGAAATTCTAAATGTAATTCTATATTGCTACAAGTTATTGGTTAGTTATTGAAACCAGTACCTGTTTTTTCCAGAAGTTCAGTGGAATGGTCGTCTTGCCCGAGGTTCCTAAGCTTTGTCCTGTATATGAGGGGCGCCTTTGCGCTACGCATCGCAAGTGGCTTTACTATCACTGTACCAGACATCTCGCACTTTCAATGCTGCCCCACGTGTTGGTGGATCGTTGAGGATGGCATATCTTGTAAATTGCACGTAGTTTTTTTACATTTGTAATAGTTTGAATTTTTTTATTGTTTCGTATACGCCTCCCCAAAATGCTTTATCGCAGATCGGAAGAGTTAAAATCTACTTTGCAGACGCTTGATCCGTAAGCCTCGGCACCTTTAATAGGGATCCGAGATTTCAAACGCTGCCTGGACTGACTAGATAGTCAACGACTGACGTGAAATAAACCTACAATGGACCTAAATAAATCATAAACAATCTATACCGTCATGTGTGGGTAGCCATAAAACTTTCTGGCATTTCCAAAGACGTCTTTTAAGATATCTTCGGGCCCTTGCTTTGCGGCATTCATTAGAGGAGGATTCTTTTCAGCAAATGACTTGTGATACGCCGTAAAAATGAAGATAATGATAAATAAAATTTAAGAGTAAAGGTGAAATACAGTTTTTCAACTGTAGTTCTTCTCATAAATAAAATTGATATGCGTACCATATTTCACTGTTCAGTGGCGCTGTCTATTTGTGCAGCTGTCGTAGAAGACAACGGAGGGAAACGAATTAGGAGACGAGCAGTAGCGTCTTCTTAATAACTATTAACTGACTTCATAAAGTGTAAGTTAAAATATTTTACTAGAAAATTGGACTTTACAATCACTTTTCGATAGTCAAGAAAACTGTCTATCTACGAGTATTTATCAATGATTCTATCATCTATTGATTTTCAATGAATAATATAGTGCAATGCAGTATCTTTAAATATTATAAGCGTCAGGCACCATCCCAATATATATGTTCTACGAGCAACATACTGAACAGGATACACAGGAACTTGTGTGATCCGTTTATCTAGTGAGAGCATTACTTTAAATTGTAATTTATAGTGCTTACCGTTTATGTAACTGGTGTAAGATACGTAGCAGGCTTCATTTTGACAATTGATGTTTGGTTTGAAAATATTGTTTAGAATATTGTACATTTACGTAGTGAAGCCATGCTGCAGCCAAAAATAGAGCACGAATGGGTTAACTCGACCGGGAAAGAAACACGTTCTCACAGAATATCAGCGTAATACTAAGCCGTGGTAGCTAAGAGCCGTAGTAGCTCAGTGGTTAACGCTCGCTGTAAATATAACAGAACGCGAGTAGCCCGGGTTCGATCCCCGCCGGCAATGAAATTGTTAATTGCAATTTTAAGTGCTGATTTACCACGTGCTCGGCGGTGAAGGAAAACATCGTGAGGAAACCTGTATGTCTGAGGAATAAGAAAAAAAAATATTTCGAAGACATGTGAAGTTCGTCAACACGCATTTGGGCAGCGCGGCGGACACTTCCTTGCCCTAAACCCTCTCAGAAATGAGGGGAGGCCTGAGCTCAGCAATGGGACGTATATAGGCTGTAACTTTACTTTACTTTTTTTTACTTTGTGTTTCACATTCAAGTAGAGAACCAGAAAACTTTTTAATGGAAACGAGCCATTTTATCTTATTCATCAGGGACTCTCCTGCATTTTGATTCTTACTCGATGTAGTACATATTTATGAGCCACAGTATCCACTTACCATCACGTGTGTGCGCGTTTGTCACCCTATTTTATATAAAATATGTCAGTATAGATTATAAACGATGACTTATAGACATATACATTTATAACTAATTTTAAGTCCTTAAATAATATTATTTTCATAAGCTTAACGCAATAGCGAAGTAATTCCTACCAGCAGTCGATTCCTACTTGAGTTACACCATTGAATTGCTGGACGTGAATTAATTGTTTCTATACATTTAATATTGTATTTCACTCATTCATTCATTTTATAAAAAATCCTTACTAAATATGGACCTCCCCAAACATTTACTCATAAAGAGATATTTACCATAGTTGCCACGTGTGTCGGGTGTGTTTTTATTTTAGTTTCTAGTTCTTATTAGAAAGATGGTTCTCCCCATCTCCCGGTTGTTTTCCTCTATGTCCTCTTATGTCACCAAAGTGACGATATAGGGTACTGATATCCACTGCCAATGCCTAAACCGCAACGTCATGGTTGATAATGTATTAGAGACAATAAATACTAGTGTTTCAAAATGTAACATTAAAATTAAAAATAAATATTACATTTAAAAAAAGAGTCGGTAAGAAACGCCCTAGAATGAAGTTTATCAACCAAATTTGCGATATATTGAAATTAAATTCACTAATAAACTACCGAGTGTATATCAGATTAAAGTATATTTTGAAGAAGCAAGAGAGATATCAGGATTGTGCCGAATGAAAGTCCGTAGACTATGCCTACCTTGCGTCTGTGTGACAGACGTATATCATTATGTTATTTCTTATTCTTCATGTTTGTAGTCTATTAATGTTTGTATATGTTGCGTATTTATAAAAACTGTAGTCTTATATTCAGAAGGTACCTTGAATTGTTATGAATAATTTATTCCTCTTCCATAGGGCAACGTTACCGTTTTGCGCATTTATCTTGGCCGGTGCGTGACGAGGTGCATTTTATTAAACAGAGTGCCTGACACATTAGCAGCCTTCGATTTTGGTTTCGCTAAAGACCAGAAAACATTTTCAAGGGTATGTACGAAATCAATAAGATTGTATATGACGTAGCCTGCGCTGTTGCACTTGCAGTGGCGCCCGTGTGGCTACTTGTTTTGCTTGTATAAAACGGTCGGAGCTGTCGCAGTGACGGAAGTCTTGGCTCTGGCGCGGCATAGTGCACATGTTGCATTCCGTTACTTGCACATCCTCGACTCTACGGATAATTAATTCTAAAGATAGATATATAGATAAGATTTTTATGTAATAACCTTATGTACGCCATATTACACATTTATAATTATCTTCTTTCATCAGAAGTCGGATCAAAGCTTTCCATAATGGTCCTATATTTCTACCTTTCTACATATATTTTTATACGTGGTAGAACCATACTGTAGCTATATGAGTGGTATAGTTGTAGCACAAATGGGTTGGCTCGACCAGGGAAGTACCACGCTCTCACAGAATACCAGCGTAAAATAGTAGCTCAATGCTGCTGTGTTTCGTATGGTGAGTGTAGAGAACCGGAGATCATTTTTACTGGAAACGAGGTATTCTATCATAGTCCTTACGGGTGACAACCCATCTGCATTTTGATTTTTAATCGAGAATAGATGTACATGTCTATGGGTCGCAGCAACCACTTGCCATCAGGTAGACCGTGTGCTTTTTTGTCACCAAATCCTATAAAAATGAATAAATGATAAAATATTTATTTACATTTTATGAACTAGAAACTATTACCATTTTACTAATTTATGTATTTTTAGATAACACAGCTTTATATATATACGGTAGGACCACGCTGCAGCTATATGTGTAGCACGGATAGGCGGGCTCGACCGGAGTTAGACCACCCTCTCACAGAATACCAGCGTAAAAAGCAGCTTTATGATGCTGTGTTTCGTATGGTGTAAGGAAGTGGAAACCCATTTTACTAGAAACAGGTATTCGATTTTAGATTTCAGGGGTGAAAACGCATCTGCATTTTGATACTTAATCGATGATAAATGTAAATGTTTATGGACCTCAGCGTCCGCTTACCATTAGATGGATTGCGCTGTCCTTTATCACCCTTATTCTATGACATCTAACTATAAATACCTCATTATTTTCAAATTACAGTTATTGAGTGTTATGATCGTATATTAAAATATCTATTAGGATATAATAAATAATATATTTTATAAAGTTTAAAAATATATTATGAATTATTATGTACCAGATGAGGACATAGATAAAGTTTTTTTTTTTAAATTTGTTTTATAAATTTGCTTTTTAGTGGATTTCCTTATTACTTAAAGAAGCGCATTATAGAGATATATAGCTGTGACAGCTAAGGAGTTTGGGAGAAAACCAGTGCAGCGAGAGGGAATTTGCAGTACGGAATTGTCATTAGACCGAAGATTACATGCATGTTTGTTACTGCTTGCACTACTTGTATACCACAGCCTAACGCTTTTTTAAATTCGTTTATGTTTATCCCACTAGACTGTGAATAGCCCACTTCTGGCTTTCCTATCAGTGGGTACCCCACCTTTGTATTTTTAACATCGCACACTCTTGTGTTATCTAAGCTCGCTTAAGACACGGACATGCAACCGCTTCTATCTCGCACCATCGCATCGCAGGTGAGTGCGCATGCATTTCCACACTTCTTTCCCGCAGTCAGAATATAGGTCATTTGCAATATCGCAAATATATTAAAATCCTTCTTTCCGTTTGCACCGGTCTAATATTAATAAAACAATTCACTATTTATTTAAAAACCGCACAGCGTAATTATTAGTCATTTGAACCAGTAGTTGACATCTCAACCAACACCAGTTATGTATAAGAATTATAAAAAAATCAAGTTCGTACTCTTTGAGGTCGTGATACCAAAATGAAAACAATTTTATTTACTTAAAGCGCAGTGCTCGCTGGCGGCTGATTACGTCCTTACCGATTGCGTTAATACCTACCTCCATTCTTGACTGAGCTTTTCGACACAAATAAACGAAACCGTTTGGTTTTTGTTACTGGATTTAAAAGATTCCTTTAATTGAACATTTCTTTTTTAATTCTTCTTATAGAAACTGTGTGAAAAACAATATTACAGAATATAGGCTCGATGACACTGGGTTAGTTTACGAGCTGCTAGTCGGTGAGCTTAAAAGCTTGCTAGTGCGCGAGTAAGCGAGTGTCGATGACACAAGAAAAATTTCCACTCGCTTAGTAGCGAACTAGATAGCTAGTCTCAAAATATTTCTATAGGCCAAAGGATTTTGGTCCTTCAACTCTCTTAATAAACCACTGTAAGCACCATATTCATCGCGTTTTGACCCGACACGACTTTAGCCATTTTCTTTTCTCTTTCAAGTTTTTCTTTAGTTTTCGTTGTGACATGAGCACAACATGAGCTAAAAGAACTACTCCCGTTTGAACTACTTCCTTTGACATTTTAGCTTAAACTGCCAAAACGGAAAGATGCTCGAAATTAGATCAACAGCAGTGATGATGACACATAACTAGTTAATTAGCATACAGGCCAACACGCCAGTGAATGGCGAGTAAATTAGCCCGGTTTTCTATTTTCAAGCAGTTTTTTTTTCAATCGGATACGGAGCGAATTTACAAGCTGCTCGCGAACTCGGTGGCTTGTAGCTTGTAAGCTAGCCTAGTGTTTCGAGCCTTATCTGATGGTAAGTGGCAACTGAAGTCCACAGATACCTGCAGCCAACGCTTTTGTAAACTCCTTTGTTTGAAATGAAGTAGTTTACAGAAGCGTTAACTTATGGAATACTTAACAGCTTGTTATTATACTGACTCTATAGCTTACCGATTCGGCACTAACTCAGCAGTGCAAATATTGCTATTGTATTAGTTAATAGGCTAGAACCTCCTGCGCCCTCCTTTCTGCCAAGGAGGGTCGCGTTCGTATACGGCTTAGAGATCTCTAGTCAGATCGTTAAGCCAATTCCTAAAAGGTTGGGTTTAGTGGGTAAAAGTCACCACATAACCACGCAGCCGGCTGCGTGGTATGCTATGAGCATTTCAAACCTCCTTCCCCCGCTTTCCGGAGGGTTGCGCATATTTGCTTCGGGCGCAAAAAAAAAAGCTAGAAGCTATTAAGACTGTATATGCATGTATGACTGCAATATGCATAAAAAAGTTATTGTTAATCTATACAAATAAATAAAATGAAAGTGAATAAAAGAAAAGTTTAATTTTTAGTGCGGAAGCCTTAAAAGTAGCCGAAGATACTCTTTATTACATCAAATATCTGCCAGTGAAAGTCTCTTCAAACTCTATCCAGCCGTTTCGGAGATTAGCTGGAATAGACAGACAGAAAGATAGACCAACAGAAAAAAAAATGTTATAAGGACTGTATATGACGGCGCCTGCGCTGTTGCACCTGCGTCGTTGCACGTGCAGCAGCGTCTATGTATCTAGTCAGAATTATTGTAAACAAGATGTGCACCGGTCACGCCACACAGCGCGGCAATCGATTTCCCCTACCGGCCCGCTGCTCGGCTCGGCTTGTTTTGTAACGGACATAACGGGATCGCGCAGCAGCGGAGCGGGCAGTCTTGGCTCTGGCGTGGCTCGGTGCACTTCTTGTACTCCGCTACTACCTCAATCTCAGATAATTAATTCGTGGAAACGAATTAACTATTATTGTCAGCTATTAAATTAGTCTCAGTACAATTTATAGTTGATTAGTTCTCTTCATATTATCAATGTAGTCTGTGTATTTCGCGATTGTATGAAGTGATATATTATTGAAATTTAATTCTATTTAAAAGGAATGTCCCGCTGGGTTTCTTGCTGGTCCTTCCCAGGACAGAGGTTTTCTTCGAAGCAGTAGTCATAGTACTATATTGAATGAAAATGATTCTAAACTATTCTAAAAGCCTTTTATGTAATAACCTTATAGATAAAATTATAAATTATCTTTCTACATAATACATATTTTATAAAAAGCTGTTATTTTGATATTACAAACACACACTTATATTTTGTTTATTTATAACTAGCTGGTGCCTGCGCCTTCATACGCGTATGATGTTGCTTATGCCACCGACAACGAGTCGTCAAAATCGAAGATCTGAAACGTCGGATGTCGAATTCTAAGAGCCCGGGTGACGAGAAAATAACGTGACGCGCGAGACGATTCGAGACGTTCCAGATCTCTTATATTTACGCGAACACTACACATTGAAATAATACTAGTTTTTACGGAATTTATCACGTATATTTAAGTTAAATATACGCGATAAATTCCGTAAAACTAGTATTATTTCAACGTTCCAGATCTTTCACTTTCGTAAGTCAACAGGAAATGCCCATCAAACTTAACAACTTTTGGTAGGACATCATTCCTATATATGTTACAATGTCGCTGGGCTTTGGAGTTCCACAACAGGTGTTCTAGATCTTCAAATCTATTCTCACAGCAGAAAATACTCTTCAAGTAGAATATTTTTTGCTATGGCACCATTTTTATATCTCTTATACTTTAGCTGGTCTGTTGCGGTTCTTCATCACGTGTTCCATTTTCCAAAATAAATTATAGCCTATATGTTGCCTAGTCTTAATACCAATACAACAAAATACTTTTCATCCCGTATATTTCACCGATCCCAGGGGTACTCTGAATTAACAATAATATTGCAAATCATTTTAAAAAATCTTTATAAATTATAGCTGTATCCTTGGCTTTGCCCATGTTCTGGGTCACGCGCAAGTCGTATCTCACGCTCCTGACTACTCTCAAGTGATCTCAGAGCTCTCAGAGCGGATATTCTGAAGACTCAACCTCTGATCCCTCTGTGTAACCGTTTCGGATGCGTGAGACAAAGAGTGACGATCCCGGCCGATAGCTAAACGCATTTCTTGTTGTTCCACACTTTCCTGATATCGAGAAGCAGTAGTGCGGACTCGTTAAAATTCTAGTCGTAATTGACGCTGCGTGCTAGTTTATGTAGACAAACTTAGTGCATTACGCTCACGGTTAGCACCCAGCCGTTATTCACGCTCTGCGTGGGTTCGAGATAAACTATTGCTACTACTAACTAACCTGCGCATCTTATAAACCCTTGAGTTTCGAGACAAATTTGATCTTTTTCTAAAAGGCATAGCTAAAATTCCTTCTTAATCCGCTAGAAACGATATTCAAAACAATAAAAAGTAATCGAACAAGTACGTAAGAACTGCTAGTAAGTAGAAAAATAATATTTATTTGCAGGAAAATTAAACACATCGACCAATACAAACAACAATGGTAACCGTTTCGAACTCGACGCCAACTACATCTAATTAGAAAACGGAAACTACATATTATTTATTCTATACTAAGAACTTTATTCTATACTAGAAACTACATATTATTCCTTAGGAGTTGAGAAATTACGACAAAATCTCACGCACCATAACTTTGATCTCAATCAACTTAATTTGCATTTCTCATCTTCGTCATGCATTAACGATAAAGCAAAACATAATACTTTGGATTCTTTTTCAAAAGCTTCCACTCCGGACACCTCTGCTTTTAATTTTAGCCAATGTAACAGTTGTAATGTTAAGAGAGCCATAATGTCCATCCATTCAAATTCGATTGGTAGTGACTGCATTAGTCGGAAATTGGTCATCCCTCTCATTGATCTCCTTTTACCTATAATCACGTCTATCCTGAATAATTCACTGAATTCTCCCTTCAGCTTAAACCTTTTAGTTCCTCTTCCGAAAAAGACAAATCCCTGTAGTTTTTCTGATTATAGACCTATTTCTATTTTGCCTTTCTTTTCCAAAGTTCTAGAACGTCTTGTGTACATTCAATTAAGCACCTATCTTTTAAATCCCTTGCAATCCGGTTTCCGTCCTTGCCATAGTACGACTACTGCACTTTTACAAATCACTGATGATATTCGGTATGGTATGGAGAAACAAAAGCTTACCGTTCTCACGTTTCTTGATTTTGGTAACGCATTTAATGCTGTAGATTTTGATATCTTGTTAAGCATCCTACGCTCTCTCAACATATCTCCAACTGTAGTTGACTGGTTTCGAAGTTACTTGTTTTGTCGCCGACAACGAATTCAGGTGCAAGAGGTTTTTTCCACCTGGACTAATACAGCTGCTGGTGTACCACAAGGTGGCGTGTTGTCACCTCTCCTTTTTGCAATTTTCATTGGCTCTATAAGTCATAATTTGTGCTCTTCCTACCACTTGTATGCTGATGACCTCCAAATCTATACTTAATCCTCTCTTGAAGATCTATCTAAAGCAGTTGACACTATTAACGTTGATCTGACTTGTATTTCAAATTGGAGTAAATTTTATGGTTTAACGATTAATCCTAAGAAAACTCAGGTCATTGTCATCGGTAGTTCTCAATTAATTGGTAAAATCACTGGTCTTCCCTACTCCCTATTATACTAGACTGCACTTTAATCCCTTACAGTAACAAGGTTAAAAACCTAGGGTTGTATCTTGACTCCTGTATGTCTTGGACCTCACAGGTTAGTGAGTACATACATACATACATAAACACTCACGCCTGTCACCCAGAGGGGTAGGCAGAGACTACAGACTTCCATTTGGCACGATCCTGACACACCTCTCTCGCCTCCTTCACATCCATACACCTACGCATACATGCTCGTCGGTTAAGGGTACTCCTAATTTGGCCCGTTTTTAATAAATCGCCAATTTGGTCGATAAATTTTCGCCTAGGATGTCCCTTTCCGACTCCGCCATTCACTTCTGCAACATAAATTTTCTTTGTTAGTATTTCCTCATCCATTCTTTCCACATGACCAAACCACCGAAGCAGTCCTTTCTTAATCCTGGTCACAACATCATCTTGCAAACCACACTCTTCTCTTATTACACAATTTCTTACCCTGTCATTCAGATTCAGCCCTAACATACTCCTTAACGACCGCATTTCTACTGCGTTCATTCTACTCTCGTGCTTCTTCTGCCACACCCAACTTTCACTACCATACGTTAAAGTAGGAACCAACACAGCATTGTAAATTGCCATGCGTGCCTTTTTCGACACCATTTACTCTATTTCCCGCATTCACTCGTCGTTCTATATCCTTATCATATCTTCCATCCCTGCTAAATACGCAGCCCAAATATACAAACTCATCTACTTGCTCGATCAACTCCCCTTCTATTCTTATTTCACAAATCGTTTTACTTTCTTCTCTTTCAAAAACCATAACCTTCGTCTTACTTGCGTTCAATTTCATACCCCTTTCTTGATCTGTTCATTAATGCGACCATCATTTGCAACTCGGCCGCCGACGACGCAAGAATAACTTGATCATCGGCGTACAAAAGACATTTGACGGTTAACTCACCCATTCTTAGTCCGCATTCTTCAACTTTCAAATTTTGCAAACAACTGTCCATAAATAGGTTGAACAGCCACGGGGAAGCCACACAGCCCTGTCTGACACCTTTATGGATGTCAAACCAGTCCGAGTAGACCCCCTTGATCCTAACACAAGCACTAGAGTCCCTATAAAGAGACTCCAATGCCTGTATCAAGCCTGCGCTCAACCCAAATGATTTCAGTGTTTGCCATAGCACATCCCTATCAACTCTGTCATAGGCCTTTTCCAAGTCCATGAACGCACAAAAAACCATGATCATATCTCCGAATTTCGCAAACAGCTCAAATGGCTCCACGTTGTATAGTGTGCTGTTTAATCCTTCTACTCCTCTTTATTTAAAAAACCGTGTCCAGTATCTTTCTCTTACCCATAATTGGTTCCTTCGATCCTCCGTCAGTCTTTCTCTCTCTACACCTTTGCACTCTTCTTCCTTTTTCAAAAAATCCTTCAATGTAACGGCTGTGCGATTGTGGAACTCCTTACCTCTCCATATTCGTCGTGCTAAATCTCTTCACTCTGTCAAAAGTTTTGTTAAATCGTATTATTTAGAACGCTATTAGATAACTTACTTTACCTTTTTCGTACTCTTTTTATTTGATCTATTATATGATACTTTATATATAACTTTCACTTATTTTTATTTGTATGTATTATATTATATTATTATATTGTTTTATTATTATTTTGTATGCCCCCCCACTATTTGTAACTTTTGTTTGCATCATTCCTCTACGCAAAGGTTGTCTGGAAGAAATCATTTTCAGAGTGATAAGACCGCCTATTGTATATACTTTAATTAGTTTTAACTATATTGATGTTTCTGTATTGTGGTGTACAAAAAAGAATAAATAAATAAATATTTACCCAAATGAATTAATTAAATTATGAATTTGAACTAAATTGTCGTTAATTTAATAGATAAGTACATTATTTTTACATTAAAAATTTGGTAACAGTCGCAAGGAACAAAATTAAGAATTACATACTTAAATCAATTATCTGCAATAAATGTGCTTGGTAAGATATAATTTAGAACCAAAAGTTTGACTTGACTTCATGATAGTGTAACTTGTTGTACCAATCAAACAGTTTAGTAATATTGGTGTGAAACTCTCCATAAAATTAGATAGGACATGTAAAGTTTTCAGATTTCCTAATGCACATAAAAAGTGCAAAAATTAAACAAAAATTACGATTTTTCAAAACAATATTATGGGATTTAAACTCGCACCATTTAATGTGGTAAACGGTCGCCTGACCTTACCGCTAAATTCCCCGTTGACATATTGTTAAACAGCTGTTCCCTTGTAATTTATAATATTACCGCCCCGCTCCTTTATAAAAATAACGTAATTATTATGTTCCCAGAGTTAAATTTTTACTTTTATTTTAACTAATAACATGTCATTTTGTGCATTAAATTACGAAGAAAAACCTTTTAAAATCAATACTCCTATAACATACGGCGTGATAATATTTAGCCTAAAGCCTTCCTTGGTTTACAAAGAACATTTTTGCTGAATTTCAATTCAATCTATCCAGTAGTTTTGGCGTGAAGCCGTACCATACACATAGACAAACAGACAAACAGACAAAAATTCTAAAAAGTCACTTTTTGTCATCAGTTACGTTTTTCTAACAAAAGTCACTTATTTTTTCTCGAAAATACTCAATGTACAGTTTTTCTTTCGTTACTGTTTTATTATATGTATAGATTATATGTATAGATGTATAGATAAATGTTCTGAACTACGACTCATAATATTACGTTACATTACATAACAATTTAAAATTTTATGTCAAACATTAACAAATTTCAAACATTTAGTATTGTACACGATTTAATGTTAGAGTTTATTAACCAACATGAAATAGCCGCAAGCCTATTGGATGTACACCGCAAATCGGGGATATATGACGAATTTATCTGAAAATGATGAATAATTCGATCTGTATTAGTTTGAAAATTCACTGATTTTACTTTAACTTGTCTTAAAGATGTTAAAAAATTAATAAGCTAGGATTTGAGTAATAAAATAAAATAGTGTGTCTTACCTAGCTTGAAGAGCACCTCCCACCCTCACTCAAGTGCTTGCACTATCCCCGTTACCCCTTATCCCAGCACCACTACTCCCAACCCACTAGGAAAGATACATCACCGTCGATAATACGACTCATGTTTTATTTCTGCACGAGGCAGAGCTCAGGTGAAGTATAGATACTTAGCGGACAGCCACTACATGGCTGTCCCCTAATGTTAGTTAAATAATATCTATATCCATAGTTATCTACATCTATATTTATTTAAGAATCAAAATACATACGTATTATCACACCTGAGGACTAATATGGAATAATTCATTCCCAGTAAAAAGGATCCCCTGTTCTTTACACTCACCATACGACACTTAGCAGCATTATGCTGCTATTTTCGCTAATGTTCTGTGAAACTGGGCCTTTGCCCGTTGGAGCCGACTTATTCGAGCTATAACCATAACATAGCTGCAGCGTAGCTCTACCGAGCATATACATTTTTATGGAATTACCCATAGTGGTCGATAAAATGGGTTTATATATTCTCCTACGCTGATACTACAAAATAACCCTGGATAGTTTAAAATCGCACTGTGGTAATTACATAGGATAATTTTTAGCCATTTGTAATTACGAGGAAAGCTTTATTTAGTGCAAAGTAAATTCATACCAGTTATCCTTACAGACACTGTCATTTGTTACAGAACAAGCCGGAACTCTCATTAAAATGCTCTTTTGGAGGTAATAAGGGTCATGAAAGCGGCTTGCTTATTATTTAAACAGTACTGGGCGCGCGCCGACCGTAGCGACACAAAGTTTAATATTAACTTGGTCCTTATACTACATAAATTTACGTTTTACGTGGTAGAGCCACTCTGCAGATGCAGTATGTTTGTACGTACTCGCCCACACAGAAAAACAGCTTAATAATGATGTGTTTCGTATGGCGAATGAAGAAAACCGGAAACGAGGAATTCCAGCTTAGTCCTCGGGGATGACAACGCATCTTTATTTTGATTTTTATTCGAGGATAGACGTAGATATTTATTACCACGAGTTCGGTTGTCACTAAAAATGCTGCGTAGACAACGAATACTTTCTAAATTTTCTATTGTCACTTTATATTATATTCAGTTCACATATGAGTTGACGGACTCGCCAACCGTTTATTTAGACTTACCTTAAAATCATTAGACGTTTTCTTGATATATTGATTTTTTGCTTGTCTGTCAGCCTATAAACACAAAATAATTGAAAACCTCACATTTTAAATAAAACTTATTTTTATGGTTTTTATCGTATGTATTAACTTATTTTATATTCCCGTCGTTTCGAGCACATTACAGCACCCGCAGGCACGGGGGAACTGACGTGTTCAACGTGCCATTGTTATAGTACCTTAAATGGACTACCGTCAGTTTAAAATTGTTAATTTTTGATGCAATTTACGAAGAAATAATACTTAAAATTAATAATTATATTAATCGATAAAATAAATTAATCTACGCGATGAAAATCGTGAAAATTAGTTTGAATTAGCAGCAGATTTCGACGTTAGCATCACAACAATATTGCTTAATTTGGCATTTCGACAAGGTAAAAAAGCTTGAAAAATAGGTGCCCCAAAATTCCAGTCAGAACTTCGCCAGCGCGAAGTACGCGTCGAGACGTGCCTTGCACTGCTCAACAGGCAGACATATGTTCGCTTAAATTAACTACACTACTACAAATTAATTTATTATATTATTTATATAATATTACAGGGAATATTAGTAACATAAATAGGATTGCTAGCATTTTATTAAAAAAAAACTTTATTGTAGATTTTAGTCATTATACCGAAAATCTTTTTCTAAGTAAAGCTGCCTTTAACGAAATTGTATAAATTTTATTTTTACGTCGATTGCTCGTTATTAAAGAAACTTATCGGGACATTTGTTTTGAAAAATAAAATAAAAGTAAAAATAAAATAAAAAATATATAAAAAATCTACGTCTAGCCAATACTTACTTCACGTTGTTTGTACTTAAATAATGCTATTTATATTTCATCATGTTATATCCAATATGGCTTCTCAATTTCAATTTTACGAGTACGTTAGAATAAATTAGTAAATGTGGCTTCCAAGCGATGAGACATTCCCGCTGATATACCACGCTCTGATCTTTTATCCTTAACGTTACTAATGGATTCAGGTCATGCCAATGGAAATTCTGAGCTTAAATTTCTTATTATCTTACTATCATATTATTTCACATTAATATGTTTCCAAAAACAGACCAGCCCTAAAATTTGCAAATTGCTTTAATAGTATAAATGTGTTTATAAACTGGCTTGTTTTACTGACACCATTTACACAAAGACCCTATAAACAAATTAAATAGTTAAAAACCAACAACTTTCAACTTCTAGCTTATAAAAGCACAAAAAATAAATAAAGTTAAAGCAGATGCATATGATAACAGACTGTAAATGGCAACAGACTAAGCAGAATTCCGAAACACTTTAATTTCGTTGAATTGACATTTAAAGACATAAACCACCCATTAACTATCCATCCATCCATTTATCCAACCATCAGCACCACTTTTATGGACTTTTATAAAGGCTATAAAAATCCACTGCTGAACATAGAACTCCCCCATAGATATTCTCATTGGGGGGATATATCCGTGGTTGCTGCGCTTGGCAAGTGGGTTGACAACCTTAACTTTTTTTTATTTTAATTCAGCTGTTATCACCAAGATGCTGCTGCTCATCTCCTGTTTTTTTTTCATCTGACGGCTTTTACGACATCCACAAAACTATGTGGGGTAATGAGTATTCTTGCACCGCAACTTTAAGGTTATTATCATTACCCATCGTTTATTATCGATGGTCTTAGATGGATTGGCAGGCTTAAAGAAGTTGTTATTTTTGGGAGTTTACGTCACAGATATTCAAAGTCCATTAGATTTTTTTGAGTTATGGTAGGGACGATATTAACAAGATATTCGAAGAATGAAAATATTATAATGTGAAAGGGTTTTATGGAACTATTGATAATAAATAAGAAAGGTAAAGACCAACACTTTATTTATTTATGAGAAGTATTGCTTATTATATTGTAAACATAGAAAGGAGTAACAAAACAAAATCATGGTAGATTTCATAATTGTGAATAAAAGAACGAACGATGTATAGGATACAGTGTTCACCAGGACAATACAAAGGTGAACCGTTAATATTACAGATAATCTTGATAATGTGATAATATTAACTGTTCACGTCTGTTATAAAGAAGCCGCTTGTTATATAGTACTTAGCATAATATATACAGACGTGGACACATAAATAATTCTCTACTTTAGAACCATGTTATTGATAGGCTTTATAAATATTTTTATCGCAAAACAATATCGACTACCTTTTTTAAGTCAATATCCTGTAGTTGTTGTTTACCGTTTTTCCTTTTAGTATGCAGTGGACTGCAAGTTCATTTGTTACCTCCGCTGTATCAAAATGTAGCCGTACTATTAAAAAGTATATAAATACATTTAATGAACTAAAAAAGTTGTACAATTGGCATTGTATTATGCATTAATGTTATTGTTTGGTAAATGCATCTATTATGTTGTTTACTGATTAATTTAAATAAAATTTGCATTGCCGCAGCGGTGCTACAGTATACACCAAACCCTTGATCAAATCCTTTGTAATTTGTTTATCTGTAATTATCCGCAATGCAAAATTAATTAACTGCAGTCAAAATTCCACCTGAAACTTTTTCATTTTATTTGCAACAAAATGGGAAGGAAATGACTACTGGTTGTTGATATATAACTTTTAATTTGTTTATCGATAACTGTAACATTTTCCACGCATAATACTAATGTGTAATAGCATTTTGTCTATATCGTACTGGGTGTAGGAAAAATCTTTTAAGAAATATCAATACAGTGACAGTATAGGATTGATTGTAGAACAAGGATTTTTTTATAAAACTGATGCAACGAACGAACTAACAGTCGACCAGACAGCAAGTAGCTACTGCAGCCAACAACTTCATAAGCAGAAGGCTACAGATGCGTTGTCACCTTAAGGACTCAGATAGCATGTCTCACAGCCTGGAGATCTGTACACCTCTCAGATGAAACACAGCTGTGCCGGCACTGCTATTTTGCAGTAGAAATAGGTAAGGGGGTAGAACCTAATTAGATAGAATACTAAGCAGGTTCTGACACCAAGTACAGTGGACATCCCATATTTTTTAACTTCCCACTTTGAAAATGTATGATTATTTTAAAAAGGCGGGATTATTGGTTTCACCTTGGTTTTCGAAAATCGAGTTCTCATCACATATCCACATTTTAAGAAGATCTTAAAATGTGAATATCTGATGAGAAATCAAAGCCGTTCTGACTATTTCTACGAGGATGTCACTATGTCTGTATATAAGTGTGCGTGCGCGTGTGCGTGTGCGTGTGCGTGTGCGTGTGCGTGTGCGTGTAGTTATGCATATGCGTGTACGTGGATGCATATGCGTGTGTGTATGTGCGTATGCGCGTATGTATGTAACAATCTTGTAACTTTTGAATGACCTGACCGATTTGAAGGTACTCGAATGCGTACAAAAGGGATTCAGCAAACTTAGATTTTCTATATCATTTGAACCGATTGAAACCAAAAAAATTTTAAAAATTTCAAAAAATTTAAAAATAATTGCTTAAAAAATTGCGTTGAATGCCGTCCATTTCGCCAAAATCAGTTGCTTTGTTAGTGAAATATTCAATTTAAAAAAAACGTGGTTTTTCAAAATTATAGTTGAAATTTAGACCGCATTTAAAGTTAGTGGGCAGTGTCAGGGATAACCTGAAGGGTCAATCGTATTTTGTTAACCTTAATTTTTAAATATATATTATAATTATGATCAAACGAGAAAATTTCATAAAAACCGACAATCATCAAGACATTTCAATTTTTAGGAGATTCAGGAGACGTAAAAAGTTTGCCAACTCGTCTTATTTGTTTTCTTAATTTAATTATATGAATGTGCATTGAATTTTTTTATAAAATTAAGGAGAATTCCGGTAGTATTCATTTTCTATTTTTTATTGATCATTTTATATTAAAATATAATATATTAATATGTTACCTTTTTTCTAATGATTTTTTTTAGTATTACTAAAATAAAAAATCATATACTTGCCTAAAAATCAATTTAATACAAAATTATTACTAAAATAAATTAAAAAAACAGATACTTAAAACTTAAAGTGTCATACAGTCCTACATCCCGCGGTATACGGTAATAAGTACTAAGCACGCTGGCTGCGTTTTGTCGCTAAATGGCTATACTTAGCCTTTAAACGAGAAAAGAAGCAGCCCTCTCATCACCAGCAGCGACGACCAGTCGCTATTATAGATTATACTAATTTGACATACATAAAAAACAAATAATTTTTGAATAGGTTTTAAGTTTTGTATTGTTAAAGTGTACTGTTTTCTTAACGTGTGTGCTACTTGCTACTTGAAGTCCGAAGGGAAATTTAATCTCTTCGCAGAGTTTTAAATTACAACGGCTTGTACCTCACAAGATTTCTTGCTACTTGCAGTTTGTAGCTAATAAATTCTTGTTGCTATTAATTACGTTCTCTATTTCATTTTGAAATTAATAACTCTTTTTCAACAAGTTCAGCGTGCAAGTGAAGTAAAACTATTTGTGTCCGATACTGTATATTATAACGTGTGGTAAAGGTCTATGAGATCCAGGTTCAGCCATGTGATCATTCTGGAAATCTGAAATTCAAGTATTTTTGTAGTAAACGTGTAGTAGAATCTTTTGTCTGTTAAAGTAGTAAGAGATTGAATCATACTGATTTTTTCTTAACCATCGAAACCTTGTCTCCGATATTGGCCTCTTAATGTTTTCTTTACTCCATGCAAATTACTATTTTTATTTAAACTATATCTGTTATTGTAATTATATCTAAATTTTTCTTTTGGTTTATAGATAGATAAAACATTTATTTGTTTCTCTAATTATACACGTAAGTTTAGTAACTAAATTAGACTAATTAATACAAAAAGTTACATTATATTAAAATACAAAAGAGTAAATGTGTTGCAACTCAAGAAATGGCTCCAAGCACAGTGATTAATATTGCTCAGAGAGTGAATACTGGTTTTCAGCTATTGCCCTCGAAATGATGAGAAGAAATACAATACATGGTAGAGACAATGATGGTAGAGAATTTAATACATGGAATTTAAGTCAATCTGAAGTTATATTAGTAGTATAGTTGTTGCACGAATGGGTCGGCTCGACGGGGGAAGGACCACGCTCTCACAGAATACCTGCATATAATAGTAGCTTAATGCTGCTGTGTTTCGTATGGTGAGTGTAGAGAACTGGAGACCCTTTTTCTGGAAACGAGGCATTCTATATTAGTCCTCACGGGTGACAACGCATCTGCATTTTAATTTGTAATCGAGGATAGATGTAGATGTCTATGGGCCGCAGCAACCATTTACCATCAGGTGGACGGTGTGCTCGTTTGTCACCCTATCATATATATAAAAAAGAGCATAACAGAATAATCTGTGTATGTTTTTTGTATTAAGAATAAGGGTGACAATTGAGCACACAATCCACCTGATAGAGAGTGACTATTGTAGTCCATAAACAACTACATTTATCCTAAATTACCAATCGAAATGCTGTAGTTAGTAACCCTGAAAGCTGCTATAGAATGCCTCGTTTCATTAAATACATGGGGTCTCGGCTTCTCTACACACACCATACAAAATACAGCAGAATTAGGCTGCTATTTTACACTGGTTTCTTGAAAGCGTGATCCTACTTTGTTTGAGCCGACCTATTACACTTTTCTAATAAATTATCTTCCCCCCGCTATGAAATCATTTAAATATTTCACCTCATTCTAAAGTTCCGCTGCCCTGGTGGCAGGAAATTTGTGGATCGAAAAAGTCATCGGATTGTTTTTGATTATATGTCCATCTTGCGTGCCTATTTAGAACTTATTTCTTGAACTGAAAGTGATACGTGAATTTTAATAAGTTGTTTCATAATATTCATTCATTGTAATTCATGATACTTTTTATTAAATATAGCTAAACTTTTCTTGTGGAGAATTTTAATTTCTCGTGTAGAGATGTCATTATCGAGTGTGTATTTACTTGGATGACCTTTTTGTACGTTATTTTTCCTTAAAATAATACTCGCCGCGATGTTTATAAAAAATTAGATGAACAAATGGCACTTGTTTTTGCCGTGTAGTTGCGGCGTAAGAGAAACTGTTAACCCGTTTCATCCCGTGGGTGTCCTGAGAGGAGACTATGAGGAAATGCAATTAAATTAGAAACTCGTTTTTATTTGCAGACAAGAGGCCAGACCCATTTATAACCTATGAAATCTTACACGCTTACACGGCCCTTCAATAGTTTTACTAAATGGAGCCCAAGATGAAAGTTGTAGTACTAAATAGACACATCATACATATATACACGCTGCAGCCATATTATTGTTGTAGTATGAATAGGTCGGCTCAAACAAAGTAGGATCACGCTTTCAAGAGGCACTCCCCTTATTGCCTCAGCCAGTATCGGAATCCTCGGCGTTGACATATCGAGTGACGTGCAATTTCGTGGTCACTTGGAAAAGAAGGCCAAATTGGCCTCTATAAAGCTTGGAATAGTTTACCGCCGGCGATTTTTCCGGACTGATAAGACCTGGGGACCTTCAAGAAAAGAGCTTACTCCTTTTCTAAAGGGCCGGCAACGCACCTGCAATTCCCCTGGTGTTGCGGTTGATCATGGGCGGCGGTAGTCACTTAACATCAGGTGAGCCGCAAGCTCGTTTGCCCCTCTTCTATAAAAGAAAAAAAAAGAAACCAGTGTAAAATAGCAGCTTAATTCTGCTGTATTTTGTATGGTGTAGAGAAGCCGAGACCCCATGTATTAGAAACGAGGCATTTTATAGCAGCTCTCAGGGTTACCAACTACAGCATTTCGACTCGTAATTTAGAATAAATGTAGTTGTTTATGGACTACAATAGTCACTCACTATCAGGTGGATTGTGTGCTCAATTGTCACCCTTATTCTTAATACAAAAAACATACACTGATTATTCTGTTATGCTCTTTTTTATATATATGATAGGGTGACAAACGAGCACACCGTCCACCTGATGGTAAATGGTTGCTGCGGCCCATAGACATCTACATCTATCCTCGATTACAAATTAAAATGCAGATGCGTTGTCACCCGTGAGGACTAATATAGAATGCCTCGTTTCCAGAAAAAGGGTCTCCGGTTCTCTACACTCACCATACGAAACACAGCAGCATTAAGCTACTATTATACGCAGGTATTCTGTGAGAGCGTGGTCCTTCCCCTGTCGAGCCAACCCACTCGTGCAACAACTATACTACTAATATAACTTCAGATTGGCTTAAATTCCATGTATTAATTTCTCTACCATCATTGTCTCTACCATGTATTGTATTTCTTCTCATCATTTCGAGGGCAATAGCTGAAAACCAGTATTTACTCTCTGAGCAATATTAATCACTGTGCTTGGAGCCACGTGTATAATTGGAGAAACAAATAAATGTTTATCTATCTATTAACCAAAAGAAAAATTTAGATATAATTACAATAACAGATATAGTTTAAATAAAAATAGTAATTTGCATGGAGTGAAGAAAACATTAACAAGCCAATATCAGAGACAAGGTTTCGATGGTTAAGAAAAAGTCAGTGTGATTCAATCTCTTACTACTTTAACAGACAAAAGATTTTACTACACGTTTACTACAAAAATGCTTGAATTTCAGATTTCCAGACCTGGATCTCATGGACCTTTACCACACGTTATAATATACAGTATCGGACACAAATAGTTTTACTTCACTTGCACGCTGAACTTGTTGAAGCAGAGTTGTTAATTTCAAAATGAAATGAGAACGTAATTAATAGCAACAAGAATTTATTAGCTACAAACTGCAAGTAGCAAGAAATCTTGTGAGGTACAAGCCGTTGTAATTTAAAACTCTGCGGAGAGATTAAATTTCCCTTCGGACTTCAAGTAGCACACATGTTAAGAAAAACAGTACACTTTAACAATACAAAACTTAAAACCTATTCAAAAATTATTTGTTTTTTTTAAAAAGTTTGTTGTTTACTTTCATATATGGTTTTACATAATATTATTTTATGTCAAATTAGTGAAATCTATAATAGCGACTGGTCGTCGCTGCTGGTGGTGAGAGGGCTGCTTCTTTTCTCGTTTAAAGGCTAAGTGTAGCCATTTAGCGACAAAATGCAGCCAGCGTGCTTAGTACTTATTACCGTATACCGCGGGGTGTAGGACTGTATGGTACTTTAAGTTTTAAGTATCTGTATTTTTTTAATTTATTTTAGTAATAATTTTGTATTAAATTGATTTTAGGCAAGTATATGACTTTTTCCTTTAGTAATACTAAAAAAAATCATTAGAAAAGAAGGTAACATTTTAATATATTATATTTTAATATAAAGTGATCAATAAAAAAATAGAAAATGAATACTACCGGAATTCTTCTTCAAAAGATGTTTTGCGGACGACAGATATCCGCAAAGATTATTGATTAAGTATTAAAATTCAGATGCGTTTTCATCATGGAAAGCTAGTTGGTGGACAGTCATGGTATAGTGGGTAATAAAATAATAATTTAATTGGTTCTGCTGTTTACAATTAATCGACAAATAAATTTAAAAATATATATATATATATATATATATACACGTCGCTAGAAACATTTTTTATTCGAATATGATTAAAAAACGGGCTTCAATAAAATTATTATCATTGCCTTGTGCATACACCGCTAAAATAAATTGATTTTAAAAAAAAAACCTATTTAAAAAATCTTATCGTTTGCCCGAAAAATATAATTTAGTACCTGCCGAAATTGCAATATAAATTCAAATATTAAGATTTATTGCTCTCAACTTTAGATGGTGCAATTACTACTATCTAACGCAATATTGAATCCCCGGTGGCTGTGTGACTCACGGCGTCGGCGACGACACGAATTTGCTTTGAAGCGTATCCCGCTTCTTTTGCAATTTATATTTTTTTTTATTTTTTCTACATGAAAATGTGTTCCTTTTTCTGTTGGAATTTTTAACTATAAACGTTTTCTTTTGTATTCAAGGACAGCAATGATTTAATTGCGATGTTAAACATAATGATAAAATTTGTCTAAAATTTTCAACGCCTTTTGATGATAACATGCTGTTCTGGAGCATTCCCTCGAAGGAGGTGTGTCATTCGTATGGTGAGTATCACAGATCTATTTTACGTATGACGTTGGCCGAGCTCAAATATGCCAACGACTTCGTGGCGCAGTGGCGAAACAATGAGTTGCAGCGGTGAGGGCCAGGGGTTCGAATCCCGCACGAAAGAAGTACTTATATGGACTTCAAGTTATTCGGGTTCACGATGTTTGTTCTTGTAAAATTAATGTTTACAAACTGTCTCTACGGTACAGAAGAAAATCCTTGTGTTTCGGTCATGTTAATTTATACAAAAAATATACGGTATCTAGTATAATAAAAAGTAAAACCTATATACATTGCATGGCTGAGCATAGGCCTTCCCTCATTCAGAGAGGGTTTTAGAGCAAGAAAACGTATACCATGTTGCCTCAATGCGTATTGGCGGATCCTGTCTTCGAAATATTTTCCCAGACATGCAGGTTTCGTCACGATGTTTTCCTTCACCGCCGAGCACGTGATAAATCAGCCAAATTAACAATCGATTACTCATGCATGCATTATTTGTAAAACTATAATTTTCTATAAGCTGATAATGATACTAAAGACACTTCGATTTCCAGCTAATTTGATTTAAGTTTATGAAATTACACTCTATGCAGCCGAATTCAAAAAATGCTCTATTCAACAGTGTTTTATATGTATATGATACTCAAAATCTTTGTCAAACGGGGACTAATTTTAAGGATTCCCTTTTTTATTAAAATAGATTACACTTCTGGGGTGGTCCAATATAAATTTTTAGAAAAATATTTTTTAAGTAACTATTTAAATGACGGTTTTTTTGTTGTTATTTTGATATTGTGATATTCCTTACCCCACCCAAATTGGTGATAATTAAACTTTTAATAAATATTAAAAGCTACCTATGAACTAAAAATCTTTACTACAGATACTGCGGTGTGTGTGTGAAATATCATAGTAAAATCGGTTTAAATTCCTGTATACATATAATTAAATATGAGAATTCATTTTAATAATAACGATTTTTGCATAACGGTTTCTAAAGTCTAGGACTTAGTCTTAGTAAAGATCAAAAATTTAGAAGATATTATATGGAAATTATTTAATGTTTTTCTGCTTTTCAATTTGGCATAAAATTTTTATTAAAATTTTCTATTCATAAATTACTATTATAATTAACATCGTATGTTTCTTTTTAAATTTCACTAAATTAGCTTACATCAGCGTTTGTTTCTATCTTTAAAATTAAAAGGGGAATGGCTTTTTATTAATGACGGTTATGTTTGCGTTTATTCTCTCGACACCCTCGTTACACAAGCTTAAAGGAAACGTTCTAGAGATAATCCTCTAATGTGTCCCATTCAGTAGAAAGCTTAAAATATTTATATCTATTCGTATGTGTATATGTGGTGTGGTTGTCCTGTTGGTGTTTTGGGAAGTGACAATGCGATAAGCCGGAAACATCAAAGGGTTCTCGATAGATGGCGGTGTAACCGACTGTATGCTGCTATAAGTCAGAGCTTGACTACTATCTCACCTGACAGTAAGTTTTACTATAGCTGAAGATAGACATACGCAATGACAGCTTTTATTGATCCAATGGAAAGACACATGCTGGCAAACAACTCCATTCCTTTTATATACGCATTTTTTTCTATAAAATGAAAAGTGAAAAAACCGGTATACAATCTTCATAATGGTAAATAGATAGAGTGGCCCATAAACACCTACGTCAATCTTCGATAAGAAATCAAAATGCAGATGCAATGTCACCCCTGAGGTCTAAGAAGAAAAGCTTCGTTTCCAATAAAAAGGGTATCCGGTTCTCTACACTCACCTTACGAAACACAGCAGCAATAAGCCGCTATTTTACTGCTGCTGGCATTCTGTGAGAGCGTGGTCTTACCCCCGTCGAGCTGACCCATTAGTCTTGCAGCCATAATATAACTGGAGCTATACTCTAAATCTAATACAAAAAAATGCATAATAAACTGTTTTAACAATACAATGCTTCAAAAACAAGGTTCACATTTTAAAGTTTTAATAAAGCAACGATGTTGCGGGAGCGAGGGACAATTGTAACAACTTTGTTGATACTGTTATTTAGCAAGCGCCGATAACAACATGATGGATTGAATAGACTCGTTGATTGAAAACTTTAAAATATCCGCAATATAAATTATGTACGTAGGTTTTGGAAAAATTAAAATAAGGTAAGAAACAATACCGTTAATTCTACGCCATGTGTCAGCAGTGTTAGTGATTCGATCAGAAACAGAAACAGAAACTTTTTATTCAATATAGATTAAAACATTACTTATTGAAAGTCATTTTTACTTACCACTGGTCTGTAAAAAAACCTCTGTCATGGGAAGAACCAGCAAGAAACCCAGCGGGACTATTTTTTTTTTCAAATAATAGCTTACGATCTTGTAAGTTACAATTAACAACACAAAACAAATTAGAAATAGCTTCCTAGGGATCACCCTTCGCAGGGGTTATTATCATCTATAAATTCCTTAATATTATAATAACCCTTTTTATACATTAGTTTAATAAAGTTTTTGAACTTGGTGTATGTCAAATTTTGTATATTTTTCAAATTGTAATATGTGGTATCACAATTTTACAGCCATATTATGACTGTAACAAGAATGGTTGATAAAAAAGCTTGACCGGGAAAAGAATTAGCTTGACAAGCGACAAATAAACATTTTCTTTGTTTGAAGTTAGTTGCAGGTGTACGAAGACCAAAGTAGCCACTTAGCATCAGGTACAGGGACTCATAAGTACATTTGTCTCTTCAGTATATAAAAAATGCACGGTATATTATAGGTAAACTAAAATTTAATTACTATTTTTACTTACTTTGTATATTAATATTTGAACACGAAAATTTTTACTGATTTTATTAAAAAGTGATTATATCAGGGTTCAGGCTAAGCGGCCCTCGTTACATAAAAGCTTATTAGAGACGATGAGAAAAATAATCCGTCGATCCCATTTCAAATTAAAATGCCTCTACCTTTTTAACATATTAAACCTTTTTTTAAGTCATTCGTAACATTTTTAATTCATGTATTACGTACATATTTGTTTTAGCACATTGCATTTGCACTAGAAAATTGAATATAAAGCCGCGGTCGTAGTAACTCTCCCAATACGAGAGCAATCCAAATTCAAAACTTCGACCGCACCCGGAACGCCTCCTATAATAATAATAATAATAATAATCAGCTTCAGATCAGGCAATAACAGACCAAGAATTGTGCGCACCGTCAGGATGGCGTTTGCTGGGACAAATGTCAGTTTGTCCCAGCCGGATATAATGCAAAAACTGACGGAGCGCATAGATGATCAGAAGCAAAGAATCGCTGCTTGGGGAAAGCGGATTCGGTGATATACCGAGAGGTCGACACGGTTCAACCAGAATCGTCTCTTCCAGAGTGATCAAAAGAGGCTCTATGCATCATTGGAGCGACTAATAGTAAGTGGAACGGGCCCAGCACCGAATCAGGCCGACACTGTAGCATTCTGGCGCGGCCTGTAGTCAGAGCCCGTAAACCACAGCTAGGGCCCTTGGACGGAAGTTGTGGCGAGTCAGTGTGCGGGTATTACGCCCATGGACCCCGTCATCATAACACTGGATGACGTAGCTGAGGCGGTCCGTAGGGCCCCGAACTGGAAAAGTCCGAGTCTTGACGGGCTGCATCACTACTGGCTGAAGGGTTTCATGGTGTGTCACTCTGTGCTCGCCCGACAGCTTCAAGAGGCTCTCAACCAGAAGTCGCTCCCAAGCCTCTTCACTACTGGGATCATTCATTTGGTTCCTAAGGTCCAGGGTACCACATACCCGAGCAAATACCGCCCCATCACGTGTCTACCGACCATATACAAGACACTAACATCCATTTTGAGCGCGACAATCACTCGTCACCTGAACTCAAATCAGGTGATGTCGCGCACTCAAAATGGATATCGGGGCGGTGGTCGTGGAACCAAGGAACCACTCCTCATTGACGCGGTCATTGGCAAAGTGGTGAAACGCAACCGTCAGAACTTCTCTGCCACCTGGATAGACTACAGAAAGGCATTCGACTCGGTGCCCCATACATGGCTAACGAGGGTCCTCGAGCTGTACAAGATAGACTGTACAGTTAGAGACTTCCTCGAGTAGTGTATGGGGCAGTGGAGTACGATCCTTTGTCATCTGGGCGAGCGGAGGATGGCTGCGGAGAACCACATAAGGATAAGAAGGGGTATCTTCCAGGGCGATTGTCTGAGTCCAATCTGGTTCTGCCTCTCTCTGAACCCTCTCAGTACCTTACTGGAGGGCTCCGGGAGGGGATTTCAGCTACGGAAAGGAGAGACAAAAGTGACCCACCTTTTCTATATGGATGACCTCAAGTTTATCGCCTCCAGTCGCTCCCATCTTATGGAATTGCTAAACATTACTTGTGAATTTAGCAATTCCATTGGAATGGAGCTGGGGACGGATAAGTGTGCGGTCCTCCATGCTGAGAGGGGAAGGGTTGCTAACTCTGAGGGCATAGACTTATCTATGCCCGTCAAATTAAGAACCCTACCCTGGGTATGTCACAAAACATCGGTATCGATGAGACTGGTATGAAACAGTCAGTTTGCGACGTGTTTTATGCACGCTTGACCAAAGTGCTTAACAGCCTTTTGTCCGGTGTGAATAAGGCATACGCACATAACGGCTTGGCATACTCAGGTGGACTCAGACTGAACTTAACGCCCTGGATAGAAAAGTTCGCACTACCATGACGTCCCATAGGATGCATCATCCGAGATCGTCGGTAATGAGGCTGTACTTGCCGCGGAAGCATGGTGGTCGTGGCTTCTTGAGCGCGCTCACCATGCATAATCGCGAAGTGTGCAGACTCCGTGATTACTTCCTGGCGAGATCGGATGATCCATTCTATAAGGACGTCATATCTTGTGATAAAGGACTTACCCCTCTATCCTTAGCCAACGAGCAATGGCAACACCCGACAGTGCAGAGCATTTCCGACCAGGAGACCGTATGGAAGGAGAAGGAGCTCCACGGGAGTTTCTACAAGGCTCTACATGAGCCTTTCGTAGACACAGTAGCCTCCCTCAACTGGATATGCTTTGGCGATCTCTTCGGGGAAACCGAGGGTTTTGTCTGGATCAGGTTATTAAGACCAACAACTATCGGAGATACATCCTAAAGGATGGCACCGTCGACATCTGTCGAGCTTGTCGCCATCCTGGTGAGTCACTTAGGCATGTCATCTCCGGTTGTTCGGCGCTTTCTAACTCTGAGTACTTCGACAGGCAAAACCTAGTAGCCAGAATTCTTCACCAGGAGCTCGCTCTGAAATACGGTCTCGTGGATCGGAAATTGCCGTATTACAAGTACTTGCCGGAAGCTGTGCTCGAAAATGATCGCGCCAGGCTCTATTGGGACCGGGCCATCATCACAGATAGGACTATTCTCGCGAATAAGACTAATATTGTGCTGATGGACCGGGCACAGTCAAGGATATTTTTGGTCGACATTACCATTCCGTATGACGAGAACCTCGTGAAAGCCGAAACAGATAAGCAAACAAAACATCTGGACCTGGCTCACGAGGTGACCGACATGTGGGGTGGTCTGCCGACCGAAATTATTCCTGTAGTCGTCTCTGCGAACGGGCTAATCCCAGTCAGCCTCTCGGGTCATCTGAGGCGGCTGGGACTACGTGGCGGACCGCTCCAGGCTCAAATGCAGAAGGCGGTGCTCCTCGATACCGCCCCCTAACCCTCGGCCGTTTGGTCTCCCCTGCCGAGGGCTCCCATCTGGTTGGGCTTTTATTTATTTATTTTATATTTAGTTATATACTTACTAAATATATTTAGTTTATGTTATTGATATTTATGTATATTTATCTTTTCATTTTCATTTATAATTATATATTTATAGAACCCAACCAGATGAGAAAACTATGTTGATACCCCACAATAATAATAATAATAATTTTAACAGTAGCATAAATAAATATTATATGTAAAGATTATTTTGAAAAAAGTAACTCTATTTTGGAAACTATGTCTGTTCTATACTGTTGTACCCTTGCTATATGTATGATAATGAAAACTCCTGTCATTTCAGTACAAAATTTTAAGAAAAATAATGCAGAACCTAAATGGAAACAAAGAATTCAAAAACGAATTGCCAATACTCGCAAAATTATAGGAAAATTAATAAGCTACCAAACAGGTAACAAACGTAAAAAAATAATTAATTTAGTAAATCAAATCGCTAATGAAAATGATATTAGCCAATCTGATCCCCATTTTCCGGATAAAATTACTGAATTCATTGATACACAAAAAAGAAAGTTAAAAGCATGGGCCAACCGTATTAGCCGATATTCAAAAAGATCTAAACGGTACTTCCAGAATCGCACATTCGAAAGTAACCAAAAGTGGGTGTATCGGTCTTGGGAGAACACTACAACTAATAGTTGTATTCATGGCAGCCCAAGCTTAAATGAATGTCTAAATTTTAGTAAAAGTATGTGGTCTAACGAAGTTTTTTTTTTCTTTTTTTTTATAGGATAGGGTGACAAACGAGCACACAGTCCACCTGATGGTAAGTGGTTGCTGTGGCCCATAGACATTACATCTATCCTCGACTACGAATCAAAATGCAGATGCGTTGTCACCCGTGAGGACTAAGATGGAATACCTCGTTTCCATTAAAAAGGGTCTCCGGTTCTCTACACTCACCATACGAAATGCAGTAGCATTAAGCTACTATTTCACGCTGGTATTCTGTGAGAGCGTGGCCCTTCCCCGGTCGAGCCGACCCATTCGTGCTACAACTATACTACTAATATAACTGCAGCATGGCTCTACCACGTATAAGTTTCTCATAATGAAGGCGAATGGATTCGTGTAACCGAACGTAAGTTTTCTAATTTGGCTAACATGGGTTCTATTTCAATTACTGCTGAAGATGTACACTCAATTACTCGTAGATTACACAATTGGAAATCACCTGGACCAGATGGTATACACAACTTTTGGCTGAAATGGATAACAAGTAGCCACGTGCGTTTGACTGCACAGATTCAAGAAGCCATTGAGTGTTGTGAGCTCCCGACACTTCTTACAACTGGTATTACCCACTTACTATATAAAAATGGAAACACCACTGAACCTAAAAATTACCGACCTATAACATGCCTTTCAACTGTATACAAATTAATAACTGCAATTTTGAATAACAAGATCTATAAACATTTGGAAAATAATAACATTCTTTCAACTGCACAGAACGGATGTCGGAAAGGGTCACGTGGTTGTAAATAACTTCTTCTCATTGATACTGCTATTTGCCGACAAATCTATCGTAATCGCAAAAATATGTCCGCTGCTTGGGTGGATTACAAAAAGGCTTATGACTCTGTTCCACATTCATGGCTAAAGAGAGTTTTAGAAATATATAAAATAGATGACAAAATTTGTAAGTTTTTAAGTAAATTAACGGGTCAGTGGAACACTATCCTAAATCTACCAGGTGAGTGGCAAAGTAGTTCGATAGACTCTATACATATTTTTTTTTTAAATAATAATATTTATTCACTCCACAAATTTTACATCGTGACTTACACTATTTAAATAAAAGTAGCATCAATTACATTGAGAGGTTAACGTCGGCAGCCGTACTAGTATAAACTGTGCCACGGCTGCCTGCGCCTTCCACTCTGGGAATCAAATAATAACCTAATAGGTAAGATCTTTTACAACATTTCTCAACAAATAATATTTACAATCTTTTCAAGCTAAAATAAAAATTAAAAATTATAACATGTAGGTAGATACAAAACAAAATAGAATTTAAGCAAGATTACCACTTGGTGTGTTTGATGTATAGTATAATTATAAACGCGGAGCGTGAATGCATGGGGGAGTATTATGTTTGTACGAATTTGTAGTGTGGGTTTTGAGTAATTGGATGTGTGGGATATGTAATGTGTGTGTGTGTGTGTGTGTGTGTGTGTGTGTGTGTGTGTGTGTGTGTGTGTGGGAGAGAGAGAGAGAGTCTATTAAGGTGTTTTATTGAAGGGTTTTAATCCGAATAATATTTTCTATCTCGTCAAAATCTAAATTCAGTAGCCAATCCCGTGTAGCAAATTTAACATTGATGAAGGGTTAAAGGGTAAATATTTAAAGCTTTATTTGCGATGTTATAGAGATGGGAACTTATAACAAAATAATGCCGTTTTGCAATAGTGCTTCTGTGTGGAGGTGTTGTGCAAACCTTGCTCTTATTACGTTTTTGAGTTGGAACGTATGGCAGTCCTAGATGCTTACGAAGTATAGTGTGGAAGATAAAGAGTTTTATTACCGTAAGAACTGAGCATTAACGGTAGAGTAGTGACGTGCTATACCTACGCGGTCTTTTACAAATTACTTTTAAGATTGCACGCTGAGCACGCTCCAGGGGAAGCAGTGTACTAATGCTAGTTCCACCCCATGAGACAATGCTGTATTTGAGCAAAGATTGGACAAGCGCATAGTAAACACACATTAGCGTGTCACGATCAGCAGATTTTCTATAAATAAAAGCTAATGATTTAACGTGTAATGACCAATTAAGATGATTATCTAGAATCAGACCGAGATATTTTAAGCTATGTGTTGGTGATAACCGAGGACAGTCGCAGCAACTATTTATTCTATCACAAGTGTGTGCCCTTATACAAAAGTCAATGGATGGTTGAGTATTGGCCCGTGGGGTGAAAGTTATGTATTTGGTCTTTTTTAAGTTTAACGTAAGCAAATTTTCGTCCAAACATCTCATTACCTCAGTGAGGGCTTTTTCAGTGTATTGTTGAGCCCGAGCCCAATCCTCACCATGCACAATCAACGCTGTATCATCTGCATAAGTGATAATTTTGCAGTTCGGTAACGAAAGTTTACACAAGTTGTTGATGTACACTAGGAAGAGGGTTGGACCCAGTACACTGCCCTGTGGTACTCCGTAAGAGAGATTGACATCCAGACTTTGGTAGTTACCTAATTTGACACACTGTGAGCGATTTGACAGATAGTCACAAAATATATCCAAGACGACTCCGCGTACACCTATTAATTCCAGCTTTTTCAATAGTAATGGTATTGATACAGTGTCGAATGCCTTCGACAAATCGAGGAAAACTCCAACAACTTTGTGACCCATATCAAGGTGCGTGACAATAGTCTCAGTAAGATACAAAGTCGCATCATCAGTAGATTTGCCTTTTAAAAATCCATACTGATTTCATGCAATTGCATTTGTCTTTTCTAAAAATTTAATAAGTCTAGAATTTAAAAGCTTTTCCAAAATTTTAGATACTATTGTCAGCACCGAGATAGGTCTGTAGTTCCCTATCATATCTCTATTGCCGTTTTTATAAATAGGATGTACAAGAGCTCTCTTGAGGATGTTAGGAAAAACTCCTGAAGCGAAACATTGATTGACCACGTGGGTCAAAGGTGGAATAAGGCTAGTCCTTGCGTTCTTAAAAACTTGAGTAGGAATGCTGTCAACACCTGTAGCGCAATTATCTTTGAGGTTCATAATAGTGTTCTCGACTTCGTTATAATCCACATCAAGTAAAGCCATCGAATCTCTTTGTGACTCAATATGAGTGATGTTTACGGAACCAGTCAAACAAGTACTTCTTCTAATTTGTATATCATTAGCAAGGGACTTACCTTGCACAGAATTCATTTATTAGATTAGATTAGACATTTATTAGATATTAAACTGGGTATATTCCAGGGAGATAGTTTGAGCCCAACTTTGTTTTGTTTAGCCCTGAATCCTTTAAGCACTTGAGCTATTGAGGAATCCGGATAAGGACTTCGGTTTCGAAAAGAAAACTCATCGATCTCACATCTACTTTATATGGATGATCTCAAACTATTCACATCAAAAGAGAGTAATCAACTATTATTGTTGAAATTAACACATAGTTTCAACAATGATATTAGAATGGAATTTGGAATAGATAAATGTGCTGTCTTCAACGTAAATAGGGGCAAAATTAAAGATTGTAATAATTTTGCAATTACAAATGACTTACACTTCAGTTCTCTTTCTGAAAAAGAAACCTATAAATACTTGGGCATGGCAGAAGCACTGAGAATTAATGACAAAAATATTAAAGAAAATTCAAAAGTAAAATTTATGTCAAGATAAAAAAAGGTATCAAAAGTCATTTATCCGGCGGAAACAAAATTAGAGCATATAACTCCTGGGTAATACCTAGCCTTCTATATACTTTTGGTGTTACAAAGTGGTCTCAAACAGAATTGGATAACTTAGATAGACGAGTCCGTACATTAAAGACTACGCACAGAATGCACCACCCACGATCATCTGTCATGAGGTTGTATCTTCCAAGAAAAGATGGTGGACGGGGCTTATTAAACATTAAAAACCTACACAACCGTGAAGTATACAACCTCAGAGACTATTTTATTTAAAAAAAAGACACATCACACTTTCATAATGACGTAACGATTAATGACAAATCGCTTCAAAAAACGCTTAATATGTCGGCAAAGGACTGGCACAACTCAAAAAAGGTTTGGAGTGACAAACAACTGCATGGTCGATTTTTTAAAGCATTGACTAATCCTTGTGTAGACATGGTTGCATCAGTACATTGGTTACAATTTGGTGACCTTTTTGCAGAAACTGAAGGTTTTATCTGTGCAATACAAGATGAAGTAATTAAAACGAACAACTACCGGAGATACATTCTGAGGGACGGCACAGTTGACGTATGTCGCGCATGTCACCACCCTGGAGAGTCCCTCAGACATGTTATTTTCGGTTGTTCACAACTATCAAATGGTGAGTATTTGCACAGACATAACCAAGTAGCTAGAATAATACACCAACAGCTTGCCATTAAATTTGGTTTTACTCAACAGGACGTTCCATATTATAAGTATGAACCAAAGCCAGTCCTTGAAAATAGAAGTGTCATACTGTACTGGGATCGGTCAATTATCACAGACAGGTTTATAGTGGCAAATAAACCTGACATTGTGGTGATAGACCGAACTACACGCAAGGCAATAATAGTGGATATCAGTGTTCCTCATGACGATAATCTCGTAAAAGCAGATAATGATAAAAAAATAAAATATATCGATCTGGCTCATGAGATTGTCGCTACGTGGGACGTTGATTCTACTATTATTGTACCAATAGTTGTTTCAGTCAATGGGCTTATTGGTAAAAATATGGACGATTATCTGTCCAAGTTAGGTTTGGGCAAATGGCTGAAGGCATTAATTCAAAAATCGGCCTTATTAAATACGGCTCGAATAGTAAGAAGGTTCCTATCTTTGGATGCCTAACTTCCCGATGGTTTAGAATTCCTCGCCGCGGTGGATAATAACCGAAATAATAATATTATTTATATAGATTGTATTTATATTTATAATATTATAGTTTTGTGATAATATACGTGATAAAAATAAATAATAATAATAATAAACGTTTATTTCGGACATCATGATCCATATAGGTTAGTAACAATTTTTAGAGCTTATAACTAATGTTAGTAATTGACTATTGAAACATAACACATAAAACAGGGACAAACAGGAAAACCACACAAACAAATATGGCACCCGGCCCTGCCCGCAAGATGACTACTTGACTGCGTGCAGCCGTATCCATTGAGCAAGCATCGGCGAGTCCCAACGGTCTGACAAAGCACACAAGATATTGTTGGGGCTGTCGCTAATGCGCCTAAGGTGTGAAGCGTAACGTTTACACATTATGGCGATGAAACCATCTACGTGAGCCTCCGCAAACATAGCAGAAGCGCTACAGAAACGCGGCAGCCCCATCAATACCCGGAATGCGTTATTGTATTGTTCGCGAAGATCACTATATGTCCTCTGCGTAAAGTTTACCCACAGATTGCACGTATAAAATGACTGACAGTAAGCCTTGGAAAGCGTAATCTTTGCTTCGTCAGTACATTTAGCAAATCTGTGGGCCAACATATTACAGCGGACAGACAGCGACCTCCGCTCCCTCTCAATATCCTGGTTGTCTTTCAGGTCATGTGTGATCCAGTGGCCCAGGTACTTAAATCCGCCTATGTAGTAAAAAGTTTTAAGCTTCTCTACACTCACCATACGAAACACACGGAACAATGAGCTGTTATTTTAAGCTGATACTCTGGTAATCTTTGCCGTGTAGTGACGGTTTAGAATATCCATTACCCCATAACTTCCCGTGGGTGTCGTAAGAGGCGACAGAGGGAGACAGGCAGGAGGTGAGCAGCAGCATCTTCTTGATAACAGCAATAGTACAAAAACAACGCTTTAAAGACTGGAAATGTGACGACAAGGTTGGCGTACTTTATACCCAGAATCACCAAACGGTATTCGCTGAAGGTTATACAGATTTATGCACCAACCTCGGCAGAACCCGATGGGGAGTTGGAACAAATGTATGAAAATATATATAGAGACATGCATTCATCCAAAACGTCGTTTATGGTAAACTTCAACGCAAAACTAGGCACAAGAGAGTGTGTACACAAAATGTAATTTTCTTATTCCTGTAGAATTTATCACTCTATGCGCGGCAACTGATATAGTGAGTTCATGTAAGCAAATGATGAAATGGTGTGTGTGATGACTTACATATTAACAGAATAGTTTCTTAAGTTTTTTTATGACGTACCATCACGAAATTTTCTATGAAATGGTTTAACATTATGTTTTATTTTAATAAAGTAGTTTAATTATACTAGATTTCTTTTACAATGAAATTTTCCATGTTTTGATGCTTTTGTTTGATTAATAACGATATAATAATGGATCTTTGTCATCTGACACTAAATTAGTTATTACTATAAACTATAGAACCATATCCAAAAAAGACAAAGAAACGCATTTAAATATTACTAAATAAATAACCTTTGGCAAATATTATATGAAACACAGTGTTCTCATAAAGCTCGCCAAATTTAAATGATAACGCACTTTTCATCCATTCAGCACGTCTTCATATATATATGCTTACATATTTTTTTAGATTACATGTATGCCTACAAAACTTTGAGTAGTTGAGTTTAAGATTCCATTTGTGCTACAAAGTTGCTTTTGTCCTGATTCGTATTAAAGAGTGTAAATCGAATCAAACATAACATACATTACAACTGATATCGTCACCGTTACAGCATTTTTAAACTCCACTGTTGAAGACAAGCTTCCCAAATAATATGTTTTCTCATAGGGGAGATATTATTTTATTATATTATTTATGATATTATATTATATTACCTCGTGTAGTAAACGACGCTGCTGCTCATCTCCCGAAGTGTCCACAGTCGTCTTTTACGACCGGGAGGATATGGAGTAGTGGATATTCTAGCACCGCCACTGCACGGTGCAGGTGATGGGTCGACTGTTATTTTATTTGCAAATTGCAAGACACACACACATATATATATATATATTTTTCAATTTGCAAATAAAATAAAATAAATAGATTTGATAAAAAGTTACCGCATAACCAAAATACTATTTAAAAAAAATCAAAGTAATAAACTTAGCTTTTTAACCACCCCGGAAAGGCAGATTTCACAGCTCCAGGGCGTAGTGGCTTAGCAATGAGCTGCAGAACTAAGGGTCGCGGGTTGGAAAACCGAACAGTTATTTCTAGGCCAACCAAAGTATTTGTCTGACTTACAAGCAATTGTTCTAGATCTGGATGTTTGTCCTGCAGAAATTTCCGTATGCCAACTGTTCCCATGATACGGGAGAAATCAAACCAAAAGAATCTGAAAGTGACGTTTTTTAATAGTCTGTTTTGATAAGAAAGGAATTATAAAATCGATCACATTTGACGACAATTTCGTGTAAAATATACGTAAAAATAACAGTCGAATTTTAAACCCCATTTTAACTGGTCTAAAAATACGGTAAGTGACACATAGAATACGAGCTCCTAAAATGTTCAAGCGCATTCTCATAACTGCGCTATTATGCGTTATAAATATGCGAGCGGACGCGCGACGCGCGCTGGCATTTTAAATCGGATTATTTGGATAGCGCCGGCTGCTCTAAACGCTTCATTAAATTTTAATTTCATCATAATTATAAAATACAATTATATTATACATACCATTGTATGTGGTAGAGCTATGCTGCAGCTATATTCCGCTTCTAGAACTAATAAATACATTTATACGATATATACGTGGTAGCGGCACGCTATATTATAGCAGCAATAACAATGGATCGTCTCAATCGGGAAAGGACCACTCTTCCACAGAATTTCAACGTAAAATAGAAGGTTAGTGTTGCTGTTTCCTATGGTAAGTGTAGAGAATTGGAGACCCTGTATACTGGAAACGAGGAATTCCATCTTAATCCGCAGGCGTGACAACATCTCTATTTATAGATATGAATTAAGAATACATAATTTATCTAAGCTTCTTTAACATATTTTATATCTTTATGTGTATTTTGCTTATCTGAATATTATATTACATTTATCTTTGCTTATCCTATATATGTTTGACTGGGAGAGAATACCCAAGAGAAGCCATTGAGACCGAGATCTGTACTTTTTTGTACATAGAAATATATAATAGTATATATATATATATATATATATATATATATATATATATATATATATATATATATATATAGTATATATAATAATAGAAATATATAAAAAGTAATCACATGCAGCAAAGAAGTACTAACACCAAGACTAATATCGTTATATTGATTTCTGCGACAGCTATCTTACGAAGGCAATTAAATTTAATAAACAGAGGTCACTAAACAAAAATGTACTAAAGACGTGAAATTTAGTTAGCTGAACGATTAATATGTTTAATTTGATATAGTAATATAATAGTTGATTGTTAAACCGTATCCAATATTGTTAAAAAAACCTACTATTCCAGTTTAAATGTTTATCGTCTGGAATATTTAACATTTTTTTTTAATTACGATAAACCTCAAAATTGATGTACCAAAAAATACTACTGTTTTGAAGTAAATTTTATAATATTATGTTTTCTTAAGAATAAAAAATTTCACATTGGCATTTTGAACATTGTTTTGGCATACCAACGTAAAATAAATCGAAATTGTAATGAATAGATGATAACAAGTGGTTCTGTAAACGGCAAGGGCAATCAGTCTAGTGCCCACTTTCAAAAGAAGTCTGTGTTTTAAACCTTGCCAAGTATTGAAAAAAGGTACAAGGCGATTGGAAATTTCTTCTTGCAAAAATATGTCTAAATTACAATAATTTATTTCACTTGCTTCTACAATCCTAATGAGCATATTCTTTCCTACCCAATTAGTTTTTCAGTTGATGTTTTAGAATTACTATTACCAAATAAAATTACCAACAAAAGTTATTCTTAAATATTTTTGATGGTTTTAAGAAACTCCGATAAGCTCAGCGAGCTATCTTCGGGGTTTCTGAACTTGCATTTTCTGATTAAATCCGAGAAGAGGATATCACTAGCTCGATATGAGATCAAGTGACAAATCTTAATAAATTGACTACTTCATCATTACATGTCTTATCATTTATTTATTTCGTTAATCATAGGTATCAAATACGTGTTAGATACATAATTATATAATCAGGTTCAACTATGTCCTACACTATGGGCGTATGAAGCACAAATTATAAAATAGAAATTATAAATTAGGAAGTACAATAATTAATATAAAAAGTACAAATCATTAAGAAAAGTACCTACTATAACTTTTTAACAACTTCTACAAAAAAAAAAACATTAGTGGATACAGACTGTGAAAAAAATGTATATGAAAAAGACCCATACTTACGGATATTTAAACGGGGAATGTGTTTATCTGTTGTTTGTGTTCTGAGTTAGCTACCGTGGGTAAATTTTAGTTTCAGACAGCACAATGAATCAGTCACAGAAAACAGCTCAGGCCGCCAAGCTTCAGCACGTCCAGCAAGTATTGCAAGATAACAAGCTTCGGGCCAACGTCACAGTGACATATTAAAGCCGGCCACAGTCGAGCGTGTGCCTGTTGTACTACCATACGTCAGAGGAGTGACAGACAAGATATATCTTGAAGCGAGCTTCCATTAAAACCTACTACTACAAGCCGCCGAAGAAGATTAGTCAATTTTACCATCCAGCACTGGCAATATGACGAAAATACAAGATGCAGGAGTGTACAAGCTTGATTGTGAATGTGGTCTCTCGTATATAGGACAAACAAAAATATCTATAAAAGCCCGGTAAAAGAATATACAGTTGACGTAATGCACTGACGTTTCGAGACGTCTGCAGTCTGTGAAAATGTTCAAAATCAACTCCGCCATATTATATAAAATTTGATAGGCCATAAATCCTCTCAAAAAACACCAATTCCTACCTAGAAAGCTTCGCGAGGCTATTGAAATTAAAAAAAAATCCTAATTTCAAAAGAGAAGTTGGGTGTGTACTACGATATGCTTGAAATCCTATAATTACTATAATTTAATCCAAACCCCAGCATACCCATACAAGACTTCAAGATACTCTTAGCTCATTCTGGGTAGATCGGATCAAAAATTAATATTCAAAAACTGATGGTAGCCGGGATACTTTAGTCTTCCCCGTTCGGATAGACCTCAGTCTTCCCCGTGACCATGGGAGCTGTAAAGCACCGGAAACGTCGGGAATCATAAAGTAAAATTAAAAAGTTTTGAGGTAATAACTAATGACAACGATGGAGAAAAAGGTAATATTTTCAATTTGAAATTTCTAATATCTACAAAAGGCAATGGTTAATGTATCTTTTTAGAGCGTCAGGCAAACTCAAGTCACGCGAAAGGGGATTTATTGCTAGCTCGAATATCAGAAATGTTATTGGAAAACATTCTGTTATCAAAACAAACATCGAGCAGTAAAAATATTTGAGCTGAATTGTTTATCATTATATATACCACTCTCTCACTGAATACAGAGTAAAATAGCAAAGTATTGCATGGTGAGTGTAGAGAACCCGAGATACTTTTCGCCGGAAACGAGGCATTCCATCTCATTAATTTATGATTTTCTCTATTCTCACTAATTTATTATTAATTTATTATTCATACTCATTACTCATTACTAAGGGGTGAAAAAGTCTGAGATTAATGTATAATCAGGTGAACTGTGTGTTCGTTTGTTACTAATAATTCTAAAAAAAATTTAAAATGCAAATAGTACAAGACTAAAAGTTGGAACATTAATTAAGAAAAAAACTTCCCCTCTCTTTTATTTGTATTTGCAGGTGCAATATATAAACTTTTGCTAAATCTAAATTTAGTAAAATGGATTACAAGGCTGCTCAAAACACCGAAAATTTCGAAATTTCTCGGCCGAAAAAAATTAACAGTATAAAAAATAAAATACATATGAAGCATGCCAACATGCATTGGGGCAGCGTGTTGGACACCTCCTTGCCCTAAAACCCTCATAGAAATAAGAGAGGAATCCTATGTCCAGCTGTGGGACGTGTATAGGCTGTAATTCAAGTGATTGTGTAGCGAGAGATAGAGTATTATGAACCAAAATAATACAATATTTAGTTTTTAGATAACAAATTTCACTAGGTGGTAAAAATCTGTTTCACGTGATAACGCAACATATACCTACATATATATGATTACAATTACAGAGTGAAATTAGAGGGAATTACATTTTGCATATCCACTCTGTGCAAATTGAACGCTGAAATGTCACCGCAACAGTTGTCAGGCAAGTAAAAGTTGCGGTTGACCCGGTTGACCTAAATGGTCCTAATAAATACCTGAATCGATTTTAGCCACAACGAACAAACATTGAGTTTATGTTCGAAATAGGTCTATTTAAGCCGACTTCAAACAAGTGGAGCTTTTTAATTCGTCTGTATGTTTTGTCTGTACTGCCTGTCTGTACATTTCGCGAAATCTTCGCCGATTCAGACGCAGCCAGCCGGCAGCCAATTCCACACCATGTTACTTTATAGAGAAAAAATAAACGCGATAAAATCCGTAAAAGTAGTTTTAATCATGTGCAATGTTCGCGTAAATATAAGAAATCATTACTTTATAGTGTCTCAGATGCCGGGCATCCGGGCTGCCGTATAGAATTTATGAAACGGCAAGCAGTGGCTTCTAGAACTATTGTGATATTGTATTTTTCGTGTTTAGAGTAATTGTTATACTGTTGTATGAGCATACGCATCGTGGTTGGTGACCGATCGGCAAATGTCTTATCAGCTATTGCGAATACATACTAATTATATATTCGAAAATGTATGTTATTCGTATTACGTATATGTATAAATAATTTTTTATCATATACGTAATACGAATAACATACATTTAAAAATAATTCACAAATGACAAATCAACCCCACTAATATTATTCAAAATAATTTACCGTACAAATGAAACGTATTGCCGTGTAGTCGCGTCCACTACCCCTTAATATTATCCAGTGAATATCGTAAAAGGTAATATATACCAAAACGTGTCGGTTAAAATAAATGAACCGAAATTATGCATGTAATAATTATAATAATTCTACTTTTTTACTTGCAAACATTTGCTAAAAATTCGACAATAGACAGTTTGCGCGCGCTTTGTAAACTCATTTTCAAAACCTTTTTGTGTATTTATTTTATATCGTCTTCCTTTATTTTTCTTATACAATCATACATATAACATTTAGCAATTCCTAGTAAAAGTATTAACTATGGTATTCCAATAAGAAATATACTATTATTATCTTATTAGAAATCTTGACAGTTATAAATTGTTCGCGTAGAGGTTTTTTTATCTACTTTTTTATCAATTGAAACATAAAAAGTTACTGTTGTTGAACTTTATGTTAATAATTTTACTAATGAAAGTTGGTTGGGCGGCGGGCCTTAGGGATGTCGAGTCCGATTCCGGAAAGGTCGAGCCTTGATCCTATTACGCGAGATGTTATACTAGATGGACTGAATACGCGGTAAGCTTCTTCTGACTCAACAAGATGGCAGAAGTGTCACGCGGTTCCTTGACAATGCACTCGCTCTTCCGAAATCTATTGTTTGCCAAGGTTATGAAGGAATCCTGCTTGAGCATATTAGGAGGAATGTAATGGGGCGGGTTGACTAACAAACAAATACTCAAGCAGGAAATGAGTTATAGGAAAAAGAAACACACTTACCGAGGTGTGACTTCGATGCGGCTTGGACGCTTCTGTTGCTGCGGTGCGACTTCTGGCGGATCTCCTCGGGCCCCAGGGATGTGGTCCTGGCCGGTGGTGCGATGGAAGAGAGTGCACGAGGGCCGTGCGCATCTTATATTCTTCCCATCAATCATCTCGGTCAGGCGCACTTCTCGTTGGTTGCAAGAATCACGCAACATTCTAGAATCTCTCTTCCCTCTCACCCCACCACCCCGGTGTGTACGGAGGGACGATAGGATAAGGAAAGGACAACGCTTGGCAAGCATACCCTCGAATAAAATTAAAATACGAATGGTTTTCCGCGCAACCAAAAATTGTAAAGAAATATTTAGAATATACCATACATGTGTGTTTATCAGTAGGCATATTCATAGCTCAGTGACTTCTGGGCGGGTTGATTGGGCAATTGCGTGGTCAACCCTGATAACTAAGATGGAAGGCTATATAGCCTCTCTAATTATTTTATATCCCTTTTTATACAAAAGTGCAGGCAAACGAGCATGCGGTTTAATAATATAGGTTATTACTAATTACGTGTTAGTAAAAAACTTAAAAGGTTTTTATTTCGTTTTGATTCAAAAGCAATTAAAATATTTTAAATGGAAAGCTTGGCAACATTTAAATTAAAATGTTTCTCAGGAGCAAATAAGAGAGCTTTATCTTAAGGATATTTTTTAAATATTTAAATATTTCTGTTTCAATTTGTTAATTATACGTATGGGTGTATAAGTGTTATACAAATTGCGACATTGTGATATGACTACACATATATTAGAGTTTAAGCTCGAGATTATCGCTGAATATACGCCTCCTGTTGTCTTTAATGATAAGGACCCTAATTTTGAAACCGGTAGTCGTTTAGAAAAGAGGTTATTTTCGGAGCGAAATTACCATTTCTAGTTAGTTAATTATTAATAAATTAAATTAGTAAATTAATGAGATAAGTAATTAATTAAGTAACCAATTAATTATAATTTCCTCCAGACCGAATTCCGGCCACGGCGGCCTGCCTCAACGGAGGCTAGCCTACGGCGCAGGACAGGATTATAGTGCCCAAGTATATGCGCTAGCACAGGTGCACTCCCTATTCCCTCACTCTCGTAATCCGATGGGACGGTAAACCGACACGACTGGGAGAGAGATCAGGCGCAGGACCAACGGCTTTACGTGCTTTCCGAGGCACGGGTGTGGAACACCGCCAACTTCCTGACTCCGGGCAGCAACTGAGAATTTCTGACAGAAAAACTCAATAATTGATTTTTTGGCCCGACCTAGGATTTGAACCCAGGACCTCATGATTAGCAGTCGCACTTTTACAACCACTAGACCAACGAGACAGTCAGCCAAGTACCAATTCATTAACCAATAATTATTTAATTAATTAAATACCTCAATTTTGATATTATAACTAAATGATATAATATTATTTTTTTTGGCGGTAGGCGTGAAATAAAGTGCACATTGCTCTAAGTAACAATATAATTTTTTGTTGATATTTTAAATAATTTACAGTTTCCTAGTTTACAGTTTTTACCATTTTTGTGTATTTAAATACATACATTGTGGGTTTAACTCCCCTTAATGGTTAAACTGTGATAAAGTTACATCACCCTACCACCGGTCACTTTCAACTCTCACAACACACCAGAAAACAAGTTTTCAAGTTTTCAAGAAAATGATGTGTCAGCTTGATCACGTTGTCAATTATAGACAATTCCCTGCTTCTGGATTTTCAGGGCATGACCTGCTTTATCTGTCATATAAATTAAAGTCTCCCAAGCCTTTATCTGTGTCCATCTCTATTCGTAGTCTTGCTAGAATAGATATGGATAAGCTTAAATGCGATGCAGATGCTATTAACTGGTCATCTGTATATACTGCTTCCACAGTTGATGAAAAAGTCGACTTCTTTAACAGCAACATATTAAGACTGTATAATAAACATGCTCCTAAACGTGTTGTTTGACTGAAGCGTCCTCCTGTTCCATGGATCACGGTTGGGGTAAGATTGGCTATGGCTAAACGCGATAGAACTTTCCGTGCTTTCAGGAAGAATCGCACTGAGGTAAAGTGGCAAGCATATAAAGCTGCAAGAAATCGATGCAATCAAATGATGAGAGCTACTAAACGCCGATATATCCACGAATATCTACTTAATTCATCTTCGGCTGATATATGGAAGTTTCTGAATACGCTTGGATGTGGAAAATCGCAATTTGACTATAATACCGTCACATTTTCTCTTGACGATTTTAATCGTCATTTTCTGTCTTCTCGAAGAGTTTCTGATGATTCTAGAGCTAATGCTATCTCTTTTATATCTTCCATGCCTCCTTATTCCCATGAAACTTTCACTTTTATTCCTCTAGACGAAGACGAGGTACGTAAAGCACTTTCCTCTATTAAGTCGAAAGCCGTTGGATGTGATGATGTGAGTAGGGTAATGGTTTTGCACGTGCTGGATTCTGTTTTACCCATGATAACTCATATAATTAACTTTTCGCTGATGAATGGTGCTTTTCCAACTCCCTGGCGTAAAGCCTTTATTTTTCCCATCCCGAAAGCTACTGAATGTAGCGCTTTATCTAGTTTCAGACCAATTTCTATTTTGCCTTTTCTTTCCAAGGTTCTGGAAGCTGTTACTCATAAACAGATTTCTGCTTTTGTTTTCTCAAAGAATGTTCTTTCCCCTTATCAGTCTGGTTTCCGCCCGGGCATTCTACAACTACTGCTCTTCTAAAGGTTACGGAAGATATTCGTGAGGGGATGGAAAAATCAAAACTGACTGTTCTCATCCTAATTGATTTTTCTAATGCGTTTAATTCTGTCGATCATGGTATCTTGTGAGCTCTTCTTTCTCATTTGAATATCTCGTCTTCAGCTCAGGAATGGATCTCAACATGTCTTCGAGGACGCCAACAGGCTGTGCGTACTAGTCATATACTATCTGACTGGCGTGATGTGCAATTGGCGTCCCTCAAGGCGGTATTATCTCTCCTCTTCTGTTTTCCATTTTTATAAATCTCATCACACTAAATCTCAAGAGCTCTTACCATTTGTATGCTGATGATCTGAAGTTATATGCGCAAGTGGAGCCTTCAAATATCCTAAGTGCTATTTCACTCTTAAATGATGATTCGAAATATATCTACTGTGTATCAGAATGGTCTACTGTGTATGGCATAAACGTGAACCCGTCTAAATGCCAAACGATAATCTTAGGTAGCTCAAGATTATTATCTAAACTGGATATTCCCACCCTACCATCAATTATGTTTAATAATAATATACCATTCTCTACTAACGTAAAGAACCTTGGTCTGTACATCGATGGTTGCTTAACATGGAACAAACATATACAGGAGGTGAGTCGCAAAACTACTGGAACTTTGCGATCTCTATATCGATTTAAAAACTTTCTTCCCACCAATACCAAGATTTTACTCGTCCAGTCACTTATTGTACAGATTATTGATTATGTCGGTGTGTGTTGCTCAGACCTGTCTCAACTTCATCTTAATACATTGGATCGTCTGCTTAACAACTGCATCAGATACATTTATGGTCTTCGTAAATACGACCATGTATCTTCCTTTCGTACACAGTTAAACTGGCTGCCTATCCGTCAGCGCTGATATGTTAGAATACTCTGCACCCTTTTCTCAATTTTGAACGATCCATGTGCTCCCGAGTATCTGAAATCTAAATTTCAATACCTGGGAGATTCTCATAATTTTTCTCTCCGTTCCACGGCAAATCTTAAGTTGCTCACTCCTTTACACCGTACTGGTTATTTATCTCACTCTTTTGCCCTCATGGCCATCAGACTCTGGAACGACATTCCTCTTGACATTAAAAAAGTTCCCAACAAATTCGTCTTTAAAAATCAAGTCCGTAAGTATATGATTAAATCGTTGCAAGTTTGAATTAACTCAACTCACCTTTTCGTATATATTTCACATTTGTTCTAACCTATTGTGTATATATATTTATATACATATATATATATATATATATATATATATATATATATATATATATAATATGCATGTATGGTTTATTATATATATTATTATTTATTTTATCCTCACTATTTGATTATTGCTGCACCGCCTCCATAATGTCTATCTCTATTTAGCCTAATGGTTGACTGGGAGAGAATGCCCTATGGCATTAAGTCTGCTATATGTACTTTTTTGTGCATAAAAGCATAAATAAATAAATATTATTTGTCTGCCTAAGAGTCTAACTGGGTAGAAACCAACTTTTAAGTGTTTTTTTTTTTGTGTCAAGATATTATGAACGCTGAAAATATGCTTGAACAACTGGCTTTGTGTTAAACTTCAGTTGTTAGAAAACACGTTAATAAATGAATAATGAGTTCAGCGCATAGGACACTGCAAATTGTGTCGTAAATTCAAATAACTTACAATCTATAACGTGAACAATGATCCATAAGTTACAGCGGTATCGACTTCAATATTTTATAATAACTACAAGCAAGGCATCATGTATCTGCAAAATTCTATACCTCCAGGGAATAATGTTGTCATTATTATTCATACTAGTATCATTTGTGGTCGAAATTCGACCAAGAATGAAAACACTCGTGCAGGGTAGGCATGGATATCTCAACTTTTACTAAAATGCTTATTTACATCAACTTATGCCTTAAGTCTGCAGCACCCGATCGCTGTTCTTATATTTTATTATTTTCAAATGCAAATGTAGGACCTAAACTAACGAGATTCGTGATTATTTCTGTTCAATCAGCACTAACAGTTTAATATACATACATACATCTGCCGTGTATGTGGTGTCGGTTGACTCCGGACTTTAAATGAGAATATCTTATCAGAAACAAAAACAAGTTACGGATTTTAACCCAACTTGGGATTCCAATCAAAAAACTCATAATCACTAGTCACGTTTACGATGACTAAACCAACGAAACAGTCAACATTAGGTCTATATGAACACAATTTAATTAACTCTAAAGACCCGAAAAAAACATATTAATGGTTTAATATATATAAATGCTATATTTGATAATGCAAGTGATAAACTTAATTCCACTTATTATGACGCTTTAGCGCTCGAAGAGCTCTAAAAATCATAATAATTTGTGTCATAATAAGTGGAGTTTGGAACGCTTTGATCAATATCATAATTTCAATAAATTAGCAGCACCGTTCCGGAAACGCTTGCAGGGTCAACCAATTTTTTTTGTATGCAAATACCTAAATAACAAACAAAACATAAATAATGGCAAAATAATAAGCACCCTTGTGGTAGAGCCATGCTGCAGTTATATTAGTAGTATAGTTGTAGCCCGAATGGGTCGGCTTGACCAGGGAAGTACCACCATCTCACAGAATACCAGCGTAATATAGTAGCCTAATGCTGCTGTGTTTCGTATGGTGAGTGTAGAGAACCGGAGACCCTTTTTACTTTCATCTTTGTCACGGGTGACAACGCATTTGCATTTTGATTCGTAGTCGAGGATAGATGTAGATGTCTATGGGCCACAGCAACCACTTACCATCAGGTGGACTATGTGCTTGTGTCACCCTATCAATCAATTCTAGGATAAACATTAATACCATACATTTTTGCATGTAGATACGTAAATATAAAACTAGAAATATACTCATTTTCATTTATTCTTCATTGATTTTATGTTTTTAAAAGAATACAAGTTATGTTAATAATATTGCTAATGCTCTCGCTAACCACTCCAAGTAAGCTTAAAAATTCTTGTGTAAGTAGATAAATAGCGGATTCAAACCCACGATTTCCTAAATTACTACCTACATTTATTTACTCACTCGTGGATATTAACACGTTATCATGCTGAATCCTATAATTTTTTTAATTCTTTGACTATCTATGTTTGTTATAATAAATATATTTTCATTATTTCCTCTATTAAGCAACTGTCGCTTCATAATTTGGTCAACATGGTCGAACTTTCCTGCGTATTGTGTGTACATTGTATTATAGAGTGGTCCGTCTGAAATTTCTGACCATCGTTGTTAGGGGCGTCGATCGAGTGCACTCAGTTTATTCACCTTCGAAAAATCCTAGTCTTATATTTATATATGTATTCAATGACTATTTCTTATTGTTCAAATAAATAAATAAATGAACTTAACACAACGCACACACACGAGGTTATTTTAATTTTTAATAATTTGACTTAGTTTTAAATTGATATTATATAATTTGATGGAATCTAATTCAACTAGACTTTCATTTAACCTAATGTCATAAAATTAATTGTATATGAATTAATAATTTTAACTTATTCGTAACATTTATTTCATATAATTTATTTGTTTTATTACAGATTTCTTTCACAATAAATAATTACGCTCTGAATTTTTCATTAAATTTAATCAGTGATTTGAAGAATAAGTTATAATATGACATTAAGCTACTAGGATATGTCTAGTCATTAAATATAACTAAAACATACCAAGTTAACGTTGTACAGTTATCATAAAAAGTAGGTCAAATTAGTATTCTCACAACAAAAAATACAATTCTTCATAATGTGACTTTAGTCTCCTATTTGAAACTTGATGTATGGCACTTTACAAGTACCTACTGGAACGGTTACCTCACTTCGTTCAAATGCCAACATGAAATGCAAAAAGGTTAAAATTCTTCCTTTGTAGTTGTGACGTATGTTTCTAGTTCAAACGTTCACGTTAAGCTGTCAAGTGCACTGGTGGAGCGCTACATAATCGCACATTCCGAATGTTGGTACAAGGGAAACGCAGAAATTCCAGTCACGTTTCGGGAGTACTTTATCTATTCTATCTTTACTATGTGGCAGGACTCGTTTTTAGTTTTAGATGTTAATCTGAATTTATAAACTAACTTTTTTATAATAAAAATATTAATTAATTTTCAACCTTCCGCTAACTAAATACAGTGATGTGTTTGGATTGACCTAATTGCATGCATTAACTCCGACACCACTAGTCCCAGCACCACTACTCCTAACACCACTACTCACGGCACCACTACTTCCAACACCACTACTCCAGGTAAGACACACCTTCGACGATAATACGACACGTGTAACGCCTCCACACGAGGCATCCTCAGGTGATGTAGACTCTACGGCGGCTGACCGCTAAGTGATATATAATATATATAAGTATCTTAGTGCATGCAATTAAAGGAGGGCGGGAGGTGCTCTTTAATCCAGGTAAGACACATCATTGTATTTAGTTAGCGGAAGGTTGCAAATTAATTGATATTTTTATTAAAATGGGTTTCCGCAAAGTAATACCAATGAACTTTTTTACGTTTGTCGCCAAGCTCTTATATATTTGAATATAAAGTTTTCGTCAAAGGTTAATTAAGAAATTTAGGATTTCTACGATTACTATATATAATAGATATTTATACATAAACAGAATAACTATACGTATGAAATGTAAAAATACTAAGTTATATTAAACGATAGAGCCGTGGTAGCTCAAAGGCTAAGCGATCGCTGTAAATTTCACAGTACGCGAATAACCGGGATTCAATCCCCGCCGACACCAATAAATCTGTAAATTGCAATTTTAAGAGCCGATTTATCACGTGCTCTGCGGTGAAGTAAACATCGTGAGGAAGCTCGCATGTCTGAGAAATAAGACATAAGAATTTCGAGAACATGCAATGGCAGCGCTTCTGATATTTCCTTTCCCTACAACCATCTCAGAAATCAGAGCAGGCCAGTGCCGGCAGTGGAACGTATATATAATGTAAATTTAACTTTTATTTTCAACGATATTTTGTATGCCATTCACCCTATACCGGACGTCACAATAATATCTGCGCATTGTTGTATACCAAGCATCTGTGTTATTTTATGTAGTGTGTACCTTGCTTCACGCGTAGAGGATAGTGTAAAAAGACTTTGATTTATAGTTCTTAGTCTGAAATCGTGAATTGAGGTAAGAGGGCTTGAGAACTTAGAGGAAATATATTTTACTATGTAGAAACATTGAGCTAAACTAACAATTTATTCTATAATTACTTAACAAGTACGTACATAAGTACTTAATCAATTCCGGTGAGGAAATATGGTCAAAAGTGAGACATGAGGCCTCATGTCTCACTTTTGACATATTTGATAATAATGTAACTCCTGAGGTAATTTTGTATGAGGTTCCTGAGCAAGACGTCTTACAACTTTGGGCTAGACGTCTTGCAGCATCAAAGTTGGAAAATACTTGTACATGTGGGTGACGGGGCAGACACGTGGGCATTCGATTGAGAGTAGGTGGGAGAATGAAATGAGATAACAATTATGTTCTCATTCACTTTGAAATTTAAAACCCTGCTACAAGTTTAGATTATAAGTAAAGTAAATTCATTTTATGCGATACTGTATACGGCGTGTGTTTTAGGCCCATGAGTTTCAGGTTTAGCCTTGTGAGCTTTCTGGGAATCTGGAATTCAAGCATTATTGTTGAAAACGTGTACTAAAGTTTTTGTCTGTTTAAGTACTAACAGATTGAATCATATTGACTTTTTAACAATCTACCAACCCTCGTCTCTGATGTTAGCTTAATAATGCTTAATTTTTACACAATGCATGTTAGTATTTTCATTAAAACTACTTCTGTTGTTTTTTGAATATACGAGTACATTAAATATTCGTAAATATTCTGAGTCAATAAAGTAATGAATGAGAATAAATTTAATAAATAAATATTTCATTAAGATTTTCTGAGATACCCTATCGTTTTAAAATACTGAGATAGACAGATAGATAAAAAATATATTAATTTCTCCAAACGTACACGTAAAGTTAGCGATTAAATTGGAACTAACTTAATACAAAAATCACAAAATATGATATAACAATGAGACCTAAAAGTACAAATACGTTTTTACAAATGGGTCTACTCAGCAATTAATGTTGCTTAGAGAGCAACCACTGTTTTTCGGCAATAACCCTCGAGATGAGAAGAAAATGAGCATAATATAACCAGTTTATTTATTGAATGATGTGTCTTTTCAGCCCTACAACTTGCATCTCGGGTTCAATTTAGTAAAATTACTTCAGGGGCAGGTTTCAGTAATTTTACTAACCAGAGCAGACCAATTTATAACCTATACAATCTTACAATTTTATAGGTTATTAATGGGCCTGGTTGTTTTCTGCAAATTAAAAATAGTTTCTTATTTAATTACATTGTCTCACAATCTCCTCTCACAACATCCATGGAATGAAAAACGAGTTGACAAATTTTCATTTGTCATTTGTTAATCAAATTTATTTTATGTACATCTACATACAGGACGAGTACGACTTCAAAGAAAGAAAACGTACACAAAGGCAATCTGGGTAATTTAAAAGTTGATAATAACATCTCTATACAAGATGTGAAAATTTTCCGTAAGAAAGGTTTAGCTTTAATTAATGGAGAATCTCAAATTACAGAGGAATGAATATTACGAAACAACTTCTGAAGATCCCGTATCACTTTCAGTTCAAGAAATAAATTATAAATAGGCTCGCAAGAATGAAAAACGACGCAATCCAATGACTATTACGATCTTCGACTTACTCTGTCATCAGGTGCTACTTAGCAATGAGGTAAAATATTTTAATGATTTCATAGCCGGGAAGATACTTTGTTAGAAAAGAGTAAAGATTAATGTTTATTTCTATTATTATTGCTAGAAGTAGACGAATTAGAGTTTCAAAAGAAACAAAAATTAAAAATATGTATAAAATTAAAGAATACAATACTAAAGCAAGGTTTTGTTATGTACATACACTAGTAACTACTACTAGTACTAAAACCTATAATTAAATCGAAAATTTTCAATGACGTCGACACTGTGTGACCATCTGCATAACAAAAACACGGACCTTAGTAGCAAATACTGAGAGTGTAAGATTATTATACCTAAGGTCATTAGCCCTCATTGATGTGTTGCGAATGACAGACTTCCGCAAATATTATTGATCAAGAATTAAAGTGCAGAATGCGTTTTCAAAGTGGAGAATTAATATGTATTTTTTTACCTGACAGGTGCACAGTCATGGTATAATGGCTCAGTGGCTAAGAAATCACCATTATTTTACGGTACGTGAGCAACCCGAGTTCGATGTCCGCCGGCGCCAATGAAATTGTCAATTGGAATAGAATGGAATAAAATGAAATAATTTTTATTTATTGTAAATTACAAGTACACTTTTATAAATATATTTAATAATGCCTGTTTATTATAGAAAAATATTGAGAATTCGTCTGTCCAGCAAGAAAAACAACGAGACTTTTCTTCAATATTTGTTATACAATTCAGAATTTAAACACTTATTAAACAGCATGGTAGCCAGCATCTTTTTTCCAGTGGTTATTATCAATCAAATCGAATCAAGAACTTTTATTGAATAAAACTAAATTTACGGATTTTATCGCGTTTATTTAACTACTTTTACTTATTTTTAATTCATAAAATCATAAACATAATAATCATAAAATCCGTAAATTTAGTTTTATTCAATTTGTAGTGTTCGCGTAAATTTAACAAATCATTGCAAAAATTTTTATTTCAGATTCTTCATACATAGGCGTTAGTAACAATTCAAACTTACCCTAGTATTATAAATATTAATAATGAAACTAATTTATCTTGCGCCTGGCTGAGGGCCCGATGCATGGAGACAAATCCAGTGCCCCAGCATTGGAGAATCTCATGTACGTCTTCATTATGTACTTTTGGTTTTGGTTTATAAAAATCTTATTTAAATAATTTTTGCTAAATAGTTGTTTAAATAAGATTAGAACACGTTGAAAAAACGTCACATAGTTTAGGCAAATAGGCCATAAAAAGCCCTTCGTGAGTGTCACCACTTGCCAGACGTGGTGTAAGTATATGGCATCACTACCGATTGCATGATCAGCAAGGCTACTAGCCGCAGAGCATGTCATGTGTAAACCGCTCACCTCAACGGAATGGACTCCCACGTTGTGCGGATTTCGGCCGCAGCTTTGAGAGTCTCCTCAGATCCTCGCGCCAGCTACCACCCGCATGAAGTCCATCAACTAATACAACGGCAGATATAGCCAAAAGGCAGTTATAAGATGTTAGTAATAATTTGCCATCAGAAAGGTTATGTGTCACTGACGTTGAGTATGTGCATTTTCGATCATGTTTGTCTCACCCACCAACAAGTTGCCTTCAATCATTCAAGAGTAGGAAAGTTACAGAGATATATTATTATGTTGTTATATAAAACATCATGGAGTTCAGACAGTCTGCAACCCCGTAATGAAGGAACCCGACTTAGGCAAAGCTACTTAGATGCGAGTCAAACAAAGACGCAGATATTTAGAATAGCATCCCACAAAACAACCATCGCAGAGACACAATGCTGCAGAACGCAACAAGCATCAATACGACTATCGTCGGGCTTACACCATCACAAGGTCTCCCATACATCCCAGCAGACATCACCACTTGCATACCTCTATCGACCAGAACCACAAGAATGTGTCGAATCAGGCGCAGCATACCCGCAGGTCCATCACAAGACGCAATATCGCAAGTAGCAGTAAGCATCAATTAACTATCATACGGATGACGTCCCCTAACAACATACCCACATGATCCCTGTCGACTTTGGTAACAAAATTGGTTTTATTGTTAACTAAAAAATAGCATCAACGTATTATAGTAGCACGCTTCTAAGACGCCAGTGGTCAAAACTCCACATAGAGCTGATGCACTAAGACGTGAAGTTGAGTATGCTTGTTACACTTAAAAGTGCTACCAAACACACTCATCCCAATCCGAAAGATAGCCGACGTATCATAACGCTATGCGCTAAGACGTCGCCCACAAACGGTATGGGTGTGCGATATCCACGGGAAAGTCGGATTAATACAACAAACCCGCTAACCACAAGCACTAAGATAATATTTCTAGAACAGATCAGGTTTGCGAATCCAAGTTTACCTCGGTCTCGGACTCTTGGTTGTGATGAAGTTTACACACCACTGTAATTATGCTTTTCAAGTCCCATTTCTATTAATATAATGTTTTTACATATATGAGATCTTTCACATATTTGTTTTATTTCATAGACCCTATTATCATACGTCTTTAATATATAGGACTTCAATCCACAATTTTACTATCATAATGCTAATGTATCATAGAAACCTTCTATAATAATGCTTTGGTATCATAGACCTAACTTTAAATTTATTTATTTATTTAACTTCATACACACATTAGATGTATATAGGCGACTTAATGCCTGAGGCATTATCTACTAGTCTTATATGTTTTTAATATATGAGATTTCAACACATAACTCTAATATCATAATACTTATGCATCAAGGAGACATATAATAATAGGGAATATTCATTGTGCAACAGTACAACAGTTGTGGGAGTCGGTCACCCGACTACTACTACCACACACATACACACACACATATATATTATATATATATATATATAAATATATATATATATATATATATATCATATATATATATCACTCATTAACCACCAGCAACCACCGACTTCCTGCATATCATACCAGGTCGTCACTCCATCTAGTGGGGGGTCGCCCTACACTACGCCTACCGGTACGAGGCTGCCACTCGAGAACCTTTCTTTCCCATCGATTATCGGTTCTTCGAGCTATATGGCCGGGGCCCATTGGCACTTCAGCTTACTAATCCGTTGGGCTATGTCGGTCACTCTGGCTTTTACTGCGGATATCCTCATTTCTGAGTCTATCACGCAGAGAAACTCCGAGCATAGCCCTCTCCATAGCTCGCTGAGCGACCTTGAACGTTCTCATACGGCCAGCAGTGAAGGACCACGTCTCTGATCCGTAAGTCATCACTGGCAACACGCACTTGTTTTACACTTTAGTTTTCAGAGATTGAGGTATACCTGACGAGAAGATGTGTCGTAATTTCCCAAACGCTGCCCAGCCGAGTAAAATCCGTCGATTGACCTCTCGGTCGAAGTTGTACTCGTCAACAACTTCGAGCATAGTGCTCCCAACAACTACCGGCATAGGTGTGACATGGACATTAAACATGATCTTTGTTTTGTCCATGTTCATCTTAAGACCAATCCTTTGGGAGACACCGTTGAGGTCATTGAGCATAGTGCTAAGGTGCTCCAGCGATTCTGTCATAAGGACTATATCGTCGGCAAATCGAAGGTGAGTGATGTACTCACCATTGGTGTTAATACCGTATCCTTTTCAGTGCAGTAGCTTGAAAACGTCTTCCAACGCAGCGGTGAAGAGTTTCGGGGATATAACGTCACCCTGTCTTACACCTCTCTGCAGTTGTATAGGTTTCGAACTCTGGTTCTGTACTCGGATAGCCATCGTAGCCCTACTGTACAAACACTTCAGCACTTCGATATACCGACAGTCAACTTGGCACCGCTGAAGGGGCTGTAGCACCGCCCAAATTTCGACGGAATCAAAGGCTTTCTCATAGTCCACATACGCCAGGCAAAGTGGTAGATTGTACTCTTTGGTCTTCTGTACAATCTGGCGCAGGGTATGTATGTGGTCTATGGTACTCAAGCCTTTTCGGAAACCGGCTTGTTCGGGAGGCTGGAAGTCGTCGAGTCTGCGTGCGAGACGATTCGTAATGACTCTCGAAAACAGCACGTAGACGCGGCTCAGAAGGGAAATCGGTCTGTAGTTCTTCAAGAGAGCGTTGTCGCCTTTCTTAAAGAACAAGACCACCGTACTTCTGCTCCACGCCTCCGGAGTAGTGCCACCATGGAGGACGGAATTGAAGAGCTTCTGAAGGACTTCAAGTACCGGTGTTCCACCCGCTTTCAGAAGCTCCGCTGTAATTCTATCCTCGCATGGGGGCCTTGCAGTTTTAAAATGCTGGAGAGCCATTCTAATGTCGCTCAGACTGACGGCCGAGATATCATCGGAATAGTGTCGGATAAGACTTGCTCTTGGATCGTTACTCACACTTGCGTGTGGCTCCAACGATAATGTGTACAGCTGCCCATAGAACCTCTCAATCTCACTCAAAATCTCAGGTGTCCCGGAAACGATGCTGCCACACTCAGTCTTCAGCTTTGACAGTTGGCTCTTTCTGGCAGACAGATCTATGGCAAAGACTTTGGAGCCCTGGTTCCGCTCGATCGCTTCTTTAATACGGGCTGTATTAAAGTTGCGTAAGTCTAGCCGCACGCATTTGGAGATCTGTCTGTTCAGTTGCCTGTATGCTGTCAAATCTGTTGACGATTGCAGCCTCATCTCCCATCTAACAGCCATGAGATTAAGAGTGTGATCGGAGAGTTTTTGTGTTCTTCTGCGGCGGGTCTTGCAGAACTTATCTCCGACCGCATGGATAGTTTCCACGAGCTTGTCATTCATATCGTCCACTGCATTGCAACTGTTGATGTGTGGGAAACATGAAAGGACGGAAAGTGGCTACCTTTGGAACTGCTCTCTGACCACGTTATAGTGCGAGAAATATTGTTTTAGAGGCACCAACCCAGGAAGTAATGCCATAAGTAAGTATGGATTGACAAAAAGCTAAATAGACCTGTCTTATCAATTTAAAATCAGCGATGTTATGAGATATTTAAGAATATATACTAATTTACGAACTTTGGCACAAAGTAAATCGATGTGCTTGCGGAAATTTAAATTTGTGTCAAAGGTGATACCTAGATGTTTTATATTGTCTGTTTTTGTTGATTCGGGCCATGTAAATGCAGTGTCATATACGAGTCACAGTTATGAGCGTAAATATTTAGGTGAGTAGGTATGTTATTTTTTTCTCATTAAAAATATCGTATGTTGTGTTTTATCTGCGTTGAAATTATTAAGAAGCCAATTAAAAAATGTCTGAAATGTATTTATTTTAACTTTATCCTTATTAATGTATTTTAATGGTTTAAAATTATACTTCTCAGATAATTTTGTCGATTTCAGATAGAAATAATTTATAATTATTAATAATAATAACGGGCAGTCACAAGGTTATGCATGTTTTCTGGAACATCATTGTTAATGCGTGTACATTGCTGATATTAAAAGTTAATTAGCTAAGATCCTCGTAATAAAATTAAATGACGTGTCTTACTAAGTTTAACCCCGTCACCATTAATCCGAGCAACACTACTCCCGACACTGGGAAAGACACACCACCGTCGATAATACGACATATTTCGCCTCTAAACGAAACATATTCAGGTGAATTACATTTTGCGGTTGCTGACCGCTAAGATTCTTAGTAGTTAATCATTTTATTTTAATATGCGAATCTTAGCTAATTAAATTTAACGTATTAAATGTAGTTAATTTCCACAAAGTAACACTTGATTCTAATGAATTTTTAAGGATGGGTAACCGGTTAATTGAACAATTTAATATTTAAATAATTTAAAATTAAATTAAAGCTAAAATGACTGTTAAGCTGACTTAGCGCGCTTTTTAACTTCGGCTACATTACTGTTTACCACAAGATGGGATATCAAACAAGCCCTGACTTATAATAGCAAGTGCTAAATCAGAATGTGCTCAGCGGTGAAATAAAACATTGTGGAGAAAGTTGTAAAATTATCTCGAAGACTTTTTGAGTTTGATTTTTGAGACTTTTTGTGTTTTGAGTCTTTACTGTCAAATAATTTAAGTACATAGACTTAAAAAAAATGTTTACAACAAAAATATTACTTTTTAAGAACGCTTTACAAAAATAAATTGGGAATATATACTCCATCACAGCAAAGATGTAAATGAATACTGCAAAGGAGATTGCCCACTCTTCATAGACACTTCGGCCATGGGTGCCCACATATAAAAGTATATAGATATGATAATATGCAATTAAAAGAATAAAATGGTAAAGGAATTGCTTTAAAAAAAGTCGGGATTTTAAAAATATATAGGTTTCTATTTTCACAAATACAGTTTTTTTTTATCAACTACTTTTATCAAGTTTATCGTGTTTTATTTCCTTGAATTTTAATTCCCGACATTTCGGGTACTTTCCAGCACCCGTGGTTACGGCAGACTGAGATAACTGACGTCCCAATGTCAGTGTTAACCTGGAATACCTTCAGATTTTTAATTTTTCGTTTATGGTCCGATCTACAGAATGTACTTACTGTGTCTTGAAGCCTTGCAGTGGTATGTTTGGGTTTAGTTTTAATTTCATTAATTAAAGGGTCCCATGCAGGTGGTAGTACCAAGCCTCCTTCTCTATTTAAATAAGGATTTTTTTTTAATTTCAATAGTCTCACGTATCATCCTTGATAGGAATTGATGTTCCTTCGAGAGGATTTGTGGTCCATCAAATCTGATTTATGTATATCTGGTTGGGGCCGTCTAGGATATGATCACAAACTGCAAACTTCCCTGAACTTTAATGCTTCACGTCAGCTATATGTTCCTTTACGCGGGTTTTAATTGTTCTTTTCGTTTGCCCCATATATGAGCGAGCACATTCACAATCAAGGGTGTACACTTCTGCACCTTTTAAAAGAATGTGACACTTGATTGATGGTAAGAACTCACTAATCTTCTTCAGAGGCTTGTAGAATGTTCTAATAGAAGCTCGTTTCAAGATGTAGCGGATCTAGTCTGTGACACCCCTGACATATGGTAGTACTGCACACGCTTGACTGTGGCCGGCTTCACTCGGTCACTGTGACGTAGGCGCGGGACCCGAAGCTTGTTGACGTGCAGAACTGACGGCCAGATGTTTGCTGGCACAGATCCCTTGTGCTCTCTGTAACAAAGATTTGCTCATGGTAACTAACTGTGAAGGATGATGGTGAGATTCATTGTTTTCTATACACAGTGTGACCTATGGTGTTGTTAGAATTTTGGATGACTAACGCATCTAGGAAAGCTAAGGAATTATTCGCCTCTAATTTACACATCTATACATCATTCAGGAACTGAGCAGGAAGCAAAATATTAGTCTGATGCCGTGCCAAACCCAAATACCATATTACTGTCATAACATGGGCACAGCATCCAACAGTTCGACGGCCGACAGTACTTTTTAATTGCATTTCTACCAGAACCATTGCCACTAATTAAAATATATATAAAATACACTTTACGACTAATGGTGATGACTTGCAATTCTAGCCCTAAGTAAAGATCAGCTAGGGCTTAAGTTTATTCCTTCCATAATGCTGCTCCTCTGGTTATTACGGAGTTCTATCCAGTAGCAACCATTAAATATTATATGCTCACCATAATAGTAGTGAGCTTGCTTTAATTGGTATGTGACACAAGCAATTAATATTAAGTCGCTGTAAGTTAAAACAGGAAATTCCCTAACATTTTAAAGTCTACATTTATATTTCTAAAGTCTGCCTGCCCTAGCTCTATTTAGATTGTTTTCCCTAGCATACTCAGACAAATATATCTCCATATTTTGGTGAACTATTGTCAAGTACTTGAGCCGCATCATCCCTGTCCCTTATTTTTGCGTGGAATTTATTAATTATAGCAGCAGCCACAGCAGTCTGTCATCAAATGTGTAGAAGCCCTGTTAAAGTAATTTTGATGAAATATTTTAAATTCAGTTTTAAAAATGCCATTCACCGCCTCTACTACCCATTTCGACACATAGTCACGGCTCTGGATTTATTAGCATATCTTGTCATTAACTGAGATTCACCATCTGCTGGAGACATTGCTGCGACCCTTAGACATCCACATCTATCCTCGATTACAAATCAAAATGCAGATGCGTTGTCAACCGTGAGGACTAAGATCATTTACTCGTTTCCAGTAAAAAGGGTCTCCGGTTCTCTACATTCACCATACAAAACACAGCAGCATTAAGCTACTATTTCACGCTGTTATTCTGTGAGAGCGTGGTCCTTCCCCGGTCGAGCCGACCCATTCATGCTACAACTATACTTCTAATATAACTGCAGCATGGCTCTACCACGTATAACACACATACATAGTAATTGTCACTATGTATGTTTGTTATCGCAAAATGTAGTTAATCACAAAAGAGACATACTCGCAATGCTGATGGAACTGTTACAACCAGGTAAAAAACATTGTGCTTTTAAATAATTAGTTAGCAGTACGCTGTGTGATGTATGATCTAAGCTTTGTTGTTCTGGGTGCAATACATTACTCACTTCAGATTGCAACGAGGACGGACGAGATGATTCAGATGGTTCCCGTTCTGCAGTTGAATGTGATGCTGTTCTATCAGTTCATTGCCAGCAATTATGATATACACAGCATGACAACGGCAACTGAAATAATGTAAAATACAAAAAATGAAGTCAAAGTGAAAAAATAAAAATAAAATAGATTTGTTTATTTCAAACTCAAATATAAATAAAATATTTATCAAGTTAAATGTTACTGCACAAAGACGGATTTAATGCCCTATATTATTTAATAATTAAGGCCTGACAGACTACCAGCAGTCCAAAAACAATGTAAAATCATGTCTCCTTTCTTGGTAGTTGATAAAAATGGGCAATCTCATAAATAAGCTAGATGTTTGTGAGATATAGCTAGTGCAGATGTGAAAAAATAAAACAAGTTCTTGAGTTGATATACATCAGTGTAGAAACACGTATAATTATCAGATATGAGGACCACATTTAATAAATTGAAAAATGTTAAACATCTTACCTTATCTTACCTCACGAAGCGCAAATTGTTCCTCACGTGGAGAATCGAACCCAAACAATGTATGTGATCTTATTCTCATAAATGTCAGTGCCACAGCTGATGTATACATGTTCAAGACGAACTATTGGTGCATTTTGCGAGTGGCACACTACACGTTCACTGTACTCGAAACTTGTACCTAATAAAGAAGCTACAATTATTATATTGACATTATTCAAGTAAACTCAGTTATAAAGCATTTCTTAGAGGAAGACATGCCACATCGTGATATGTACCAACTATTTACCTGCTGTGTTCGAACCAATTGTTGAGAGATCAACAATTGCATTTTCCAACAAAACAAAATAACACGATAAGATAACACGCAATTGAATTCTTGTGACATAACAGTGACAGGGGCCTACCTGTCAGATTCGATGTTGTCACATAACTGTCATAAAATCTATGAAAAGATATCGATTTTTATTCGATTAATAATATCATAAAAAAAATAGTCTTTGACGCGTTTTAAGTTCTGCACGCTTTTTAAAATATAGTTTCCTTTATTTATTGAAATTCCTTTTCAAATGTATTTTTAAGAACAGTTAACTTGTGCTGTATTATTTTGTTATGCTTTAGAGAATTCGTGGTAAATCAGCTAGAAATTAACTTCTTGAATTATCATAACATGATTCCATTTTAAATGTTATGTTAAGAACAGGTAAGAATAACAGTTAACTTGTGCAGTAGCGTTTTGTTATACTCTAAAGAATTCTTGGTAAATCAGCTAGTAATTCGCTTGTTTAATTATCATAACTATTAATGTGAAGGTTGTCAATGAATTCAACCGAGCCTATAACAATGGTTGTTTTAGTTTTTAACGGTTGACTACCGCTTTTGATGACTTGAAATGAATAAAAACCCATTTTGTGCAATAAGTTTTTTCTCTTTGGTAATGAATAAACCACAGAAACCCCTATAATGTATAATAGTCCTTTTTTTAGATACAAGTTGCATATTTTAAAGAACCGCAAAAACAACTTTGGTTTTTATACAAACACTATGAAAAACAAAATAATTTGTTGCTGGCGATAATGATAGTGGTATTTTGACTCGATTTAAAATATATGCTTGTTACTACAGAACTCTCTATGGGCCTGCGAGTCCGACTCGCACTGAACCACTTTTTTTTCAACTTTTAGTTTTATTTTAATAAATAGTTTTTTCGTTTAAGCGGAGCTCTTTTACTTTAGATTTATTACCTCTTTATCTATAATAATCAATCTGAGTAAGTATAGTGTATACGTATAGAAGTAAGTAAATACGATTCTTACATTGTAAAAATAATAATTGGATTTGAACATCTTAGGTAGGTATTTAGTTTTATTTATTTAGAAAATATTAATCTCACAATTAATTATTGTAATAATATAAATTAATCACACAGCTAACGCCCTCATTAGCAATGTAATGGTGAAATAATTTTCAAAATCGGCCTAGTAATTTAAAAATTTTAGATATTTAAAAAACGAATTATTATTAAAGTAGCCTCTATAATAAAATTAACCCTATATTAAATATCTAAAATTATACATAACAATCTAGTGGTGAAAGAATTCTCAAATTTGGTCAAGTACTTTACGAGTTTAGCGAAAAAAATATTCTTTGATAGTAGCGCCCTCAATAATAAAATGCATCCTACTTTTTTAAGCACCATAGCAAAAACAATTCAACATAGCCTAACCCGCACACACAGTAAAAACATAACCATCCTTTTTCGTCTGTAGTCGGATAAACAACTGGTTAATGACGGTTGCGTATCGGCTGCTTTGGATAAATATCCATTGTCAACGGTTATTTTAAACCTATATCATAACATCGTAATAATTATCGAAAAAATATATAGGTAAGCATTGTATTAATGACACCATAAGTAATCGATCGAAAAGGGGAATCGATTTTTTTAATGAGATTTGTGATTGGCAACACTTTTTATTTTATTCACAAACTAATGAATTATTGTTTTACCTAATTTTATTCTTATCTTTTCTGTACTTTTAATTTGTGAAAAAATATTCCCATTGTTTTAGGATAAATGAATACCGCGATTAATAACTATAAATAAAGATATATTTTTTTAACAAATGCACATTGTTGGGCGTTCCATGGCCGAAAATGGGCAATGCCCTTTTTATCATGAGCTAATTCAAAACATACTAAATATAATGATTTATACAGAAAAATAAATTTACGCGAACACTACACATTGAATAAAACTATTATTTACGGATTTTATCGCGTTTAATTACTTTAATTTATTTTTATTATTATCCCGACGTTTCGGGTGCTTTACAGCGCCCATGGTCACGGGGGGGACTGAGATGTTTGACGTCCCAATGTCATAGTTAGTCCGGCTACCTTCAGTTTTTTAATATTAATTTTTGATCCGATTTACGCAAAACGAGCTTATAGTATCATGAAGTCTTGCAGTGGTATGCTTGGGTTTGGGTTTAATTTTGTTAATTATAGGATCCCAAGCAGATGGTAGCACCCAACCATCTTCTCTATTGAAATTTGGATGTTTTTTAATTTCAATAGCCTCGCGTATCATCCTTGGTAGGAATCGGTGTTCTTTTGCGAGAATTTGTGGTTTATCAAATCTAATGTAATGGTGGGGACGATCTTGAACATGTTTTACACGAAGACGTTTATTAATATTGATATTCGCCTTATTTCTTTATTTATTTATTTATTTTATTAATCCTTAGCCACCTAACGTGTATTCTAGTAACACTTCCACCTAACGTCGGTCATGGTGACCGTTGCATATAAGTACTATTTATAAATAGGTGAAAAAATCATAAATTGGCAAAAATCGAAACTACAAAAAAAATTCAGTTGTTTTTATTTCAATTTGTTTCAATAAACTATTCAAATTAATACTTCTTACTTCTTATTACTATTAATAAAAATTGACTAACGAATATTTTAACAAATTATAGGTTTTTCAATTAAGCTGAGTTCTAAGCAATAACAATCAATGAGACTTAGTTTTTATATATTTTAGTAACTTACATATATAACCTCTTATATAAAACTATCATTGGCACAATTAAATCACAATCGTTACAAAATTACAACACCCTAAAATTCACAATTTCTCGCGGCAGCGTACACACATTTTTTGAGAACACTCAACGCAAATTGGATTTTTGCACTGAAAACACAAATGGAATGTTTACGTTTCTTCTTTGGGTCACACGTTGAACAAGTTTTGCGTGTTTCTAATTTGTTAGAGCTGACTGCCGAAGATGTTCTGGGTTCTTCATCTATTTTGAAAACCCGGCGAATACCTTTCTGAAGTTCCCTTTGCAATCCAAACTGGTTCGCTCGACGTTGTAAATGGGGTGTAATAAGGTCTTCAGCCAGTTGTTTCATGAAGTTCAGTCTGGGCACCTTTCTCTGAGATTGGTTCATGCTGCTGATGATGTACGAATTTGCTGCAGAAACATCCAGCATTCTGTAGAAGACCGCCATTGGCCAGCGCTGTGTGCGTCGAGAAGTTGAGTAAATGGCACATTTCTGATCTAATGTATCGACGTCACCTTTGGTGCTATTATAAAAAATAATCATTTCTGGCTTTTGCTTTTGTGGATCGGTGGTTGGTGAGTGATGCATGCTGGAAAGAACAAGCACGGATTTGTTTTGCTTTGGTACAAAAGATAGCAATGTGCATCTGACGTGAATCCAAAAATCGAACGAGGTGAGGCGAGGAAGAGGTTTTCCCTTAGAAGAGAGAGAAGAGGAATTCCCTTTTATTTTTTTAAGGGTACCCACAAGTGTCAGCTGTTTTACTTTAGGATGTTCGTTACCTCCACCGAAGTGAACCAGTTATCAGTCGTTACATTTCTGTGGGTTCCTTCAATCGACGCAACCAATCGCAAAACCGCTTGCGTGGGTTTGTTCAGTCTTTGGTATTCAATGGGCAAGCCTTGGCTATCTGAGTCTTTTCCCAAGTATATGTAGGCATCCACAAGGTATCCGTTTTTGGCATCAGTCATGCACATAATTTTAATACATATTTGTTGGGTTTTTTCGGCATGTACATTTTGAAGCTGCACCTCCCACGGAAAGCCACCAACATCTCGTCAATACAAGCGTAACTGCCAATTGAACAAACTTCTTTTCAGTTTTGTATCAGCTTTTCAAAAAGCTGAGATATAGGTGCAGCTTTATCAGTGCAACGGCGTTCATCGCTGGTGCTCGCATCATCAAAACGAAGGCAATTCAGCAATGTTTCGAACCTGTTCTTGCTCATTATACAACGATAAATCTCTTTTCCTGTACCATATGTGCTATACCAACATATGTAATGTGTGTGGTTCTCTTTGAAAATTGAGGTATAGTACAACATACCGATAAAAGCCTTCAGCTCAATTACGTCAAGGTCTTGAACACATGTCTGGTTTTGATAGTTAAGTCTTATTTTTCTAATTTTTTCGTTAGTATGCTTTACAATTTCTTCTAACATATCATCAGTAAAAAACAAATGCCATAAATCGGATGATGTTGTATTACTGTTCAAAACATCTCTGAAGTTCCTTTTCAATCCTGGAGGTTGCTGAACGATGTTGTGTTGCAAAGTCCTTGATCGCGAAACTGGAGGTTAAGAAGACCAACGGAACCGATTTTTTCCGAAATAGTTCCGGTATCTTGACAATGGAACATCATCATCGGAAGATGCATCATCAACTGGCAGATCATTTGTATCGTCATATTCATTTAACTCTTCAACATCAATTTCAGAGTCTGATTGACACTCACCATCAATGACGTGGTATAATGGTACATCTTCTACATCACTGTAGTCTTCATTTAGTAATTCCGGCACGTCCCTTTTATCCTCGGAATCTAATTCACACTCTTTTAACCATCTAATGATATTTTGATCACGTTCAGACATGATAAACCTAAAAAACAACACGAAAATGTTAGCACTAAAAGTAACGTAACAACCTAACGTCGGTCACCATGACCGCATGCGAAATATATTTACCTGTATTTTTTTATTGCGCGCACGTGTTGCTTGGTCGAGCGCAGGGCGAAAATTGGAGAGGGCGGGGAAAAAGTAAATAGAGTCACAGGCGCGTGTCCCGTGTAATAACGGAAATATTTGAAAAAATATATCGCCTGGAGTCACTGCGACCGACGCTAGGTGGTTAAGGGTTAATAAGGCACACAAACAGATTGAATACAATACAAAACACATTTACAGTAACAAACATATTATAACTAGTCTATAATCCAACAAAGTGTGCACAGCAAAACAAAATATGACAGAAAAATAAACTAATAATATATAGTACTAGTGACAGTTGAAAAAAAAAAATAGCTTATTGATATTCGTGAAATTTATTAAATGGTTAATTGGAAATATCATATCAAATACATAAATTCTAAATTATGCAATTTCACTTAAGCCATTTTTAAATTGAAATGCAGAATGAATACAGACACAGCATTATCTGTGTATTAGTCTTACGCTTACTCGTGGTTACCTACTATACGGAATAATGCTATTAGCTATTAGGCAACAAAACAAACATAAATGTCCTATTTATCGTACCAAAAATGTGTGAGAGTTATTGCTAACATAGATAATACAGTAATTTATAAATCTTACTTCAAGAAATATAATTTCCTAACTTTAATAGATATTAAATATTTAATAAAGCCATTTGTAGATTTACATTTAAAAATCGAAGTATTTTTACCAAAATAAAATAAGTACATAATATTAACACGCGAAATAAAGAACAACTGTTTTTCCTTTCACGTAGAATTTAAATGCTAAATTGCAGCCCACATTATATGGCGGTATTTTTTGTTTTATAAATTATTTCCAAATATTAGAAATGAAGAAAAATGCTTCAATTTAATAAAGAAATTAAAAATACATATTTAATACAAATCTGTATTTAAAAAAATGTAAATAACATATTTATTAAGTTTAATTATGTAAATCACAGAATTATTATCGAAATGACCGAAAGGGGTGGTTAAGTTGCAAGTTGTAAGATATTATAAACTAATGCCCAAATGTTACGCTTGACTTGCAACAAATATATTAAATTTGAATTTAAGTTGAATTTACATTTAAAGTAGTACATAGTATTCTAATATAACGTGTAATGAATAATTATAACCCTGACTTGAGAGGCCATTATATTTTTGAAGTTGGTTCGCACATATTAGTTCAAAGTTAATAATTTCACCTTTTTTTAAAGTAAAGTAAAACTTTAGGTATATGGAATTCTAAATAGTTACATTAAAATTTTCATTCTATTTTTATACACTTAGAAGTATGGCCAATTTAATAATAAAAAAATAATTTTAATCGGTTCAGATGTTTACAAGAAATCGGTAAATACATTAATATATAAAAATATGTGTCGCTGGAACATTTGGTTTTTCGAACTTGGTTAAATACGTGTTTCGATAGAGCTGTTATCATTGCCTTGTGCACGAAGGCTGCAAAATAAAATCAAATTAAAAACCTATTTAAAAAAATATTTTCGTTTGCCCGCAAAGTAAATACCTACAGAAACTTCAATATAAATCTTAAGAGTACCGTTGCTCTCAACTTTAGTTGGTGCAATTACTACTAACTAACACAATATTAAATCCCCGGCGGTTGAGTTGCTCACGGCGTCGGCGGCACGAATGGTCTTTGAAACGTGTCCACTTCTTTTGCAATTCATATTTTAAAATTTTTCGTAGTGAAAAATTGCATTCTATTTTTGGTGCAATTTTCAACTTTAATTTGTTTCTTTTGTGTTTAAAGACAGCAATGATTTAAGTGTGATGTTAAGTATATTAAAATTATATGAAACTTTCAACGCATTTTGTTAATACTATTCTAATACGTAGAATTTTGTCTAAGGAGTTGCGTTTTCCGTATGATTAGAACCACAGATCCATTTTACTCATATGATATGATGACGGCTATGTGGCGCAGCGGTTCGGCAATATGCTGCAGCGCTGAGGGTCTCGGGTTGTAATCCCGCACGGAACAAATATTTATATGGCCTAATTAATATTTAAACTGCCTATAGGATACAGGAGAAAATCCTAGTGTAGAGTTAAATACAATTTAAAGTTCATTTGAATAAAAAATGTGCGGTTTCGAGTCAAATTAAAAGTAAAGCCCATAAAAATTGCACTGATTGTACTATTGAGCACGGGCTTCGGAGTTTTAGGGCATTGAAATGTCCGTCGCGTTAATGTGTTGACACTTCACGTATCTTAGAAATATATTTTTATTAATTATTAGACATGCTGGTTTTCTAACGATGTTTTCCTTCACCAACGAGTATGTGATTACTCTTGTGTGCGTCATTTGTAAAACTACAGTATATGTTGACTCTGATGAATAACTTTAAATAAAACTACTAAAGACCCTTGTATTTCTAACTGATTTAGGCTTACGGAAATGTACTCTGTGTAGCCGAAATCAAATTCTCATTAATTGCTCTATCTAACTGTGTTATTATATGCATTTTACTTAAAGTGTCAAACTTGGACCTATTTAAATACATCCTTGTTATTAAGATTTATTACGAAAAATATTTTGTTTTTATGTTACCATGTGACGACATTTTATGTAGTTCTACTTAGACATTGTGATATTTCTTAGCACATTCCAAGTAAAAAAAATATAAAATACTAAAAAAACAACACTTAAAAGCAAAAATAATGAAAATAATTTTCACAAAACATTTTCTTAAGTCAGAACTTTAAGATTATATCATAGTGCTGAATTCAGGTGATATGATACGGAAATTATTTAATTTTTTCTTTTTTTAAGTCGTAGATTACTTTCCATAAAAGTTTAATGTTTTGTTAAATTAGTGTCATTTCCATCCGATTAAATTTAATAAAATAAACAAGCATGAAGGTTTTCTTCTTTCTTTAAAATTAAAAATGGATGCACTATTTTTATTAATAACGGTTATGTTTGAGTTTATTTTCGCGGCACGTTATATAACCTTGCCGTAAACGTTAAAAGAGGTAATCATTTTAGACAAACTGTGTGCCAAACGATCACACCGTCCACCAGACGGTAAGTGGGTGCTGTGGCCCATTGACACCTACATGTATTATCGATTAAAATCAAAACGCAGATGCGTTGTTACGCCTAGTACAAGTATTAAAGAGAATCTAACAAGTTAAACTGAAATGCTTAAACTCTTGCTTAAAAATATCACAATAACTGTTAAATTGGTCCATTAAAAGAATGGAAAAACCAGATAGGGATTTTCTTTGTTTCAATTTGGTTGCAGGTGTCCATGAGCTGCAGTACAGCTGAGCGGCACATACCATCAGGGGACTGCGATTTTGTTTGTCACTTCAATATTATAATACTACACGTTATATTATAACATATTAGTATTTTTATAGTAATATTTCAACACGAAAATTATACTGATTTTATTAAAAAGTGATTATAATATCAGGCTAAGCGGCCCTCGTTACATGCAAGCTTATTTGGGACGATGAGAAAATAATCCGTCGATCCCATTTCAAATTAAAATGCCTCTACCTTTTTAATATTATACACGTTTTTAGTTATTTGTACCTTCTTTAATTTATTTATTGAATACATAATAAATAACACTTTCCCTTATATATCGTATAATCTAAATCATACAAAAAAGGCGTACTCTATAAAAGAATATATACATATATATATATATATTCTTTATTATAATAGATTTCCGCAAAGTAACGCCCGATTCTATCAATTACATTAAAACTTATATTTAGAGACTACTTATATAAGTTTTAATGATTTAAAGAGCTGTGGGTTGGTGGGGTCGCATGCAACCGCTCGGGATTTGCCGGGCGCAATAAATAATGGTGGTAAGTTCCTGTGACTCCTCGCTTAAAATAAATTGATTGTATGCATTGCTTAAATTTATTTTTGTATATCTTTCGCCACCCTATATTTTTACGAAGACTTCCTCTATGCGTGGCATAGGATATTTGTCGATTAGTAGGTCTTTGTTCAATGTTAATGAGTAATAACCCGCGATCTTTATTTTACCGTTCTCCTTTAATACGGGTACAATAGGGGTCACATATTTAGAGTAATTTACCGGAATCAAAATGCCCGCACGTGTTAATCGGTCAATTTCTTCATTTACTTGTCTTTCAGAGCAAAAGGCACAGTTCACCATTTTTAATAACAAAGAAATTTAACTGTTTTGTGAATTCGTTATATTTTTCCTTTGTACGGAAATAACCTAAAGGCGTAATTTTGTCACCGTTATAAACACACATTCTGATATAACATTTATAATTTGATGTGACGGTAGGAAAATGCTGCAAAAAGATTCCTCGGACATAACCGAAATGCCTGATCCCGATTCCACATCCATACGGAAATTTTATGCTAATATTCACTACCACAGTAAAAGGAGCGAAAGTCTCATATCTCATATTATGCAAACAGCACTCCATGCAGTCCCCACAGTCCCCGTCTGATTCTGTTTCCTCCGTAACGGTATTTATGTTGTGTAGGCGAACTTTACACATTTTTTAAATGACCCTTAACACCGCACTTTTGACACCGATAGGTCCTGTAACGGCACCTTTCAGCACAGCGTAACTATTGGTAGCCTTTTCTTTACGCCCTTTACGAGAAACACTCGCTCTGCCACTGCCACCGCTTCCACTGTCATCGGTGGCACGTACATGCAATGGGACATGCATGTATGTGCTTCTCCAATGGCTCCCGTCGCTTCGACGAGTAGTTTCGCCAGCTGAGTGATATACCTGCTTATCCTTGATGCTAATACTCATTTCACTGCTTACAAGAGCCTTGGCCTCTCTCGTATATTAGGCTGTCTGTTAAGCTATTTCCAAAGCCTAGATAGACAGCAAAAGATAGACTTGATATATCTTGCTCAAATAGTCTATCCCGCTCGCGGTCCGTCCCCAAGCCTAGGACGAAACGATCCAGTAGAACCGTTTATAAGGCGGTACCAAAGTTGCAATAACTTGACCCATTCTCCTAATGGCTCGCCCGGGTTTCATGTCGCTCCGTAGAATTTCGCTTTGTCTACGAAAGAACTATGTTTTGGCTCCAAGTGCTTATCGAGTAACTCCACCAGTTCTCTGTAACTTGCTATCTTGCGCGGGTACGCTAAGTTACGTACGAGTCGATAGGTTTCATCCGCGAGGTTTGCTATAAATATTGCACTTTTATTGTTTTCACTGATGTTAATGATTTTGAAAAATTGCGTCAATTTTCCTTTTAAAATCAGCCAGTCACTATTTTTATAGTCAAAGTTCGGTGTACACACCTTGTATACCTCGTCGTACCTCGTCGCCAAATGTGGTGTATGCGATCTAACTAAAACGACCGTACTGCCAGAGAATTGGTTTATTACTGTCTCATTATTTCGAAGTACCTGTGCGCATATCTCTTTTTTTTTAAAACGTTACCCCTACACTAGGATTTTGTCCTGTATCGTGGGGGCAGTTTACAAACATAAATTGCACAAGGACAAACATCCAGACCCGAAACAATTAGTTGTAGGCCATACAAATACTTTTTCCGTGCGGGATTTGAAACCGCGACCCCCAGCGCAGCCACTCATCGCTAAGCCACACATCATAAGTGCAGTGGGAATTTTACAGGCTGGTGCTTTTCAACGTGAGGTGTTTGTAGTGACCGGCATCAGGTGAAATGTGATGTCGAGGTCGGGGCAACGCTATCGTACCACAGGAAATGTGGCAAAGAGACATCCAGGACTAAGCTGAATTACTTTATCACGATAAAACATTTTTTGTTACTAATTGAAGACAGAAGACAACCGAATATAATAGGAGTCAACCGAATATAATGGCAATGTAATTGCTAGGACCAATTGCATCGCCGTAGTAGTTGATTGCGAGTAAAAAGACTGTGAACAGGAACAGGCATGAACCCAATCTTTATGCCCATAGGCCACTTGAGGTTCCAGCCCTAATAGGAAATCGTGGACGAAAACTGTAACGGGCTAGAGAACATGCGAACTTGGAACCTTATCAATCGGCGTTAACGTTTTATACCGATGAATCCCGATTTGGTTTTTATTCCGATTCAAGTATAGTAAAATAAACGAATATAATTTTACGCTATGATCCTTGTTGATTGAAATAAAAAAAAGTAAAATAAAAATAGTACCTTTAAAGAGAGTTTCTGCTTGTACAAGCCGGCTTAAACACCCTCAAGAAGTTCGCCCATACCAAGGTGGTACGGTTATGATGTGTACAGGAATTCGTTTTGGTGGAATAACGGACCTCGATTGAATGAGGGACACTATTGCGGTTGAAAAATGTTATAATGAGGTGCCAGAACCTATAGTATTGCCATATAGAACAAAAATGTTTTAAAATTTTCTATTTATGCATGACCATTTTCGTTCCCATGCGGCCACGGTGATAACAGCCTGGTAGCACCGACATCGTGTCACGGGCCTGGAAGGCCTAATGCAATCCTCAGATTTAAATTTCATTGATAGAGCTTGGGATATGCTACAAAAAAGAGCTCTAAGCTCTGTTGAAAGGAAGAGAATTGCCTATGGCGTTAAGTCCGTAATATATACTACCTTTTACATTAAAATAGAAATAAAGAAATGATTACCTAAAATACTTTATACTGGAAAAAATAATTAAGTTGTCGTATTTTATCGTAAAAATTAGTCGGTTTGATACATATCGAAATATTTACCAAACATTTTTTTTTGTAAACACAACTCATTGCTATGTTATAAAAACAAAAGTACTTTTAATTGATTGGTTGCGATTTTAAAAAACATGTACAGACGATGTTGTTAAAGAAAATTTTTCCAGTCACAAGTCTTGACCTCGTTAGTGGAGTTGGTTCTTTGTTGAAACAAAAACTCATTAGCGCAAGCGGCGAAGCAAGACGGAAGGATTCTTTTATTAACTGTGTTGAATTTAATGCCTCGCTACGACCTCACTGAAATGAGTGAAAGTAAACGTTAAATTATTATACACGTTCTAACGATTCCTAACTTCAAATGCGATACATAGTTATTGTTTATTGTTATAGTATATAGTATATTGTTTTACTATTTTTCAAAATACTAGCAATACTATTTCAAGCTCACGTCCTTTTGGGTTCGCCGTCAGTACTCTGCCATTAGGCTTCTAATTGCAGTCTTATCACTAAAACCATTTTTTTCCTGGAAAAATTCTTAATATTAATCATATTTTGCTTAACTGCGACATTGAACGAAAGTTCGTACAGTGTAAAAGTGCTACAACTAGACGGCTACATCTCCCAGTGGCTTAGAAATAAGTTGCAGCGCTAAAGGCCATGGGTTCAAATTCGGTACGAAACAAGCATTTTTATAGCCTAAAAATATTTGTTCCGGATCTGGATGTTTCTTATTGTAAAATTTATGATGTTATCTGCCCCACGATAAAGGAAAAAAATCTAGTGTAGAGGTAAAGTTTTAGGAGCGGTTGACGCGGCTCTTAAATTGCAGTAGCGGTAGCTTTCAATATATACTGTATAGAAAATAAAGGTAACAAGCTCAAAGTTCACGTAATAGTTAGTACATAATATGGTTCATAGACACCTCCATCTCTTTAGGCCGCCTCTCTCATAAAACATTTTTATAAGCGACTGGAGTTTTATACGTGTAATCAAAATTAACACATGCAATTTACTAGAGTTTGTAAACGACGTTGACGTCTACCAGCTGGTACGTCTCCTTTTCTCTCTAGAAATCCATCTGGGTAACTACAACACTCTTACTTATTTCTGTAAATGTACGTAGCGTCACGTGTCGTGAGCACAGGCCTGATAGAATACAAATGAAACGAATAATTTTTATTCAATATAGGTAACAAGTAATTCTTACTGAAAGTCGTTTTTTACTTTAACCATGTACGCAACAGTCGATTTATTGTACTTCCTAAAGAAAGCTCTCTTTGGTATATTACAAAGGAGGGGACTATAAAAATTCTTTTACGTTATTGATCTATTAGTTAGTCTTTATCATTCACTTGATATTCAAATTACATTCGCCTGCAGGATATAGTTGAAAAATGTACATGCGCAAATTCTGTCACTTGGTACTCATGATTGAGCCTAAAGGTATATACCAGCAGAGCGTGTACTTGTATGGTGTTTATATAAAAATATATATATATATACTATATATGTATTATATTTTATATATATGCACTATGGAATTTATAGTTAAATTTACGCGAAAAAATCCGTAAAAACTGGTAATTCTTAATCGACGAAATTGAATTGAATCCGCTTATCATGCGGAGAAATATTTGTTTGCTTATAATCTTTTATGTTTTCAATTATCACATCCTTTCTATAGTCCACCACCAATAAAAGGCCTTTTTCATGCATAGCCTCAAAGGGGGTTTATTTACTAAAGTCACTGTACTTGGAACTCGGTTTGATACCGTCGTTTTGATGTAACTACGTCTTTAAATTTGCTTCCATAATCATAGGTAATCCAGAAAACTCATAGTAAAAAATCGGGAGATATAAGCTTTGCAGCTATTAAATATATATCCTTTACTTCCTCAATTTAATTAAAACAATTAAGAGCTAAAGAATCAAAGAATTTGTTACGTTAAGAATGAAGCACCAATTAAGAATAAAAAAAATAACCGCTAAGATGAAATGCCTCATTTCCAGTAAAATGGGTCTCCGGTTCTCTACACTAACCATACAAAACACAGCAGCATTAAGCTGCTATTTTACGATGGTGTTCTGAGAGCTTGGTGGTGGAGAACCACGCTTCATTTGTGCTATAACTATACTACTAATATAACTGTAGCGTGGCTCTACCACGTACAAAAAGCACGCTGCTTACCATCTCCTGAAACAGATTCAAACAACTTTCCTTTCTCGTCTCATATGACACCCAAGGTATTATTGAGAGAAGTGGACGGTCGAAAATACACGGCATTATCTTTACTCGTTTAAAAAGAATTAGATACATCAGTTTCTTTGTTTTGCAGATAAAATACTTCTTAAATTTTCTCCATTCATCCGATCTTGATTTCATCCGTTGACTCGTCCAATTGTAAGAGCAGAACATTATTTGCACGAGCCGTCTGGCGAACGGATGGGTCTCTCATTACTAACTTTGTGAAACCGAATGCTTCTTTATAATTTAATTTTATGCTTACGGTATTAGGACATTTTTCGGTTCAATTAATTAATTGAATAAATAATGAATATTTATTTTCTACGTATGATACTTTAAGTATTCTTTTCTTTTGTATTAGCCTCTATAAATAAAAATGTGCAAACTCGTACGTACATTAACTATATGCGCATATATTATGCTCTCTACGGAGACCTTAGACTAAAATTAAGAAATTTGGTTAGTAGCAGATTTTTTTTTTTGGGTGAGAGACAACTATTGCCCGAACTTAAGGACGCGTTTACAAAATTGATAGGTATAGAATCGCACTACTACATTGACAAAAGTCACACACACACTAGTGTACGCACGGTTGGCTGTGGGAATCGTAGTCAAATGAAATTATTTTGATAATTTGAAAGATTGAATTTGTTTTTCATTTCTTATACCTACCTCAGAAATATACTTCGATACGAAATACGAATACCTGCTCCAGAGACTGCTTGGCACTGGAAGCCCTCTACTGGTAGTGAGATGTTAGCTCTGGACTTTGAACTGGTTTTGTCAGTTATAATAAGACCTTACCTACCTGCGGACTTGATAGAGTGACCTGAAGGTGTAATTTGGTGATTACATCAGGCACTCCTAGACTAGTGGAACTAGGTGTGCCGAGTTTGGGTTCGTTTTGTTGGTTATGATGAGACCTTACCACCGGACTTGATGGAGTGACCTGAAGGTGTAATTCGGTGATTACAAGTGGAACTCCTAGACTAGTAGAACTAGGTGTGCCGAGTTTGGGTTCGTTTTGTTAGTTATGATGAGACCTTACCACCAGACTTGATGGAGTGACCTGAAGGGGTAATTCAGTAACTACTGCTGGAATTTCTGAACGAGTAGAACTAGGTGTGCCGAATTTGGGCTCCGTTTTGTTAGTTATGACGAGTCCATACCACCCGACTTGATGGAGTGACCTTAAGGTGTAAATCGGTGATGGCAACTGGAACTCCTAGACTGGTAGAACTAGGTGTGCCGAGTTTGGGTTCGTTTTGTAGGTTATGATGAGACCTTACCACCGGACTTGATGGAGTGACCTGAAGGTGTAGTTCGGTGATTACAAGTGGAACTCCTAGACTTGTAGGACTAGGTGTGCCGAGTTTGGGTTCGTTTTGTTAGTTATGATGAGACCTTACCAACAGACTTGATGGAGTGACCTGAAGGGGTAATTCAGTAACTGCTGTTGGTATTTCTGAACCAGTAGAACTAGGTGTGCCGAATTTCACTCTATCAAGTCCGGTGGTAAGGTCTTATCGTAACTAACAAAACGAAACCAAACTCGTCACACCTAGTTCTACTGGTCTAGGAGTTCCATTTGTAACCACCTGATTACACCTTCAGGTCATTCAATCAAGTCCGGTGGTAAGGTCTCATCGTAACTAACAAAACGAACCCAAACTCGGCACACCTAGTTCTACCAGTCTAGGAGTTCCAGTTGCAATCACTGATTTACACCTTCAGGTCACTCCCATCAAGTCCGGAGGTATGGACTCGTCATAACCAACAAAACGAGCCCAAATTCGGCACACCTAGTTCTACTCGTTCAGAAATTCCAGCAGTAGTTACTGAATTACCCCTTCAGGTCACTCCATCAAGTCTGGTGGTAAGGTCTCATCATAACTAACAAAACGAACCCAAACTCGGCGCACCTAGTCCGACAAGTCTAGGAGTTCGACTTGTAATCACCGAACTACACCTTCAGGTCACTCCATCAAGTCCGGTGGTAAAGTCTCATCATAACCTACAAAACGAACCCAAACTCGGCACACCTAGTTCTACCAGTCTAGGAGTTCCAGTTGCAATCACCGATTTACACCTTTAGGTCACTCCATCAAGTCCGGAGGTATGGACTCGTCATAACTAACAAAACGGAGCCCAAATTCACCACCCCTAGTTTTACTCTGCAAGAAGTTCAAATAGCGGTCACGAAAGTACACCTTCAGGTCACGCCATCAAGTCCGGAGGTAAGGTCTCATCATAACCAACAAAACGAGCCCAAACTCGGCACACCTAGTTCCGCTCGTCCAGGAGTTGCAGTAGTAGGTAAGTTTATATATCTTACTTATTTTTAGCTAAATAAAAAACTGTGAGTATAAAAATAATAATTTTATCACTTGTCAAGTACTTATGTTTCCAATTTGTTTTTTTTTCTAATATTTTGTGTATGTACAGCGATCTTTTCAGAATGAGCCGCTGCAAACAGGCGATACAGTGTCCACTCACGACGGCGGCCAAGCGCGGACTGTGGTTTCATCGAAATCTTTGTACAATAAATCAAAGCAGGCACCAACAATAAAATAGCCCTTATTGCAATAGATTATGATTTATCCGTATTAGCAAAATATGTGAAAAAATGTGCATCAGTTTTTATTTTTTCTACGACTATTTGTGACACTTTGATAAAAATAAACACAGGGTTTTTTAATTGAATATGTCTGTTATCTTATAGTATTTTTTAAATTTTTTAAATATGTTGATAATAGACCAAAACATGTACCGAAACACAAGCCGGTATCGTTAATTTTGTAGAAAATGGCAACGAAAGTTCGTTTTTACAATATAAAAAACTACTATTTTCAACAAAAGAGTTACAGACGTTTGCAGATGAAGAACCAATCTATACATGGTAGTTTTTACTTATATTTGATTTGGTTTAGTTTTGTCACAAAATCTCCCGAAAAACACCCTAATTTTGGTTGATTTGTAAACGCGTCCTTAATTTCTGCTTATTAGTTTATTTCGAGAAAAATCGATACTCCCTAAAAACGATCAAAAGATAATTTATGCATCGACTCAAATAAAAAGCTAGAAGTAAATTTGAACTCGACCAACTACTGTCTATTTAATTTTTTTTTTATTATTTGGCTGGTCTATGGGACATTGTTAGTAGACTGTGAGCTGTTTCATACATTCTATGTAATGTTTCCAAATCTAGCTGAGAAATATTCCCTACTTGTTTTTTATAATATTTTTGTCTGATAACATTTTACATGCATAAATTGTATAAGGATAAAAATAAACTATCGGGAAGGTTAGTAAGAAAGGTAGGCCATACAAATATTGATTCCGTGCGGTATTTGAACTCGCGCCCTTCAGCTTCGCAACTCAACACTAAGCCACTGCGCCACGTTGCCATCTTCTTCAGCAATGAATTCTGTTACTAATGGCTTTAAATACGACATTCGCAGGGTCTTTTTAGAAATTTAAAAATATTTATAAAAAAAGAAAGAAAATAAAAAAGAAAGTCATGTGGTCATTTACTCAAAGGGTTGAGAAATGTGAAGCTTTATAATATCAACCGTGTTTAAAATTTTAAATAAAACTTTGAAAAAAAAAACCATAGAACCCTTTTTATCAATGGCGGTTATGTTTGCGTTTACTCTCACGATACCCTCATTATACCGAAGCGTTGCGTCAACGTTGTTTATGACCGTATTCTTTTTAGAAATGAAAACTGTATTTGTACGTCCATGTTTTATGTGTAACGCATATTGTATGTGTTTGTTCGTATTTTATGCGCTGCCATACCGTTCATCAGAGTGCGGTAAAACTTTGTCAATACATTGCTTGCACTTACATGAAGGGTATAGGCATAGTTGCAGCCGGTAGGTGGAGCTGTCGTTGAATGTAGATAGCATCCGTGTGAAGCCGGAGCGGGTCGCTCGTAATTATTAAAATCCAAACCCAAGCATGCTACTGCATATCTTCAAGATACTGTTAAAAAAAGTTAAAACTAAGCGCGATGAATTCCGTAAAATTAGTTTAATTAATGATACTGCGAAAGTCAATCGGCCTGCCAAGCTGACGATTCAGATACATCATCGCTGCACCGGGAGAGGTCCGTATCCAGCGGCTTATGCAGATGATGGTGAAGAAGAAAATATTATATATTTAATAAATAATCACTTGATTTAAAATCCTACGGAAGCGAATAAAACAATTAAATAAAACTAATTTTACTAATTTTATTGAGTTTAATTTAAATTTTTGTAATTTACGACGTTTCAGGAGCTCGACAACACCCATGGTTACGAGGAGACTGAGGTGCTGGACGTCCTCATAGTCAACAAATGCTACTGGCTGATTTCACTCGCTCACTGTCACGTAGGCTTGCGATCCAAAGCTTATCAATCAACCAGGTGTTTACCTATCACAGATTCCTTGTGCTCTCTGAAAAAATTTTCTCATGAAAAGTTGATTCTCGCCGGCATAAAAAATTGGTAACTACGATTTAATGTAATAACCACTAAATATTTTACTTTTAAGTAAGTAATTTAAAAGTAAAATATTGAGTGTATATGTCAAGTACCCTAACATGTATTTGGGCAGCACTAAAATCTTCTCCATGCGTCCAGCAGTGGTTAAAAAGTTTGACTACTTTACTTTTTATCAAAAAGGTGAAATGGGTGCCCATAAGTTTCGATTCTTTAAATAAAACCCCGAACTCAAATCTCGTTAGTTCGCGAGCGACTAAGTCTTTGATAAATGAACCCATCGGTCAACATCAATCCGGTCATTATTTACCCACGGTTATCTACGCTCGTCGTATCCTCAGTTGCTGTAGGTGTGAAGGCCAATAATAACAATGTTGCACGATAAAATACGGAAAATAAGAATTTTCACACGCGGTAGAAGAGAAACCTTTAAATTAATGAAACTTTTTTAGATCGGCTTGAATCAATGGCACTGCGAAAAGATATTGCATCTCTTTGCGTATTTTGTTCCATTGACCTCAGGGTTCTCTGAGGAATTATTCGGACTAATTACATCCGCATAATCTCACCATCGCACATCGCGACAAAACTCGCGATGCCATTCATACCATCTCGATGACTTGCGGTCCACCACCGTGTGATTTAAAAGATAATTTTTTCTCTCACAACTTTACTATGGTATCGACTACCGCCAGAGATTTTTCTGAACAGATACGACTTAGGTACCTTCAAGAAAATAATGTAATCCTTTTTAAAAGGCAGGCAACGCATCTGCAATTTCCCTGGTGTTGCAGTTGTTTATGGGCGGCGGAAGTCACTGACCACTCGGTAACTGCTCGCTCGTTTGCCCTCTCTCGTATAAAAAAAATTGTTAAAATAAAAATATTACACGACAAATGATTTGCTTCATATTATGATATTTTTTTAAATATAAGAGCTTTATACAATATAGACAAGATAAAAGTTTAATTTAATTGCAAATAAATGATATAATACTTAATAGTAGCCTACTACAAATTTAAGAGACCCATGAAATGCGTGTTGATTTATTCTTCTTTTTAATATAGGATATGGTGACAAACGAGCACACAGTCCAGCTGATAGTAACTTGTTGCTGTGGCCCATAGATATCTACATTTATCCTCGATTAAAAATAAAAATGCGAATGCGTTGTCACCCGTAAGGAGTAAGATGGAATGCCTCGTTTCCAGTGAAAAGGGTCCCGTTTCTCTACACTCACCATACGAAACACAGCAGCATTAAGGTACTATTTCACGCCGGTATTATGTGACGCTCGAGCCGACCCATTCGTGGTACAACTACACTACTAATATAGACATATACAACTGCAGCCTAGCTCTACCACGTATATCATTTACAATCTAGATTACAATAGAAATATTTATTCTACCGCATCTTAACGCGAATACTGAAAAATTAACAATTAAAATATGAATATCACAATAACCTAAAAACAAACTTAAAACTATTGTCTAGTACTTTTCACTGATATGGTAAGCTAAATAGTGTACTGTTCGATAATTAATTAAGGTAATCATAATGATTTCTTTTATTTACGCGAACACTACACATTGAAATAATACTAGTTTTTACGGAATTTATCGCGTATATTTAACTTTTTAAATACCCGACGTTTCGAGCGCTTTACAGCACTCATGGTCACGGGCGGGACTGAGATGTTCAACGTCCAGATGTCATAGTTAACCGCGGTTACCATAGATTAAAATTTAACTTTTGTTCCGATCTACACAATATGAACTTATGGTATCTTGAGATCTTGCAGTTGTATGCTTGGGTTGGGATTTAATTTCATTTATTATAGGATCCCAAGCAGATGGTAGCACCCAGCCATCTTCTCTATTGAAATTAGGATGTTTTTTGATTTCAATAGCCTCACGAATCATTGTTGAAAAGAAACGGTGTTCTTTATCGAGGATTTGTGGTCGATCAAATCTAATGTAGTGACGGAGGCGATCCTGTACGTGTTCACAGACTGCAGACTTCCCGGAGCGCCGATTTTTAACATCAGCTATATGTTCTTTAACGCGGGTTTTAAATGATCTTTTAGTTTGACCCATGTAGGAGAGACCACATTCACAATCAAGCTTGTACACTCCTGCATCTTGCAGAGGGACATTACACTTGACTGATGGTAAAAACTGACCAATCTTCTTCAGCGGCTTGAAGTATGCTTTAATGGAAGCTCGCTTCAAGATGTAGCCAATGTTGTCAGTGACTCCTCTAACATATGGCAGTACAGCAGGTACACGCTAGACTGTGGCCGGCTTCACTCGTTCACTGTGACGTAGGCGCGGGATCCGAAGCTTGTTGTCATGCAAAACTTGCTTGACATGGTGGAGCTCGGCAGCCAGGTGTTTACTGTCACAGATCCCTCGAGCTCTCTGAAACAAAGATTTACCCACGGTAGCTAACTGTGAAGGATGGTGGTGAGAATTACCATTTAAATATCTATCTGTATGGGTCTTTTTTCTATACACAGTATGGCTCAACGTGTTATCAGGATTCCGAATTACTAACACATCTAGAAAAGCTAAGGAATTGTTTGCCTATAACTCCATTGTGAACTAAATTTTAGAATTTATAGTGTTAAGATGGTCTAAAAATGTAGTTACTTTATCTAAAGGTAGAATTGTGAAAGTGTCGTCTACGTACCGCTTGTAAAATCTTGGATTTATGGGAGAAGTAAGCAGGGCTTTTCTCCTCATAAATCCATTTTACAAATGAGATTGATGTGGCGAATTGAGAATGAATTACAAGATTACAAATGAGCCCATCGCCACACCATCTACTTGCTTGTAGAACTCCTCCTTCCACAATAGGTAGCCAGATGTAAGGCAGTGTCTGAGTAATACTGCATATTCTACGGGCATGTTGTTTTCTTCCAGCCTTCTAGTTACAATTGAGATGCAGTCTTGATATGTATTGCGGGTTCGCAGCACAGCCAGTGGTATAAACCAGCCTCGCTACTAAAGGGTGTTTCCTTTATTCAATACATCTCACTGGCGACGAGGATTGTACATACCTACGCGTAAAAAAAATTATGTCGTATTTAGCTAATTTGCCTGTTTTCGATCACAAAACAAGTGAATGGTCAATATTTTATGGGAAATTAACACAGTTCCTAGGGATAAATAATGTGACAAAAGAAGAAATTAAGAGTAAAAAAAAAAAGGTACCCTGCTTACTCATCTCACCGATGAAACCTACCGCTTAGTACGTAACTTAGCGTACCCTAAAACGGTGGAATCGTTAACTTACAACGAGCTAGTTCAAATACTCAACAGCTATTTCAAACCAAAGCAGTGCTCCTTCTACTTCGTAGATAAGGCCAACTTTTTTGGAGCGACTAGAAGTCCAGGAGAATCACTGGGAGACTGGGCGGCGCGATTAAGAGGACTAGCAAGCTATTTCGAATTCGGCGACGCCCTGGAAACGAATCTGAGAGATCGTTTTGTCCTAGGCCTGGGCTCTGGCCCGGAACGCGACAAGCTTTTCGAGCAGAACCCGACAACACTTACGCTAACTAAGGCGATTGAAATAGGGGAACAAGCTGCTTGCGTAAAAGAGGTAAAGGTGATGCTGAATACGAGCGATTTTGGGCTCATCAAGGAAGAGCCCGTGTATCGTGCAAAATTTCACCAGTTCGCTCGGGGAAGCGGAGGTGACGGCAGTGGCAATGACAGTGTCGACATCGCGACGCGAAACTGGCTCCTGTTCAGTTTGTGGTATGAAAAATCATTACAGTGATAAATGCCGGTACAAAAGCTATAAGTGTCAAAAGTGCGGTATAAAAGGGCATTTAAAGAAAGTTTGTGCTAAAAATAAAAATAACTCGTGTGCTTATCACATTCAATCAGAACAGGCATGCGGCGCTAATGAGGTCAAGGACACAGGTTGCGTAGAATGCCAGAACTTTAACTTAAGGTACGTTGATGATAAACCAATTGAAATAAATTTAATTTTGGGCAATCACAACTTAACAATGGAACTAGATTCAGGCTCGAGCAGCTGTGTAATTTCTGAAAAAATTGTATGCTGAATATTTTTCCGATTATCATTTAAATAACAGCAATATAAAAATGTGTCTGTATAATGGGCATAAAACCTCTCCACTTGGACATTTCTGTGTTGAAGCTTGTTATAATAAAGTTAAACACTAAATAAAAATTTATGTTGTTAAAAATGGGGGCCCTCCTCTCTGGGTAAGATTTTACGTCCGCGTTTAATTTAATTATAACAACTAACATAATGTCTATGTGTATTGATAAGAATGTAAACAATGTATTGCAAAAGTTCACTAATTTGTGGCACGATGAGTTAGGTTCGTTCAATAAATTTAAAGTATGTTTACGTTTAAAGGAAAATGCAAAACCTAAGTTTTTCAAGCAACGAACCGTACCCTTTGCCCTTAGGGATAAAGTCGAAGAAGAGTTGAACCGTTTAGTAACCTTAGGTATTTTAGTTCCAATTGACCAATCGGAGTATGCCACGCCTATTGTACATGTTTTGAAGGAAAACAATAAAATAAAAATAGCAGGAGATTTCTCGGACACGCTGAATAAAGATCTTTTGATTGAAAGATACCCCTTACCTCGAATCGAAGAAGTATTTGCTAAAATTGGGGGTGGCGCACGATACAGGAAAATTGATCTCAAGAATGCTTATAATCAATTTGTTTTAGATGAGCCATCCCAATTACTTACAACAATAAATACACATAAAGGGTTATTTAAATATACAAGATTAGTGTATGGCTTATCTAATGTACCTGCAATCTTTCAAAAGGCTATGGAGACACTTCTCTCTGGCATAGATAGAGTCAGCGTATGGCTCTATGATATATGTATTACTGGCCCCAATAGTGATTCCCACATTAAAAGATTAGAAGAAGTATTAAGTGGGTTAAGTGACGCCGGGTTGCGACTACGGAGAGACAAGTGTGATTTCTTTAAGGATAGTGTAAAATATTTAGGCTATGTCATAGATAAAAACGGCTTAAAGACTGACTCGGAAAAAGTTCACGCTATCATTAATGCGCCCGAGCCAACTAACGTTAATTAACGAAGTTAAGAGATTTTTAGACATGGTCAATTATTATAGGAATTTTATACCAAATGCTTCTTCACTACTCCATCCTCTTCAGGAGCTATAGCATCACGATACGCCATGGGAGTGGGGCGAGCGTCAGAGGCGTAGCATGGCGGCAGTGCGCCGCGAGCTGGCGTCCGAGCGCGTGCTAGCGCACTTCGAGCCCACAGCACAACTCTTACTGTGCGTGGACGCCGGACCCGGGGGCCTAGGCGCCGTTCTATCACAACGATCGGACGACGGTCACGAACGCCCCCCTCGCATTTGCGTCTCGTTCACTCACCACCAGTGAACGTAACTACAGCCAAATTCAGAAAGAGGCAATTGCCATTATATTCGGGGTGAAAAAATTTCATCAATTTCTGTATGGTCGAAGCGATCCGTTTATTCTTAAAACCGACCATAGGCCTCTAGTTTCTATCTTCGATACTAAAACAGACATACCGATTACAACAGCGCTGAGATTACAGCGATATGCTATAATATTATCGGCCTATAATTACACTGTCCAGTATGTGTCGAGCGATAAAAACGTAGTTGCAGATTATTTTTCTCGCTCACCCTTAACGTGTAGAAACGCATCGGAATGCCACGATAACGATTTAGACTCTTACTACGTAGTTAAGTTTATGAATGAGACGTCACCGGCGACGACAATCCGCGACATTGCACAAGTGACACAAGATACGGTTCTTAAAACAGACATTAGATACATGAGTCACGGTTGGCCACGTAAAATAAGCTGTCGAACAATACTTCCTTATTTTCAATGTAAGTCCGACTTACAGTTCGAACAAGGGTGCTTATTTAGGGGACATAGAATAGTAATTCCGTCAAAGTTTAGGGAATACATGCTAAAAGAACTACACGACACACATCTAGGAATAATAAAAACAAAAAGTAACGCACGAAGTAGGATGTGGTGGCCGGGTATCGACCGCGACATTGAACGTTGGACCGGGTCCTGCAAAACATGCGTGAGCTTACGCTGCGCCCCGCCGCGCGATCCGCCGGCGCCGTGGCCCGCCGCCGCCGGCGCATGGCAGCGCGTACATATCGACTACATGACCGTGGGGCAGAGGGTATACCTCGTGGTAGTTGACTCGTTTAGTAAATGGCTGGAATGTATATACATGAACAGTGGAACGTCGTCACAATCGCTTATTACAAAATTAAAAAATATTTTCTCTACCTTCGGTATACCTAATGTTTTAGTTTCTGATAACGATGTTAAAATAAACTCTAATGAATTTAAGACCTTCTGCTCTAACAATGGCATTAAGTACTTAACTTTCCCCATATATCATCCACCAAGTAATGGACAAGCGGAGAATTCGGTTAGGACTTGTAAAAAAGATGCTAAAATGTATTTTAAAAGATAACCTACCACAGCACCAAATTAATGAAGTATTATTGGGATATTTATTTAACTACAGGAACACGGTACACTGTACAACCGGCGAAACGCCGGCTAAATTAATGTTTGGTAGAAACCTACGATCTCGTCTCGACCTAATTATACCCATAGAAAAAACACAATTAAATATGCCTTTAGTAACCAGTAGGAGACCTTTTGAATTAGGTGATACTGTTTGGGCTCGGTGGTACAATGCCCGGAAAGAAACTTGGGAGTTAGGTACAATTAAAGAGAAGGTCGGTAGTAAAATGTGCAAAATATTTATTATAAAATATGAAGCAACATGCATTAGACATATAGATCAGCTGTTAAAATTTACGGGCAACGATAATTCATTAAAAATTAATAACACTAATAATGTCGAGAGTCGCAATTTTCAGTCGTTACCCTTGTAACCTTCTATGCCCGTTAATGCTCCTTTACGGCGCCTCTACACGTTGGCCAACACAGTGGCGAATGTAGTGTCCAATAGCATTGGCCAACGTGTAGACGGGGTGTTTGGGCTTCATTGGTATGTATTGGAACGATGGCCCGCAAGTTGGCGCGAGATCCGTGTGGTGTCGGTTTTTTACAAAAGATCAAAGGATTGTTGGCAGAGTTTGGTCGCCGCGTCCACACGTTGGCCGCGAGTTTAGTTTGCTACAAGCTCCCAGAGTGATTACACGCATCTGATTAAAATTTCATATTCACGCTTTGTAGGGTGGATGACCCAATTACCAGCCTTTTAGTGCCAATTTCAACTTTAAACTTTCCTACTACTTTAATTAGCGCGATTTAACTATTTTTAAACATTTGTTTTAATCGATAAGCTATTTATAAAAAAAAATAATGAACATTTATTTAAAATCAAATTATTACCAGAACAATTTTAAAATGAAAAAGAAATGAATCACGTCGTTTATACGTGGTAGAACCATGCAGTTATATTAGAAGTATATTTATAGCACGAATGGGTCGGTTCGACCGGGGAAGGACCACGCTCTCACAGAATATCAATGTAAAATATTTGCTTAATGGTGCTGTGTTTCGTATAGTGAGTGTCTCTACACTCACTATACGAAACACACAAACCAGAGACACTTTTTAAAGGAAACGAGGCATTTCTTCTTAGTCCTCACGGGTGACAACGCATCTGCATTTTGATTCGTAATCGAGGATAGATGTCTGTGGGCCACAACAACCACTTACCATCAGGTGAACTGTGTGCTCGTTTTTCACCCTATCCTATATAAAAAGCGTCGATTTCTTATAATTTAATAGTGCAAGTTTTCGAATCATCATCATCATTACAGTTCTTCACAAGTCCACTACTGAACATCCTCCTCCAAAAAAATGCCGCAAAGCATGATCCTGAGCCACCTTCCTTGTCATGAGTTTTTCATTTATCTTCTCAAGTTATAATTAGTACCTATTATTAAGTCAGTGTTAATTATATTAATTGCTATTGTTTTTGTCTTTCTCAAAAAATAATTAAATTACCAAATAAATTATAAGGTGTTTTTTATATACGTCAAATGTCTGATAGAAAATCAAGTACATATTTTGCTAAACTTTAAAAACAAAACCCAATTTTAAAACATAGACTGATCTATTATAACTCCTTTAACTTTAAAATAAGTTAAGTTCTAATTAATGGTATTTATTACAGTTTCTGATGCATGTAAAGAATAAATAAAGCTAATCGTATATCGTATATCTATTTACAGCTCCAGATATATTCACTATTCTTTTATAATTATTTTATAAAAACGTTACCCACCACTTGGATTTTGTCCTGTATCGCGGAGGCAACTTACAAACATAAATTGCACAAGGACACACAATCAGACCCGAAACAATTATTTGAAGGATATACAAATACTTGTTCCGTGCGGGATTCAAACCCGCGACCCCTGGCACAGCCACTCATTGCCAAGCCACTGCGCCACGGAGCCGTCGTCTAAAATAAAATAAATTTGTCCGCACATTGGCCCGAACCGAAGTAAACTGAACGACCTTCCAACGTGTGGACGCCGTCACCAACTCTCGGCCAATATATTCGCCACTACATTCGCCACTGTGTTGGCCAACGTGTAGAGGCGACATTATCCGAACCTTCTGTAGGTAATCCTCGGTCATTTACCATAGTAGAGCAACCCGTTAATACTGATGCAATAGACCATGATAATGGGGAAGAATAGGGCGATTATTCGGCACAGGACAGCGTAGGAGACTCAACAGAGATTCCGGAAGCGTCAGATTCGCCTGAAGCTTCCGAAAACGGAGTCGAACAACCTCAGAGCGATTCTGTCCGCTCCAATTACGTACCAACGCAGGCACCGACACCCGCTCGTCAACTGCGCCCCCGGAAGAGGATAGATTATAAGAAATATTTTTAAATGATTCATTGTGTTATTAAATTTAGTTGTATGTGTGTTGTGGTGTGGTGTGGTATTATTTAATTTATTAAATGTTGTACATCTGTTAAGTCATAAGTATCTGAAATATTATTTTATTTAAAACTTTATGTATTATATATTTAATAGAAATTTAAGTATTAACTGATCACTGTAAATCTACTTTGTTAACAGGTATCAAAAATTAAGTGTAGAGGAATGATATGTATTGCGGGTGCGCAGCACAGCCAGTAATAAACTAGCCTCGCTACTAAACGGTTGTTTCCTTTGTTCAATACATCTCACTTCAACAGGTAAGCATGTAAACAATGACTGCACATCAAAACTGACCATAGTTTTATTGTCTGCCAGACGTAGGTCTTTAATCTCGCTGACAAAATGGTAGGAATCCTATGTGTGTGCTCTTGTTTGTCCCGTGAGCGGTGAGAGTATTTTCGCTAAGTGTTGAGCCAATCTGTAAGTCGGTGAATCGATTTGGCTCACTATGGGACGTAATGGAGCATTGGGCTTGTGTATTTTTGGTAACCCATACAACTTTGGTGATTTGGCGCACGTAGTAATCGGTAGTCGGGTATTGAAAAAGTTAAATATACGCGATAAATTCCGTAAAAACTAGTACTTTAATGGTAATCAATTTAGGTATGATAGGTACTTTAACATCGATTGAAAATTCTTTCAGTAGTTCCAACAAAATATGGTACCTGTCTGAATACAAATGTTATATGAATAGGTACCATCTTTTACATTTATTGATTGATTTTGGTTATTCATCCCAAATACCATTAAAGTAACAAGATTTAGGTCAAGATGAGTAAGGGATAAAATGTCCATTTATAATGTTACCTACTGTTTTAAACTGGTTGTGCTAAGGATAAAAAACACAAAGTATAATGACATTGCATAATAAATGCATTATACTTTGTGTTTTGTAAATCATAATTTCAAAAGTAGAATATTAATAGTAGAACAGACGGACGGGTTTGCACCGTGTTAAGACATTGTTTTAATATGATGTTTTGGTTAGTTAGTAAGTACTTATAGAACTTTAATAACATTAAACTCAAAATAACTGGGTAATAGCATACCAATGTATGGCAAGTAAAATGTTTTGAACTGGATGTGTTTATACAAAAAAAAAAATTATTATTTTTCAAATCTAGGTTGAAGGTTAATCTCTTGTATTACATCAATGAAATTAAAGTAGTTTAAATCTCTCATGTTATGTTAATAAACTAAACGGCGAATTCACTTTGCCATCCCAAAAAATAAAAAGGAGATGTGGGATATTAATATTTCACTTCCTGCATGATATTATCCACATAATGTTTAACACTTGTGCATCGATTAGACAATAAATATTGTCTCGTTTTTTTTGGTTTCATTGGCAAACCGTTCACTTTAGAAATACCTGTTTATTATGATTTCAAATAGGAACTTTTCTACACTTAAACACAAACTCAGTTTATAATATTATATATAAAATCACTTTTAAAGTATGTGAAATGAAGAACTAATATCAAGTCACAGTAGTTTTATTAAATAAATGTTAAACTGACAAGTTAGGTATAACAATGTTTTAAAAGTGTGCATGTCGATCCGAAATCTATAATCGTACAATCAATTATTAAGTGTAAAATAGTGATAAAACATTATATCAGTTCGATGAATCAATCCAAAAACCTATGGAATCGGACTGATTCAAAAACTAGCGATAAATTTTATTTTTTTCCTGATTTCGAACGCAAAAACAACCGGTGGTATTATACTCGGATATCAACCACGGTTTGAACGCAATAAATAAATGATTATGTACGCATCCAAAGATTTTTCCTTACGTTTTTTTATAGAATAAGGGTTTCAAATGAGCACACAGTCCACCTGACGGTAAGTGGATGCTGCGGCTTATAGAAATTTTCACTTATCCTCAATTAAGAATCAAATGTAGATGCGTTGTCACCCCTGAAGACTAAGATCGAATGCCTCGTTTACAAAAAAAAGGGTTCTGAAGTAATCTACACTCACCATAGGAAACGCCTCACGAAACGCTATAAGCTGCTATTTTACGCTGTTATTTTGTGAGAGCATAGTCTTACCCCGAACAAGCCGACCTGTTGGCTCTACTACGTATAATATATGTTACTAAAAAAAAGGGTTGTCACTCGTCATAGTCCTCTCTAATCTAATTCGTGGATCCCGGCTAAAGTGTATAATAAGTATATAAATAAAATCCCGGCGTGTAACCTAATCTGTGCTGTTAATTTACTTTGTTTATCAAAAAATATTTTGTGAGTAAATATTATATGTTGAAGTTTATAGTGACGAAAAACAGTAAAGAGTTCGTGTAGCATTATCTTTAGAATGGAACAGAATAATTTTTATTCAATATAGATTACAAGTAATTCTTGTGGAAAGTCAATTTTTTACTTTACCATTGGTTCGAAAAAAAAAAACATCTGTCCTGGGAAGAACCAGCAAGAAACCCAGCGGAACTTTTTTTAAATAAATTTTACAACGTCAATGGTCACAAAATATTAACAAAATTTATTTTAGAAACAGCTTGGAAGCGACCACCACATTCCCAGGGGTTATTATCAACCATGCATTCATTTCTATCATAATAACTCTTTTTATTCAGTTTTTGTTTAATTAAATATTTAAACACGGTAATAGAGAGACCTTGTATATTTTCTGGGACTTTGTTATAATAACGTACACATTGCCTCAAGAATGAATTACTGACTCTGTGGAGTCAAGAAACTGGTATCACTAGCTTGTATTTGTTCCTAGTGTTTACAGAGTTTATATAACTTTTTTACTTAAACTACCTTTGTTTTTGTGAACATAGATCAAATTTTCATAGGTATACTGAGAGGCCAAATTTATTATATATTATTTATATCTTTAAAATTTTATCTAAGAAACTCTCTCAGTTAAAGCTTGTAAATAGTTCTTATGGCCATACAATATGGCAAACAAAAATAGTTTCTAAATCGGTAGCATTCCCCCATAGCAAAATCCCATGTGACATTATGCCATGGAAATAATTGAAATAAACTAATCTAGATGTCTTAACACTAGTGAGATCTCTAATCTTTTTCACAGCATAAGCCATAGAGCTTAGTCTGCTTACTAGTTTAGATATATGGTATAAATTTTTTATTTTATGAGTGGTGTGGAGTGGGTATTTTACGAGCCGTGGTTGCTCAGATGGTTAACGCTCGCTGTAAATATAACAGAACGCGAGTAAACCGGGTTCGATCCCCGCCGGCACCAATGAAATTGTTAATGCTGATTTACCACATGCTCGGCGGTGAAGAAAAACATCGTGAGGAAACCTGCTTATCTGAGGAATAAGAAAAAAATAAGACATGTGAAATTTGCCAACACGCATTGGGGCAGCGCGGCGGACACTTCCTTGCCTTAAAACCCTCTCAAATATAGGGGGGCCTGTGCACAGCAGTGGGACGTATATAGGCTGTAACTTTAACTTTTAACGTATATATTGAATAGAAATATTAAAGCTCGTTTATTTTATTAAAACGTTATTATTGAAAAATACCTAATGACAACAATTGGCAAAAAGGAAATACCTTCAACATGAAATTTCCAATATCTGCAAATACAATGGCTAATGTATATTTTAAAAACATCAGATCGACACGAGTCACGCGAAAGGGGAATTAATGCTAGCTTGAGCCTCAACAATATTATCAGAACTTGTTCGATTGAACAAATATCGAAAAGTAAAATTATTTTATCTGATTCGTTTAGGATCATATATTATAATACATAGGCTATGCGCTCGCAATAAATTTTACCTGCTAGAATCACTGAAGTTGTTTCTTTCAAATTGTTTTGTTTTAAGTGTTAATTGATGCGGGTCCAAGGATGAAGAAAAAAAGGCGTAAGCAAGCATGCATGCCTGAGAAATGGAAAAGAAAAATTGAAAAAATATGAACTCAAAACTCTCTTCGAGATGAAAAGATGCCTGTGCTCAGCATGCCATGTATATGATGTATGTGGTAGGTTGGTCAGTGTTTCGGGAGAAGGAACTTTATGAAGGAAACTTAAATATTACAATATTCAGTATTTAGTTAAATATATTTAGGTACTAGATAGGAAAATATTTTTTATGCATAGCCTCTACCTTTTTTTAGATAACGTAGATACATATATATATTTACAATTGCAGAGCGTAATGAAAGCGAATTAAATTTCGCAGATATCTACTCCGTGAAAATCGAATGATGCAATGTTACCGCAACACTTGTCAGGCAAGTAAAGTATGCGGTTAACCCGGCTGACTAACTAATTGATGTTAGCCAAAATAAACAAACGTTAACAAACAGGTGGATGGTTTTCGACTTTATTCGACTGTATTTTTTGTGTGGATATTCTGGGAAATTATTGTCAATTCGGCATGTAATGAAAATTATAAACTATTCTGCTTTGAAACCAAGTTGTTCATTATTATAAGGAATGGTTTTTATTTTAATATATGATATAAAATAAAAGAAAATATAGTAGATGGTTTGATGATTGCAACAGACAGGGTATTGAAAGTTGCCCTTAGCTCAATAACAATTTTACAGCAAAAAGATTTGGTCAAATTAATAGTTCTGTGATGGAGTGCACCCGAGACTCATGCAGGCAGATAATATGACATTAGGATTTAAGCGGTAATGAAGCAGCTGAGACTCCATTGTACACACTGTTAGATACATTTGATTGTTTTAAGGGGAGAGGGGGTATATGGTACGATGTAAAAAATTGTAAACTGGATCGATTGCAACGGAGAGGATTATTTCAAGATAAGTTCGTTCATGAAGAAATTAGTCTCAGTAGAAAAAAATAACAATTTAATATGTTTAAAAAAATCAATAGGCACATTTTTCGGGACGCATAATAAAGACGAAAGGTTTTTTTTAATATACATATATATTGGCAGAATTGGCCAGAAATTAGATCACTTTCCTTTGGGAACCCGCGCATTCTGGTCTGTTGCCAAGGCTATCGAAGGGAATTTCTGTAAGCGGGGGACGACCCACTGCCCCACGCCGCAGAAGAGAAAACCAATTTTTATCTTTCTTTTTCCGTTCAACTTGACTCTCAATAACGAGGGGAACGCACCCTCGAAGAATCCGCGGACCATTTTCAGTGCTATATGACTGTTGTGTGATTCACACAGTGCTCAGTACGTAAAGCACTCCTCACCCTGGACATCTACAAGTCGAGTGAGCTTGACGGAATGCTCTCGATTGTGCTGAGGACGTTTGCTCCAGATTTGGCATCGGTTTTAACGTGTCTTCTCCGTTACTACTACTCCCTAGGAGTAGTCCCGAAAGTAAAGAAGACAGTTTTCGTGCACGAGAATCCTAAAAAGATAACCACTCAAATCTGTCGAACTACAGGACTTTCGCAATCACCTCCTTGTTCACCAATATAATGGAATCCATTATTAACAACCAGTTCTTGCTGCACCTTGAGAAGCACCAGCTAATTAGTTATTTTCGGTACGGTTTCTGTCAGGGTCGCTCTACTGTTGATCCTCTTGTTTATCTAACACACCGATGAGCGAAGGCTATCGAGTCCAAGAGTGAGGATTTGGCGATAAGTTTTTATATAGCAAAGGCTTTTAATTAGGTTTGGCACAAAGCGCTTCTCTTGAAACTTCCTTCCTATGGGATTCCCAAGAAATAATTATTCAATTCGATGATCAGTTTTCTGGCTGATCGGAGCATCAACGTCGTAGTACAAGCCTATTAACGCTGGTGTTCTACATGACTGCGTGCTGTCACCAATACTGTTTTTTTTGCATATCAATGTTATGTTTCAAGCCGGTAACATTCATTACTACGCGGAAAACCGCAGTAAGGACGCTTTATACACTCCGGCCGTGGCAATATTTCTCTGGAAAACGTCGTCATACTTGTTATATTTAATTCATAAAATTTACAATATTTTATGGATTAAATATCAGTGAATTATAATATTTCTCCGGAAAACGTCGTCACACTTGTGTCTGAAGTCGAGAAATTTTTAAACAACGTATCGGACTGGGAGTGAATATATCTAGTCCAGTTCAATCCATATAATATAGAAATTTGTGCGTTTACTGTTAAAAAAAATCTCTCTGTCGTATCTCCTTAGTTTCACGGCACTACTGTGTTGCCTCAGCGAGTATCGGAATCCTCAAAGTCAACGTATCAAATGACTTGCAGTTACGTGGTTACTTGGAAAAGTAGACCAAACTGCCCTCTAAAACGCTTGGCGTGCCCAACATACGGGACAGTATTTCATGCCGGTACACCACCTGTAACTTTACAATGTGCAGGTTTGGCCTCACATGGGATACTGTTCCCATCTCTGGGCTGGGGCTCCCCAGTCTCAGGTCTTTACATTTGATCGCATCCAGCGCAGAGCGGTTCGATTCGTCGGCGATCGAGCATTTTCTGATCGGCTTGACTCACGCTGCGAAGAGATGTTGCATCTTTTTGCGTATTCTATCGTATTTACCACGAAAATGGTTCAAAATAATTGTTCGCACTAATTCCAGGCACTCAATTTCACCATCCATTGTACATCGCGACAAAACTCGAAATTCCATCCGTACCACCTATATGATTGGTGGTCAACTACTGTGCGACTTACAAGAAATTTTCTTCCTCGCACAACTTCCTTGTGGCATCGACTACCTCAAGGAATTTTACAACTTAGATTTTTCTTTCTCTTGACTTTATTCAAGAAAAGATTCTACTCCACATTAAAAGGTCGGCAACGCATCTGCAATTCCCCTTGTATTGCAGTTATTATGCAGTTATTAATGGGCTCTTTTGCCCCTTCTCATATAAAAAAACTATCAGATGAACTGTGTTCTCATATCACCCTTATTGCATAAAAAATTCTCAATTACCATTTTAGCTGTATGTTAACTATATACATTAAAGTATTATAATGCACTGATATTTAATCCATAATATATTGTAAATTTGTCAAAGAAAGTAATGGTTGTATAATGGTAGGCGTAAATAAATATAATCTGCGTAATAAGTAGTTTATAATGAGTACGCAGCACTCCCAATATTTCTTTTAATTTTGATTAGGCACTATATTTTAATAAAGAAAACATGTCTACTAAAGGTATTTATATTGGTGATATTAGCTATTTTAAATATTTAACCCACAACGATGTAAATTAATTTGTTAATCGGTTCTTCGAAATTTGTAAGAATGGAACGTTCAAGAAAGAGGATGTGGCTGATAATGGATCGTTTGCTGTACACAGAGTTGGGAAAGTAGCTCGTAGTGCTGCTACTATAGTGTAACTATTGAGCAAAGACATATCAATATAATAAAAATATTAATTAATTGGCAACTTTCCGCTAACTAAATACAATGATGTGTCTTACCTGGATTGAAGAGCACCTCCCTTCATCTGCGTGCACTAATTCCGTCACCACTAGTCCCAGCACCACTACTCAAAACACCATTACTCTCGGCACCACTACTTCCTTACGGAGTAGTGGTGTTGGGAATAGTGGTACTGGGACTAGTGGTGACGGAATTAGTGCACGCAATTGAGGGAGGGCGGGGAGGTGCTCTTCAATCCAGGTAAGACTTATCATTGTATTTAGTTAGCGAAAGGTTGCTAATTAATTAATATTTTTATTATAATGGATTTCCGCAAAGTAACGCCTGATTCTATCGATTAACATATCAGTATATTCAATGCACCACGGATTAGTTCGCACTGATATAACTTTCAGTGTCGGATTTGAAAGCGCTGAGCATACGGCTGAGGCCCCACCTCAAAGCTGCATCTAGTTACATCTAGTACGACATACGAGCTTTGAATTGGTAAGACTACAATTATTAATATGTAATATTTTTCCAATGATTATTAAAATAAAATAAACCATGAAACTACCAGTATTTCTTATAACCGTCGATTACCGCTTGCTTAGTTTTCCTGGTGATAACTCAAAATGAAGAAAATCTGCAGCCATAAACTCACCTGGTAAATATCCCTCCTAGGAGCAACCTATGAGGAAGGCCTGAGTTCAGCAGCGGACTTTGGATAGGCTGTGATGATGATGATGATAGTAGCTTCTGGGTAGCTTTCTGGTAAATATAAGGAAAGGTTTTTCTTTAGCAGCCACCCTACAAATAAGGTAAAGCTTTTGACAAGATAATGAAAAAGAATTTTGTTCAAGTACACTTTAGTTTAGTTAAGTAACATCATACACTTGTGAGATTCTTATAGCTTTTCTAAATATATTTTTGAGACTACCCAGCTTTGTAGCCGTTGTAATAAAATTCTATTACTCCTCTTTTGAATGCAAAACCCTTCAAGATATAGCTCCATAAATTGCATTAGAAAAAGGAAGTTTCCGTTTTCTACTAAAATTATTTAATACGATGTCGTTGTAAGGAAATGAAAAATGTTGTAAAGTTCGTGCAAACTTAATGAAATATGAACTAAGATTTTATTTTTCCATGAAACGAAGAAAATATTACGTTTACTTCGTTGGAAAGAGTGACAAACAAATTTTTGTTGCAAAAGTGAACATCAGAGTCGGCAAGGATCCCCAGCCCAGCGTAAAATAACCTCTACGTAGTCATAGTATGATAAGTATTAATCCTGGCATGGATACAATAATTAATTATTGTTTAATGAATTATGAATAATAAATGCTTTTTAGTCAATACGTGACTTATGATATCAGTTTACAAACAGATAATGAAAAAGGTAATTAATACTTGAAAGTCACAAAAACCTATCGATTCCCGACGTAATCTGCAAAATGAGCGAGCAAACGAGCTTCGGTAGAATTATGGCAATTAAAATTTAAATTAAAAGCGGCCGATGAATGAGTGCCCTTGTCGTTGAAAAGTCGTCACACTAAAGAAAGAAAATCAAAATTGATTGTTTACAAACTTGTATAAGGTTTTCTATCTTAGGCGTTTATTTTTTTTAAACATATTATTATAGGATCGTAATAAACAAATTATAATTGAAGATTTGAAAATAATAATTACACAGGCAATATAATCATGGCTGATAACCTTGTTTAATCACCGCTAACCAATAATCTTTCCATTGTTTTATAGAATAAGGATAACTAGCAAGGATACATCCCACCCGAGTGGATGCCGTGGCCTACAGATATCTACGTCTATCGTGGATTAGAATTTAAAATACAGATTCGTAGTCACCCCTGAGGACTAAGATGGAATGTCTCTTATCCAGTAAAAAGGGTCTCCGGTTCTCTATACTCACCATACGAAACACAGCATCATTAAGCTACTTTTCTACGCTGGTATTCCTGGAGAGCATCATTCTACCCCGGTAGAGTCGAACCATTCGTGCTACACAACATGCCTCTACCACGTAGTTCTTTTTGTTTTGTTTGTACTAAGGAAAATCAAAATCTCAATGTAGTCTAAATAATAACATTAAGGATTTACTTTCTGTTCTGGAACACTTGGGGTGAAAAAATTTCTCTAAATTTATATTGTATCATCTAATAAAAATTGTTGAAGAAGATATCGTGTAACATACGTACAAAAATAAGGTGTGCAGGTAGACGTGAAACCTTTAGTAAAACACTGAATACTGTATTCTATCTTATTCTCTCTAAAGCTAAATCCTATAAATGTACACGTTTCTCTCTTTTTTTAGTGTCGCTTTTTCGATTCATTGTTTTTCAAATTTAGCAGGGATGGGAGATATGATAAGGATATAGAACGACGAGTGAACGCAGGAAACAGAGTAAATGGAGCCCTGCACTCTATTGTGAAGAGTCAAAATGTGTCAAAAAAGGCACGTATGGCAATTCACAATGCTGTGTTGGTCCCTACTTTAACGTATGGTAGTGAAAGTTGGGTATGGCAGAAGAAGCACGAGAGTAGAATAAATGCAGTAGAAATGAGGTCGTTAAGGAGTATGTTAGGGCTGAATCTGAATGACAGGGTGAAAAATTGTGTGATAAGAGAAGAGTGTGGTTTGCAAGATGATGTTGTGACCAGGATTAAGAAAGGAATGCTTCGGTGGTTTGGTCATGTGGAAAGAATGGATGAGGAAAGAGTGACAAAGAAAATTTATGTTGCAGAAGTGAATGGCAGAGTCGGAAAGGGACGTCCTAGGCGAAAATTTATCGACCAAATTGGCGATTTATTGAAAACGGGCCAAATTAGGAGTACCCTTAACCGACGAGCATGCATGCGTAGGTGTATGGATGTGAAGGAGGCGAGAGAGGTGTGTCAGGATCGTGCCAAATGGAAGTCTGTAGTCTCTGCCTACCCCTCTGGGTGACAGGCGTGAGTGTTTATGATTATGAGTGTTTATGATGTTTTTCAAATCACAACAATTCTAGAGAAGATTAATCTTTAAAAACAACGTACAGTAGAAATGTACCGTCACCTTTACAGACCATTAAATGTCAATTTCTGAACAAAAGCTTCTCCAATAGACTGTCCCATGGATCGCCATAGAGTCCACGCTAAGCAGGCAGCCTGTCAACATCAGATTTTTATATTTTAGTTATTATTAGAAAGACGCTACCGGTTATATCTAGGTTCGTTTCCCTCTGTCACCTGTTACGACACCCACGGGACGATATGGGATAGTAGATATTCTTAACACCATCACTACACAGTCAAATACTACACCTCCTCTTTTTAAGGCAGTAAGCTGTGTCATTAACATATAAAATAGTGTTGCTATTTTGATTTTTTGTGCTGCTACATGATATTGTCTACTAACTGCGGCAAAACTGTAAAGCTACTGCAATGCAATTAATCACTGAACCAGTTCAACTTCTGTCCATCAATCTCTACAGAGTATTTTCCTCAGAACAAGTATTTGTATGGCTTGCAAATAATTGTTCTGAGTCTGGATGTTTGTGTATGTGCAAAATATGTATGTAAACTGCCTCTATAAAACAGGAGAATGTCCTATTGTATAGGTAACGTTGTACACATAACATAATAATACATTTTAATCCTTTACACGTTCCCTGAATCATATATAACCATTTCAATTGTTTTACTATTTTGTCTGTTTTGAGTACAGAGAAGTTGTTCATATAATCAAAGGCAACAAATTTTAAAAATGGGTATTTATGCCTAAATACCATGCAAATAAACCCTTGAGCTTAACAGAAGCCAGTTATTTCAATATTACAGACAGAGACTAGCAGATATCAAGCAGTGTATCGGTCATGATTTCTCGCACCTTCGGGGTTGTCCACACTAGCCATTCTGGGCACTTTACACCAGGCTTAAATTGGATTGTGGTATCGCCATTGAATTCTGTTTATATATATTGAATAAGGTGCCAAACGAGCACATAGTCCACCTGATGGTAAGTGGATGCTGTAGGCCATAAACATCTACAGCCGTTCTCGATTAAGATTCAGATGAAGATGCCATTTTACCCCTCAGGACTAAGACGGAATACCAGAATAAGATGAATTGCCAGTGAAAAGGGTCTCCAATTTTATATACTCATCATTCGAAACACAGCAGCCATAGGCTGCTATTTTACGCTGGATATTGTGTGATAGATTCTTTACGTCACCATTAAATTTGTTAGTGTAGATATACATATATTAATATACACTTTAAAATGACTACAAATTTTCTTGTGAATAAAATTTGTAAGACGCTAGTAAAGGAAGCTAATAACGTTGTAAGCGATTGGACACTGACGGTGAAAAGATTCAACTTTTCATCGCAAAACTTACCTTACAGAGCTTCAGGAGCGTTCATAATAAAGAATAATAACGAAGTATGAATACATGTGCGCGTGTATAATAATTATATTTTCTTATAATTGTTAAAGAAATTAAAAGTTTCATGGTTTCCATTGTCTGATATTTTCTTCATGTTTTTTTTATATAGAGGAGGGTCACAGGCGATCACACAGTCCACCTGATAGTAAATAGAGGCTGTGACCCTTAGACAAAATTTAGATACATTGTTATCCCCGAGGACTAAGACAGAATACGTCGTTTCCAGTAAAAATAGTCACCAGTTCTCTACACTCAGCATACAAAACACGGGGTAATTAGGCTGCTATTTTACCCTGGTATTCTGTGAAAGTGTGGTTTCACCACGTTTTAACCGACCCATTCGTACTACAACTATAATATAACTAAAGCGTGACTATACCACGTATTTTTCCATAAGTCTGTAAAACTTTACTGACCACTCCAGTTTTAGGAAGGATTTGCCTTAAGAGTCTCACTTAAAAAGAAGTTTCGCACCCTTTACGCTTTCTCCCTTTATTGATCTCAGTATTTACCCCTGGCATAAACAAGGTGATGTGCCATCATCTTCAGAAATCCAAAGGATTTTCTCGTATTTTGCCTCTTAGGAATCCACATGACGAAAGTAGAGGTTGGAGGGTGTATTAATCTTTACTACTGAACTATTCAAAATATTACTGATATGTAGATCAGTTTATTGTTAAAGAAAACTATTTTTTACGGATTTAATTCTACTTATATTTAATTCCCGATATTTCGAGTGCTTTGCAGCACTCATGATCGCGGAGGATTAAGGTGATTGACATTCTGATATCAATGTTACCCCGAAGTATGAAGGTACTTCGGGGTAACATTGATACTGTGGGATGAACATTGATTTTTAATTATTGCATTTGGTCCGATCTACGAAGAATGAACTTAATGTGTCTTGAAGTCTTGCAAGGGTATGCTTTAGGTTTTGTTTTAATTTTATTAATTACAGAACCCCCAGAGTGTGGTATTATATAGCCCCTTTTATTTTAAAATTAGTTTTTTTTTTTAATTTAATATTTCTAGTATCAGGTCAGGAATATATGTCCTTTCGTAAGAATTTATGGTCTATCTAATCTGATGTACTTTATTAAATGTGTAGTGATCTACGAGTAATTTTAAAATTAAATGAACAGAAAATTGATAGAACTTGATTAAACACGTCCCCATTTTTATTTATAAAATGTAAGTGACAAACAAACGTACAGTCCATCTCATTGTAAATTGCTGCTACAGCCAATGAGCATCTGCTACCTTTAGTTTATGTAATATATTTAAACAAAAAAGGCTACAGATGCATGTCTTCCAGACATTGTTTGTCGAGTAATCATAAACAAGATTTAGATTTGCGTTGTCGCAAACAAGATCGGTGATCATGAGGTCTCGGGTTCTGAATCAAGGGTCAGACCAACATCGGTTGTTGGGTTTTTAGTTACAGCCTTGAAAAAGGAAGTTGGTGTTTTTTCACTACCGTGCCTATCGTAGTGTTCTATCGGACTTTGAGAGTAAGGGAATAGAGACAATATATAACCCGTTCTGCGGAATGGCTAGTCTCCGACGAGTAATAACCGAAGTTCAGTCTGGAGGACATCATTATTTATCTTTCAGACCGAAATACGTAAGGGTGTGGTAAGTTACCACTGGTAACGGCCTGGACAGAATCCTATTCAGAAAAGGAATCCTACTACTACTACTATCAGTATTTTCATGGAAAAATAATATTTTAGTGTCTCTGTAAGTGAAAAATGCATTACAGTACAGTACATCATCGTAGAATAATAATTGAATTTTATCTGTTGAAAACCGGCATTCCATTTTACAACCAGATTTAATTTTTCGGAGTGTTTCTTTATGAGGTCACTAGTTGTTTTTAGTGTTCTATTTGTTGGGTCGTTTTTAACTATGGTCAGTTTTGATGTGCAGTCATTGTTTATATGCTTACCTGTTGAAGACTGCATCTCAATTGTAACTAGAAGGCTGGAAGAAAACAACATGCCCGTAGAATATGCAGTATTACTCAGACACTGCCTTACATTGCTACATTTTACATTGTTACATGGCTACCTATTGTGGAAGAGGAGTTCTACAAGCAAGTAGATGGTGTGGCGATGGGCTCACCTGTATCTCCCATTGTCGCCGACATATCCATGGAAGACTTTGAGAAGAAAGCCCTGCTTACTTCTCCCATAAATCCAAGATTCTACAAGCGGTACGTAGACAACACTTTCACAATTCTACCTTTAGATAAAGTAACTGCATTTTTAGACGATCTTAACTCTATAAATTCTAAAATTCAGTTCACAATGGAGTTAGAGACAAACAATTCCTTAGCTTTTCTAGATGTGTAAGTAATTCGGAATCCTGATAACACCTTGAGCCATACTGTGTATAGAAAAGTGACCCATACAGATAAATATTTAAACGGTGATTCTCACCACCATCCTTCACAGTTAGCTACCGTGGCTAAATCTTTGTTTCAGAGAGCACGAGGGATCTATGACAGTAAACACCTGGCTGCCGAGCTCCAACACGTCAAGCAAGTTTTGCATGACAACAAGCTTCGGGTCCCGCGCCTACGTCACAGAGAACGAGTGAAACCGGCCACAGTCGAGCGAATACCTGCTGTACTGCCATATGTTAGAGGAGTCACTGACAAGATTGGCTACATCTTGAAGGGCGCTTCCATCAAAACACACTTCAAGCCGCCGAAGAAGATTGGTCAGTTTTTAATGTCAGTCAAGTGTAACGTCCCTCTGCAAGATGCAGGAGTGTACAAGCTTGATTGTGAATGTGGTCTCTCCTACATAGGACAAACTAAAAGATCAATTAAAACCCACGTTAAAGAACATATAGCTGATGTGAAGAATCGACGCTCCGAGAAGTCTGCAGTCTGTGAACACGTACAGGATCGCCCCCCGTCACTACATCAGATTTGATAGACCACAAATCCTCGCTAAAGAACACCGATTCCTTCCAAGGATGATTCGCGAGGCTATTGAAAAAACATTCTAATTTCAATAGAGAAGATGGCTGGGTGCTACCATCTGCTTGGGATCCTATAGTAAATTAAAGCAAAGTTACAGCCTATAAACGTCCCACTGCTGGGCTCAGGCCTCCCCTCATTTCTGAGAGTGTTTAGGGCAGGGAAGTGTCCGCCGCGCTGCCCAAATGCGTGTTGACGAACTTCACATATCTTCGAAATATTTTTTTTCTTATTCCTCAGACATGTAGGTTTCCTCACGATGTTTTCCTTCACCGCCGAGCACGTGGTAAATCAGCACTTAAAATTGCAATTAACAATTTCATTGGTGGCGGCGGGGATCGAACCAGGGTTACTCGCATTCTGTTATATTTACAGCGAGCGTTAACCACTGAGCTACCACGACTACGGCATAATAAATAAAATTAAATCCCAACCCAAGCATACAACTGCAAGACTTCATGATACCATAAGTTCATACTGTGTAGATCGGAACAAATGTTAAATTTTAATCTATGGTAACCGCGGTTAACTATGACATCTGGACGTTGAACATCTCAGTCCTTCCCGTGACCATGGGCGCTGTAAAGTTCTCGAAACGTCGGGTTTTTAAAAAGTTAAATATACGCGGTAAATTCCGTAAAAACTAGTATTATTTCAATCCATAAAATAACTGCTTTTTTATTCCACTATAGGATAGGAAATTTCATATTGATTCTATAATACCAAACTTCTTCATAAAAACATAGTCTCTAAATATAAGTTTTTATGGGTTAAATTGCTTGACGGAATATAGGTAGCAGTCAAATTTGGCCGCTCGTTGTTTGAGAGGTTAACTGATGCTTATAATAAGCTTGTTGCACCCGTTACCCATTTTTCTTCATCGAAATGAGGATAAATATTAAACTGTGATATTGTTACGCGCCTAAGTCAACGTCACTAGCGCCATCTAGTGTCAGAGACGAGAGCGAGGGGAGCTTTCCAGAAAATGACATCACTAATCTTTCAACCGGCAGCGCCATCTAGTCTCGAACCGAAGAATTAAACTTCTAGAAGTTGAAACTCGAACTCTCGGTACCTTGCGCGTGTTTACGTGAATATTCTGGATAATTCGGTGCTAATTTATATTTATAGGCGCTGCAAGATGCGGTCGGTGAAGTATTGAATTTGGCGAGACATGCGAAGCTTCGGAGCGGAATAAAGTGAATCAGTGTGATTAATTGTTAGTGTTTTAAGTTTGAATTTGTGTAAAGAAAATTAAAGTGTTAATTTAGGTAATTTTGTCGGCAATTTTTATTGTCACGAACCTCAAGCTCGTAACAATATATATAACTGAATACTGATTCTGATAACGCGGTTTCTGTGATAAAGGTAAAAATAATTTAAAATTTGACCTGAATATTATTTTATACTTCTTTCAATACTATTTCTAAATAACTATCGATTTTGTAATTAATTAAATAGGAATTTGAGGGATTTTAATGCGATGAGTTAGGCCCATGTTAGTTGTGTTGTACACTTGATCATAATGTCGCTTTTCCTGCTCCTACTGAACGGTGCTGTTGTTCACACTTCATTCTCAGGATCGATCACATTTTCACAGTTCGCTTAGGACTCCTAGATCGAAGATGGCCCCTGCCTCCACAGCCGTAGCACTTTGGGCTGTATTTTTTATTGCAGTCGCAATCTGTAGCTGCTACAACCTCCCTAATGCAATGGGAACGAAGATCCTGCAGCTGCTGAGAGGTGCTGTTAGCCGCACTACCCTATCGAGTTCGATCACCTTCCCTTTCTACAGTTCACTTATGGCAGCCGGAATGAGGATAGCCCCTTTCCCACCTAGGACTGTATCCTTTATTGCGGTCTCGAACTGACATGGTGAGAATGATGATTCTGCTGCACGGCTTCCAACTCCATACTGGTTTTATTGTAACTAAATATAAAATGCTACAAGTGGCGCCATCTAGTTTAAGCTATGTTCACCTACACCTTTTGTTCAAAAATAAAGTTCATTCTGTTTTAAGATACTATTTTGCGTTTTATTAGGTTATGGGCTCAGCGCATAATTCGCGAAAGTTTTATTCCGAATTGTTTACTTTTCGTGGACTATCAGTGTACTGTTTGATATTAAAATATAAATCACGGTGGAAATTGCTCTTTTGTAGACTTATATCCTGATTGACTGTCAGCTACCTCGTGGCGTGGTGAATTTTTGCAAAATGGCTGGAAGTTACATAGTAAATGTACCTAAACTAAAAGGACGAGAAAACTATGACGAATGGGCGTTTGCAGCGGAAAATTTTCTAATGTTAAATGGTGTGGATATTTATAATCCTTAACTTCGCAAACATCATGATGTCATTATTTTTATATTTTTGTCATATCTTTGGGTTGATAGGTGCTAAATGGACCACTAAAAAATAAATAAAAAAATCTGCTGTATTTAGTTTTGTTTTTATACCGTGTATCTAATAATGCACACTGCCAAGTAGCCGGACATTTATCTTTAAAAATACATGTGCACGATAGGATACATTGCTGAGTAGGTAGTAAATAAAAATATTTTTTTGTTTTTAGAATAATTTATGTATTTACTGTTTTCAGCATATAACATCTATATCAAAATATTTTAAATCACAGTATTCAACTTATAGTAGGAACATAACTTCAACTTCTTTATTATAATTGACTTTTTGACCACCATAGTCACACAGTTATCACACACATATAGCTAATTACAAAATAGAAATAATAAAGCACAATAATATAACAATATTATATAACAACATCATTATGTAACGCAGTCTTATAATCTATGAGATCAATCAGTAAATTTAAATATAAAAAACACATGAAAATAAAAAATGCAAGTGCTAAAACTAATAAGTTGGTCATAAGTACTACCAAATTACTATTTTAGATAATTACATTATTTATGGTGCTAATTATAAAAACAATTACGATCTTCAACTAAACAAATCCTCACTTGGCATTTATTACATATAAATTTAGTTTGACCCTTAACACAAAGCTTACGTCGCCCTTTGGATGTAAATGACGGCATGTGACCCACTTGATCATCTCCATCTGAGTTTCAGAAGTCACGAATTTTTTTATCTCTTTTTCGTACCATGAACAACAGATGCGCGATAGCTGACAGCCTCACTACTATGGACCAACCATGGTAGTGAGGCTGTCAGCTATCGCGCATCTGAATTCCTTGAGCTTCATAGGTTTTGGACATTTAGTTTCACGTCGATACATGAGCCAAGCGTTGTACACATAGCATGATATACATGTCAAGCATTTGTGAGTATAGAGGTATGTACCATATATGCGCTCTCATTCCCGTGCGATAAAGCGCGATCAGCATGTCCGCAAGGTGGACATGCTGATCGCGTGTGGGCATTGTATTACCGAACTATATTTGGACAGGGCACTGGCTCTTTGCGCTTCTTATCTTTATTGTACCTTAATACATGTACAACTGGATGAGCATCAACATACGAACTAGCCACAGTAAAACATTTATTATCTAACCATTTGACCACAGATACTTTTCTTTCATTGGAAGTAATTTGCGAAAAAGCTCCGCGGCCTCGTTTTTTCAAAATTTTATCAGAAGGAAGTTTTTCTTCTCCTCCAAGCAAACGATTTGGTCTCACTGTTCCCAAGGAAAATATCCCGTACTCATTTCTCAGGTGATAAACTAATTCTATATACGTAAAAAAATTATCGAAATAAATCACTTTACAAGCAGGCTCTTTGATTGTCTTGCTCAAAGCTATGACAACTTTAGCTGCAAATCCCATACTGTTTTCTTCTTCATTGAATTGATGAAAATTATCTTCTCCCCCCATAAAGCAATAAATATACACCATTCCACGTATTCCTGCTCTAACGAATATTTTAAAACCCCATCTTCGAGGCTTATTTTTGATGTACTGTTTGCGGCTACCAGCTCTTGTACCCTTATACGGCACCATCATTTTGTCCACACTGAACCGGTCTTCTACTTCAATATTAATGCAATTTTGGCGAATTTTTTCTACCAATGGTCTAATTTTATAATAACGATCCCCATCGTCACCTAACGCGTCCACAAAATGCAAATATCGTCGGACCAGTTGAAATCTTTTCAGTGTCATATCTGCTACTTTACTGTATCTGAGAGTTTTAGACCAATAATCCTTATAAGCTGGAAAACGTACGACACCCATTAAGATATTAATAGCAATAAAATCTTTTACTTCATCCAAAGTCAAATTCGTGGGCGTGCCCTTTATTTGCATATGATATAAATTACTTTCTCAAACTATCAATTCAAATATATCCTCTGAAAAAAATAGTTTAAAATATTTCAATGGTGATTTTGTTTCAGAAGGTTTGTTGAATATTTTGTCACTAATTTCAGCAGTGTATTTAAATTTTGCGGTTGTCCACTTAACTTCGAGCTTTTTTTTCTTAATTACAGTCTTTTTGACTAGATAAACTCTTTTACTGGATCGAGTAGCATTTGATGGTGATGGTACGGATAATATATGTGTAGAGCTATTGGCTATTGAAGAGATCGGTGAAGGTGTCGCTGGGACTATTACATTGGTTGGAGAAGCAGCAATACTGGACGCAAACAAATTATTCAACAAACTCACGTGCCTTGTAACATCCGTCGTATTTTGGGCCGGGACTAATACCTCCCTGTAATCGTCTTCGCTTTCCGACAATACGTGCAGATTTTCGAGTGATGGTGGCAACGAAGGTGGAATCGAGCTCTCATCTTTGTCAGAAGCATGTCCAGTTATTTAACCATCCGATGAGTCACTGCTCTCAATATCCGATCTTGTTCCTGGTTTTGGGACCAACCCCAATATTCTTTGAGCCCTCGTTCCAGCCTAAAAATTAAACAAACCAATATATACTGATAAATAAATACGATTTCAATAACCTTTCGTACTTGGTAAAGTATCTAAAAATGCACACAGTTAAATGTACACTCTCGTGTTGTAAGTTTGGCAATGTGTCCTATAATGCACACTCCAAAAGTATGGTCATAGTATAGGACCTTGGCGATGTGCATTTGTAGATACATGAATATTGACAGTAATATTTAAGATAGAAAATTTTAAATAATATTTTATATTTTTTTTTGCATAACCAAAAGGATATACATTCATTTACATAATCAGCGTATATATCTGTCGTAACAACTATATTTTACTAGGATTTTAATCGATTCTTACCTTATAACTCGAAGACGCACGCGCATGCGCCGCCATTTTGCGATCTACTAACTTCAAATGTTGCCAGACGTAATAAGTATATTTTTTACTGCCGAATAGAAGGATTCCATAAACTAAATAGAACATAATTTTAGCCTTAATCTGCTGAAATACTCAATATTTTTTAAAGATTATGTGTATTATTAGATACGTTACCAAGTTAAGGGATAAACAGGAATCGACTAATGAAAGTTCTGTTGAAGAAAAAAAGGCAAAATCAAAACTCATCATGACAATCGATTCATCCATTTATGTTCACATCAAAAATGAGCAAACAGTTCAAGGTGTGTGGAAACTCTTGAAGTGTCTTTATGACGATTCTGATTTTACGCGTCGCATCAGCCTACTACGTCAGCTAATTTCTATTCGATTGGAAGATTGTGAATCAATGGGTACATACATTACACAAATGGTGGATAACGCACAGAAACTAAAAGGTACCGGTTTTCAGATTACCGACGAGTGGATTGTCTCGTTGCTAATGGCGGGGCTAACAGAAAATTCGCTCCTATGATAATGGCCATAGAACACTCCGGCATGGTTATCAGTACAGACATTATCAAGTCGAAGTTATCAGACATGACTTCGGAAATTGATAAAACGGAACGAGCAACGTCTTTTTGTCGAAAAGTTGGCAACACCGTAGCAAGAAAGCCAACATCAAAGCGGATACACAAAAATCGAAAATGGCTTCTTTGAAATCTGTAAAAATGTTACGCTGTTACAAATGTAAACAACTCGGTCATTATATGAATAAATGCCCGAATAGTCTAAATAAAAGTGAAACAAATGCTTTCAGTGCTATATTTATGAACAGTACTTTTCAAAAATCTGATTGGTATAAAGATTCCGGAGCAAGCTCGCATATGATCACAGATAAGATTTGTTTAGAAAATGTCACACTCGGGCACAAAGTAAAGGAGATAGTAGCAAACAAGGAAACAGTACCAGTTATATGCTCAGGAAATACAATGATTAGCACCATAGTTGATAATTCAGAGTTCGACATTATAGTTTAGGACGTGTTATGTGTATGTGTTCTTAATTTGTTATCAGTAAGTCAACTTATTCGAAAGTTAGTTTTGAAAAAGAAGTTTGCTATATACGCAATAGACAAAATATACAGATTGGGAAAGCAAATTTGGTGAATGGAGTGTACAAATTGAATATCAAGTCAGGAAGTTTGGTGGCGTGCTCAGCTACAACAATGACAAGTGAGATATGGCACCGTAGACTAGGACACATTAATAGCAAGGACCTGAATGCTATGAGGAATGGCGCTGTAGAGGGAATATGGTACATTGATAAAGCAGAAATTAATAAATCTAACTGCATCACAAGCTGTGAAGGTAAGCAGGCAAGATTAGCTTTTTCACACAAAAGCAAAAGGTGTGAAAATGTGCTTGAAATTGTTCATGCAGAACTTTGTGGGCCAATGGAACAGGTCTCTTTGGGTCAAGCAAGATATTTTTTGGTTTTTGTTGACGATTACAGTAGAATGGCTTTTGTCTACTTTCTCAAGGCCAAAAATCAAGATTTAAAGTATTTCAAGGAGTTTAAAATTATTGCTGAAACATAGAAAAGAAAAGAAATTGAACGTTTTAAGAACAGATAATGGTGGGGAGTTTTGCTCTGCGGAATTTGTTGACTACTTAAAGAAAAATGTAATAGTGCATCAAATAATAAACCCGTATACACCAGAACAAAATGGTCTTTGCGAACGGCTAAATAGAACAGTTGTGGAGAGAGCTCCATGTCTTCTGTTTGAAGCAAATCTTGATAAAAGATTTTGGGCAGAAGCAGTCAATACTGCCGTCTATTTACAGAATAGAACGCTAGTTTCGCGTCTACAAAAACACCATATGAACTATGGAATAACAAAAAACCAGATCTCAGCCACGTTAGGATATTCGGAAGTCGTGCAATGGTCCATGTTCCTAAAGCGAAGAGAACTAAATGGGATAAAAAATCTGAAGAATATATCATGATCGGTTATTCCGAAAATACCAAGTGCTACAGACTATATAATCCAAGGACAAAGAGTATTACTACTAGCAGAGACGTTTTCATTATGGAGAAAAAGAACTCGGATATAATACAAGCAGTGGTGGAAGACACCAAAGATATTGAGCCAACTATTGAAGATGAAGATGAGCAAGATACCACTCCGAGCCTAGAAGAAGATAGTTTAATCACTGAACAGGATGATACTTACATACCCGATGTGGCTACTAGCTCGACCAGCTCAGAAGAATACTGTGATAGCAGGTCTGAAAGCCTAGGACCAGAGTTTGCTGACATTGGGAAGAGAGGAAAAAGAAAACCAGACAGATACGGATATGGTAATATATGTAAAATTGATGAGGGCTTGAATGAGAACAATTTCACATATGAGGAGGTAATGAGTGGACCTGAACGAGAGCAGTGGTGCAACGCCATGGAGGAAGAGCTCAAACCCTTTGAAGAAAACGAAGCTTGGGAGTTAGTAAACAAACCAAGTGATGCTAAGGTGGTACAGTGCAAGTGGGTGTATAAAAGGAAAATAAACATTGATAACACAGTGCGATATAGAGCAAAATTAGTTGCAAAAGGTTTCACACAACGTGAGGGCATAGACTATAAAGAAACTTTTTCACCCGTGCTTAATATTCCACTTTGAAATTGTTATTTGCTTTATGTGTTAAATTAGATCTTAGCATATCCCATTTATACGTAGCCACAGCATTTTAAATGGCCACTTAGATGAGATTGTTTATATTCAGTTACCTCAGAATTTCAAATGTGATATGGATCAAAATAAAGTTTTAAAATTAAAAAGAACCATATATGGGCTAAAGCAGTCAGCTAGGGCCTGTTATAAGTAGGTGGATGGCTGTTTACAAAAGTTGGGCTGTAAAAAGTCGTTGTATGAACATTGTTAATTTATAAAATCATTTGAAAATGTTAAAACATGTGTGGCTTTATTTATCGACGACTTTTCATATTTTCTAACTGTAATAAAGAAGTGAAATATTTAAAATGTCAATTAAGCAAAAGATTTAAATAAAAAGATCTAGGTCAGTTAAGACAGTGTCTAGGTATGGATATTAAGATACAAAAAGATTGTATTTCTATTAGTCAAGAAAGTTTTATTGATAAATTATTGTATAAATTTGGTCTGGAAAACTGTTAAAATGTAGAAACCCCTATGGAAATTAATTTGAAATTGGAAAAAAGAAAAAATTTAAATTCCAAATTTCCTTATCAACAGCTGATAGAGAGCTTAATGTATCTCTCAGTTTTGACTAGACCCGATATCTCGTATTGTATTAGTTATTTAAGTCAGTTTAATAACTGTAATACAGAAACACACTGGAAACATGCTAAAAGAGTTTTAAAATATTTGAGTTGTACAAAGTCATTTGATTTAAAATATGTTTAAGATAATTTAGATTTAATTGGTTTCGCTGATGCTGATTGGGCATCTTACAATTTAGATAGAAGATCTTATACAGGATATTGTTTTGTATACTCAGGTTGTCTAGTATCTCATGAAAGTAGAAAACAACAGACACCGAAGCCGCATATATGGCTGTGTCCGAAGCAAGCAAAGAGGCAATTTTCTTGAAAAATCCATTATGTGAATTAACTAACAGACAAAATAATATGCTTATTCTGATTTATAATGACAGCCAAAGTGCTCTAAAACTTACTGAAAATTCTGTATATCATAGATATAGCAAACATATAGATATAAAATTTCATTTTATATGGGAAGCAGTTTATAATAAATTTATAAAATTAGAATATTTAAAGAGTTCTGAAATGCCACCTGACTTATTGACTAAAAGTCTGTCTAAAAATAAACATTATTATTTTATGAATAAGATGGGCGTTGTAGCATTACACAAGCAATAATTATACTTATTACATTGTTTTGTTTAATAAGTGTTTTTAGATTATTTAGTTAAGTTGTAGTAATGGTTTTATTGTAACTAAATATAAAATGCTACAAGTGGCGCCATCTAGTTTAAGCTATGTTCACTAACAACTTTGTTTCAAAAATAAAGTTCAGTCTGTTTCAAGCTACTATCTGTGCGTTTTATTACTCCAGTGCATGAGCCAAGCCATCATTAAGCGTCCTTAAGTGCTTTAGCTTCCAGAACAGTTAAGGCTTCGTCGATTTGGTGGGTGTAGTCAAGGCTTGATCTTTTTACAGCCGTTCGCCTCCATTGCAGCCTTAAACTGGATTTTGTAGGCCGACTAGAAAGAAGTCCCGTCGAACGGCGGCACTTTGAATCCACGTAGCGAAGGTATCGTAGCTACCATGAGAGTTTTTATTTCATCCTTAAGTTTGAGGTCGTCTAGCGTTTTCTTCATGTCAGCCATCACGTTGTCCACCTGATTGCTCACAAGGTCGATTCGGGTTTCAGCTTCCAACAGGTGGTTGTCTTGTTAAGCAACCCTGTCCTTCAACGCCCTTATCTCTTTCGCGAAGGTAGCGTGTAGGTCCTTAAAGAGCATGTGCTCTTCAAACCGATGGACCTGTTCTTCCTGTTGGCGGGCATGTTCCTCCTCTCCGTACTACAGCTGCTCTTAAAACCGACGGCCCATTTTCTTCTGTAGGCGGGTCTGCTCCTGCATCATCCTCACCAGAGCACCTAAGTCAGGTGCTGCAGATGCGGGAGTTTCTCACAAAAGTCTACGACGTTGCACAACCAAATCCTTTCTGGTCCGTCTCCAGCCGGCGTTGAGTTCGGATACGGATATCCTCCTTGTCGTGCTTAGATGAAAACGACATGATTTTATCTGATTTTGTCCCACTTCTGACACCAATTGTTACAAGCTTAGGATTCAAGTTCAATTGTAAATATATATATATATATATATATATATATATATATATATATATATATATATATATACATACATAAACACTCACGCCTGTCACCCAAAGGGGTAGGCAGAGACTACGGACATCCATTTGGCACGATCCTGACATACCTCTTTCGCCTCCTTTACATACATATATCTACGCATACATGCTTTCGTCGGTTAAGGGTAATTCTAACGTGGCCCATTTTCAAAATATCGCCAATTTGGTCGATAAACTTTTTCTAGGGCGTCCCTTCCCGACTCGGCCGTTCACATCTGCCATATAAATTTGCTTTGTCACTCTTTCCTCATTCATTCTTTCTACATGACCAAACCACCGAAGCATTCCTTTCTTAATCCTGGTCACAACATCATCTTGCACACCACATTTATCTCTTATCACGCAATTTCTCACCCTGTCATTCAGATTCAACCCTAGCATATTCCTTAAAGACCGCATTTCTACAGCATTTATTCTACTTTCGTGCTTCTTCTGCCACACCCAGCTTTCACTACCATACATTAAAGTAGGGACTAACACAGCATTACGAATTACCATACGTGCTTTTTATGACACATTCTGGTTCTTCACAATAGAGTGTAGTGCCCCATTCACTTTATTCCCTGCATTTACTCGTCGTTCTATATCCCTATCATATCTGCCATCCCTGCTAAATACACATTCCAAATACACAAACTCATCCACTTGCTCAATTAACTCTCCTTCTATTCTTATTTCACATGCCGTTTTGCTTTCTTCTCTTTCAAAAACCATCACTTTCGTCTTACTTGCGTTCACTTTCATTCCCCTTTCTTTTAATTCCCAGTTCATTAATGTAACCATCATTTGCAACTCAGCCGCCGATGACGCAAATATGACTTGATCATCGGCATACAAAAGGCATTTGACGGTTAACTCGCCCATTCTTAACCCACATTCTTCATCTTTCAAAGTTTGCAAACACCTGTCCATAAATAGGTTGAACAGCCAAGGGGAAGCTACACAGCCCTGTCTGAAACCTTTTTGGATGCCAAATCAGTCCGAGTAGACCCCATTGATCCTGACACAAGCACTAGAGTCCCTATAAAGAGACCTTAATGCCTGTATCAAACCAGCGCTCAACCCATATGAGTTCAGTGTTTGCCATAACACATTCCTGTTCACTCTGTCATAAGCCTTTTCCAAGTCCATGAACGCACAAAAAACTTTCTGGTTTTTGGCCAAAAACTTCTCCGCCATCATGCGCATGGAAAAGACTTGATCTTTACACCCCATTCCCTTTCTAAAACTCGCTTGCACATCCCAAATTTTTCCATCAGTTTCTTTCATAACTCTTTCAATTAACACCTTAGCATACAGTTTACCCACAATACTAAGCAAGCTGATACCACGGTAGTTTTTGCAGTCCTGCTGTGACCCTTTTCCTTTATATATTGGTACTATAACTGCTTTACACCAGTCATCCGGTACCCGTTTTAATTCCCAACATAAATTAAACAAAGTGTACAGCAGGCCTGCCACCACTCCCTCTCCAGCCCTTAGCATCTTGAGTGATACTCTATCATATCCAGCTGCCTTACCTGCTTTCATGCTTTTCATTGCTTTCATTATTTCATCTACACTTATCTCCATACCTTTTTCCACTTCTTTCGGAATTTCTAGTTCATTGAATTCAGACGACTCTTCACTCATAAACATGCTTTCAAAGTATTCCTTCCATCTGTTTAAATTCGAAACTTCATCATTCCGAATACATCCATTATCGTCTCTTATAGCATTAATTATAGGCTGTTTTGTATTTCCCCTGGCAGTTCTTACGAGTTTCCAGAACATTTTTATGTTAGCCTGGAAATTATCAGATATCCTTCTATCATTCTTATCCGTTCTTTCTTTCTTTTTCCTTTCAACAACTTCTTTTACACTCTTATTTAGACGTCTAAATTCTGCATTTTTCTTTCAATCTCATCATTCATACCAGAAAAAATACCAGCTTTGGTTGCTAGTAAATCTAACCATGCTTTCTTCTTAGATTCAACTTCCACCAGTACCTCATCATCCCACCACAACGTATTACTTTTCTTTTCGTTTATTCTCTTACTTACACCACATACTTCGGTGTCTACTTCCACCAAAAAAAATATATATATAGAAGATTGATGTTTAGGCTTAGGATGTTTAGGCCAAATCGTAACAACTTAAAACTTGCGAAAACGCTCGTCTCGGGCGATAAACCTGTTTGACGGTTTGGGCCGGCGGGCATTCGTTTTGCGGGCTGTGGCCGTGCCAATTAGTCTGGAACAATCAATTGTCCGCGACGGCCGTGTCAGTTAGATGTCGGGAAGTTACGTTAGAATCGTTAGGTCGCGTTAAGACCACACCCTTTGCGTTGTCTTATTTTGTTCGTATACGTGACGACGAGGCTTTCCTTGAGTTTGAGTGATTAATTTAACTTCGATTGCCATTAATTTGCGTCGAAGAGTTCCTTGTGTGGTATTTTAATATCGTACGAAGGAATTTTTGCTTGGTCGGGTGGATCGCTAAAACTTTGTGACCCGGAAGGAGATCGCGTTCCTCTTCGATTATAGTTTTGAGCTAAGTGACGTTAGACTTGAGTTTAGATAAAGGTTTAGGTGAAGCCCACCGGAGTGATTGCAACTTGTGGAGCAGGGCAACGCATGTGGGTCTGCTGGCCGATTACATCGGTGACGTCAGGTTATTACACACCTTCTTACACCACTCACACCTACACGACACGACACGACCTTGTGGTCGACCCTACCTCCAGAACTCGGTAAGTTTGTGTTTGCTTATCCAGTCATTACATAATAATTATCCATAGACCATTTGGGCCCAAACCCTCTGGTTTCCCGTCGAGTTGGGCCTTAGCCCAGTCGACTTCTGTCGACTGGCCTGAGCTGGGCTAAACACGCATGCATCCTTACCCCTGCGGACTAAGTTAAAGTTCTTACCCACTCTCCGTACTTAACACAAAAGCACCGAACAGCCGCTTACCGCTGGTATTCTGTAAAAACGTGGTCCTTTCCCGGTCGAACGGACCTATTTCGTGTTACAAGATATATATGCAAGTATTGGTAAATAATAACTAATTTCTTGATGTATAATTACTACCAAATCATCCTCATCATCATTACAGCTCTTCACAAGTCTACTGCTGAATTATATAATAATGAAGCTCTAAATGAACAAACATAATTCTAAAATAATAACAACGATAAATTTGTATAGGATTAATAAAATCACAACAAATATGAAGTGTTAATAATAGAAAAGAGTGCAGTAGCATAACGAAAGGGGACGTTGATAATAATTGCGGTGAGTGTTTCCGCTCCCATACACTTTTCTCTTAGAGTGCTTTATTACTCTTTATGTATGCTCTCTGTAGTGATGAAAGAGTGAGCTTTAATCACGTTTTATCTTATTTTGTCACCTTACTATTCGACAAGACAATGGAAAGGAGTAATCCGGATTTTTTAATTGGAAGCGAACACTGTTTACTTAGTTATAAAATGAACTACATAGTTTATATATAAAATGAAATAACATGAAACCAATCATGTCAGCGCTGAGCATAGTTGCAGAGTAGTCATTCTCTCATTTTTTTAAAATTTACAATTATATGATTTAATTTCTCCCCCCCCCCCCACTTTTCACAATCGATCAACCAGGCATTTAGCGGGCCTTTACACCTTTTGTTATCAATATTTCGCGCATTAGAACCAAGCGGGTTGCTTTGTCTTTCGTAATGCACATAGCAAAGTAGTGGAATGATTAGCTGGCGTATGTCTTTCCCTCCGATTACAATTACTATCACCACTCACCATCAGGTGAGACTGTAGTCAGACTGTAGTCAGCCTGTTCCCAGCAGTGGAAAGTTTAAAGGTTGTAACGGTTTTGGTAAGCCTTATATCTCAGTCCTGGTTCCTTAGCCTCTTATGAAGAATGTATGCTGAATGTGTGCTATTTTTTTAAGGACCTTATATTTGTTACCATATGTGTACTAATATATGCACGTATTTCAAAATTTTTGTATTATCATGTCATGGTAACAGAGTACCAGTTTGACGTTTGTATTTTAATCTTACAGAAAATCAGCATAACATAGAATGCTAGATGCTGTATTCCAAATAATGAGTCTGACTCAGTCGTCACGAGTAACAACGTATATGCATTTTGATTCTTAACTAAAGGTAAACGTCGATTTCTATAGGCCATAACATTCACGTACCGTTAGGTGGAATCTATGTTCTTTTGTTACTTTTATTCTGTGAATATTATCTTATTCATATGTGAAGTAGCAGCTCATAAATGTCCCACTGTTGGGCACAGGTTTCTTTACTTTATTGGAAATTGTAATTTGTTAACTGGCGGGTTTACGTTGTCTCAAAATATTTTTTTTAATGACAGGCTTTTATGATTATTATAATAATCAGACCATCTTCATCTTCGTTATCGTTGTCATTATCGCTATTAATACTTTCGTAATATTTTGAAATATTTTATACTTTTTAATAATAGACGACACCACTTTAAGAATCCACGTTAATTGAACCAGCAATAAAGCAAGAGAAATTTATATCGAAGGCAAGAAAGGAATTATGGCGACAAAGTAATTACTTCTATCCACTCGACAAACATAATTCTCAGTAAGTATGTGAAAAATTTTCTCATATAACGGGAATGAATAAAACTGGCAATAATGCATTATATAATATAAATAATATTTATTTTAATATTTTACGTCAATGACACTAATACTAATTTAGTGAAGAACTTACGACTATTTATTGTTATTGTATTTTTTAGTAAACAATCCGAACCCGGAGTTTCATGGCTTGATTACTGAGGTGATTATAACAACTAATCAGAGCAGAGATTCGCTGGTTAAGCGCCTCGAATGGAGTCGTGTAGTTCATCGGGGACAATATGTATAAATTGTAATGAATCTCTATTTTAGCCAACACTCTATCCCAGCGCCATAACAAAGATTATAAGCTCAAAAAGTAATTTAAATATTAAAAAACATAAAGTTATTATGTATTGTGATTACATAGGTAAAATTTTGGGCATGATGTTAAATAACCATTTAAAAGGACAACTAATTAGTAATTATAGTACGTCTAGAGCATCCTTTAGTCATGTAATGAATATAGTTTTAACTGGTAAGTTTTGTCCTAATAGCACATTAATAATTCTTGTGCAATGTAGACAAAATCAAATATTAAAATATATTGACTACCTCAACACTTTAAATGTACCTAAAATTATCTTGTTTACATTGCCTTACTTACAGGGTTGCCCACAGGAAAATAAAATAAGATACGATTTAAATTTGTTAATGAATAATTTTTCATTTGTCAATTATTTCATTTTGACATTGAAATGTATTAATTATACTAATGGAATTAATTTCATCTTCATCATCACTACAGCCCTCCATATGTCCATTAAAGAAAATAGGCCTCCCCCAAAAAATACCAAAAAGCATGGTCCTGAGTCACTTGCATCCATCGATTTCCTGCATGTCTTACCAGGTCGTTACTCCAACTGGTGAGGGTCACCCTACACTACGCCTACTGGTAGCTGACTGCCACTCGAAAACTTTTTTTTAGTTGTCGGTTCTTCGAGCTACATGGCCGGCCCATTGCCACTTCAACTTATTAATACGTTGGGATATGACTCTAGTTCCATTGCGGATATCCTTATTTCTAAGTTTATCACGCGGAGAAACCTCACATAGCCCTCTCCATAGCTTTCTCAGCGGCCTTGAGCGTCTTCATATGTCCAGTAGTGAAGGACGACATCTCAGATCCATAAGTCATTACTGGCAACATGCACTTTTTGTCAATCTAGTTTTCAGGTTTTGATGTATACCTGACGAGATGTGTCGTAATTTCCCGAATGCTGCCCAGCCGAATTGAATCCATCAATTGACCTCTCAGTCGAAATAGGACTATTTGCACCAGGTTAACGTACTCGTCATATTGCCGTGTAGTGACGGTTAAGAATATCCACTACCCCATATATTCCCATGGGTATCGTAAAAGGCGACAGAGGGAGACAGGCAGGAGATGGACAGCAGCGTCTTCCTGATAACAGCAACCATATAACAAAAAAATTCGATTGCCAAACCGCTTGTCAAGCGTGGCAACTATGGCAATATACCCCCCATGATGAGAGTTACGAAGAGAAGGCCCCCAGTCCCCGGCAGCCCCGCTATTCCTGGCTTCGGTAGCGACCATGGTAACGGCGGGCAGGGGTGCTAAGAATCTCCAGTGGAGGTTCGGTTGCAACCTAAAACGACTCGACCTGGCAACATACAACGCACGCACTCTGAAGACTGACAAGACGATCTTAGAGCTGGAAGAAGAGATAAACAAGTTGCACTGGAATATTATAGCATTATCCGAGGTCCAAAGAGAGTGAAAGGACACGCTGATTCTCAAATCCGGCAACTTGTTTTATCACCACGAGGGCGACCATCTGTCCCCAGGAGGTGTTGGATTTATCGTCCACAAGTCTCTCGTTCACAAAGTTGTAAAGATTGGGAGTGTTTCGACGAGGGTTGCGTACCATAAACTCCGAATCACCAAACGGTTTTTGCTGAAGGTCATACAGGTTTAAGCACCAACGTCGGCACATCCTGATAAGGAAGTGGAAGAAATGTATGAAGATTTTTTACAGCCATGCAGTTCTCCTAAACCCACTATACGGTGTTAATGGGAGACTTCAACGCAAAGCTAGGTACAAGAAAGATCGGTGGGCTGAAGGTAGGGAAATTTGGGATAGCGCAATATTACCCTAGAGGCCATCAGCTGGCCAACTTCGTGGAGAAACAGGGACTCTTTATGATGAACTCTTCCTTCCAGAAGCGGCCCCACAGAAAGTGGACCTGGTCGATCTCCGACGGTTTGAAAAAAAAATGAGATTGACTTCATTATGATGACCAGACGCCAATAGCATATCGGCATATCGAAGTGTTGTAGTGTTAGTACAGAAGGGCCACGATTACAGAACCAGAGTTTGAAACCTATTCAGTTGCAAAGAGGTGTTAGACAGCGTGACGTTATATCCCCGAAACTCTTAACCTCTGCATTGGAAGACGTTTTGAAGCTACTGGGCTGGAAAGGATACGTTATTAACATCAATGGCGAGTACATCCCTCATCTTCTAATTGCCGATGATATAGTTCTTATGGCAGAATTGCTGGAGGACCTAAGCACTATGCTCAATGACCTCAATATTGTCTCGCAACGGATAGGTCTTAAGACGAACATGGACAAAACAAAGATCATGTTAAATATCCATGTCATACCTATGCTGGTAGTTATTGAGAGCACTAAGCTCGAAATTGTTGACGAGTACGATCATCATCATCATCATCATCATTACAGCCCTTCAGAAGTCCACTGCTAGAACTTAAATTAAATGGGGAGGAGCTGAGTTTTGTTTATACCGCCATTTTTCTTAGAATCACACTAGACACAAAGCTTCAATGGGGCCACATATATATTAAAACTAGCTGGCAGACTTAGAACTTAGCCTGTTTCTGCTGCATATGCTGTAAAAAAGATAAAAACTCTAACCAGCGTTGAAACAGCTAGACTAGTTTACATTAGCTATTTCCATAGCATAACGTCGTATGGTATTTTGCTATGGGCATACCCGATTAACACTAAAATTATATTTGCTTTACAGAAGAGGGATAACTTAAGAACTATTTATGTAACCACATGAACGCAATAAAATGTTTGAGTTTGAGTTTGAGGGCTATTAGAGTAATCTATAATTTAAAACGTAAGGAGTGGCTCACACAATAATTTAAGGTAATAAATATATTAACTTTGGCCTCTCAATTTATTTATGTAAATGTAATGTCCGTACACAAACATAGAAGTAGGTTTACAAAAATAAGTGATATTCATTCCATAAATACTATAAAGGGACACAAGATAGTAGTACCAGTTACTCGACTCCATCTAGTCATTAATTCATTATTGGGGCGATTTATAAGCTTTTACAACAAAATTCTAGAAAATATACAAAATTTAATCTGCACAAAATTCAAAATTTTATTAAACTATATTTGTATAAAAAGGGGTATATAATATTAAGGAATTTATGAATTATAATAATCCCTGGGAAGGTGATCACTACCAAGCTATTTCTTATTTGTTTTGTATTGTTAATTGTAACATACATGATTGTAAGCTGTTTTTAAAAAATAGTCCACCTGGATTTCTTTCTGGTTCTTCCCAGGACATAAGTTTTTTTTTTCCGATCCAGTAGTAAATAAAGAAAATGACTTTCAATAAGTATTATTTGTAATCTAGATTGAATAAAAAAAAATACGTGTGGCACTCGGTGACTGCCGCGGTAAAGCTATTGCATACCATTTTTATCAACTTATGCAATTATAATTATTTATTTATTTTATTTATGCAGTTAAGTCTTTGATATTAAATCAAGTTACACTTTTTGAGCGTGGTGACCGATAAGAAAACAATTTTTTTCTCTTATTGAATAAATGAGAAGTTAATATTGTTTAAAATATTTTTAATATCTTACAATACATGTAGTTTATTCAGGATTTTTTATCATTGAGTTAGCAGCTAGTGTACACGCATACGTCTAGTCGCACGCACACAAACACCGTGCCGAAGTCTGCCGAACTGAAACGACGTTAGACGATGCACGGCTTTCAACGCCACACCTCCGTGCCCGTCGGAGTGGGGAGCGTGAGGTTTTTTTCGTTACGGAATTTCTGGATTCGGTCCCCGCGCTCAAGGCCCGCGATAAAAGCTAGTTTCTGTAACTTTATATACTTACCTAGTTTTACAAATTTTGAAAAATTGTCCAATTGTAACTTACTAGCAATTTATTACTTTAGAATTTAATCACCTCGTTGTAGTAGGCTATTCATATAATAACGTTCTGCCAGTTTTCCTTTATGAAACATTTTCCTAACGAAGTGTGATTCGGCATTCGAGCAAGATAAGGATTATAATTTGAAAATACTTGTAATTCTGGTTCTTGACACTTGAATCTGTTGCGGCGCTATTTAATTTGTAGTGGACGACACTGCAATGTAGTGACGTTTGCTAGCAACAACCTACTGCGTTCACACTCAACAACTTATAAATAAAATAAATAATTTTAATTTTATTATTAAAGACTTGTCTTCTCTTAGACTGGCAGCCTTGACCGAAATTCGGCTTATAGGACATTATTAAGAGACAAAAATATTATAACACAATGAATTTTTGTTTGATACTTACAACTAACATCATATTTATTTTTTACGTAAATTTTAAAACCGTTGTTGAACTAACGTAGAGGAAACTAGCAATGCAAAGTGCAAAGCTGAATAAACAAGAACTTTACTAGAACAAACCCTAAGACCACTTGCGCGTATTTACCGATTGTTACATTGCAACTATACTTCTCTACTGACTTTTCAAAAATTTAATTAAGTAGTAGAGTTGAATATGTACGTTGCAATCTTTAAATTTTTATTAAGAATTTTTCTTGGGACACGTTTAGTTATGTTTAGTATGTTTTTTTTAACAACCTAGTATCGAAAATTTTGACTGCATTGTTATTGGTCCACGTTATGAACATAGAACCCGTTTTACACAGACGCCGTAGTTACATGCACACTCAGTTGACTCAGCGACTACAGTATTGCCACATTTGGAAATTTGTCGCTAGATTTAGGGAATTCTGCAAAAGCTCAACGATTTTTGCATTATTTGCTGAGTTACTAGATATAGATATAGTAATTTTTAATGATTTTCTCCAGACATAGGCGACGATGGCTACTTACTCTGACGTTGGCTCCTCTGCTGGTTTGCCCTTGATTGTTTAAAGATAGTTTAGTAAGGTATTTTTATTGTATTGAAAACACTGATTATTTTCAGTACGACCAATCGTCGCACGATGGTGTTACAATCGTAATTGGTGCTCTCTTTCTCTTACGTACCGGATTAGTAATTTGATATCCTTGTCCACCATAGATAGTTTATCAAAGACACGGGATTTTCCCTGCAATAGCCATACAGCTTTTTTTTTTCAGATTTTCATACATAGCTCATTCCTTTTCATTCTCTATGTGCTTAATAGTTGCTTTATGCGTTGTGCGTTGTGGTGAACGAATACGTAAATTTTTTGTAAAAAATTGTTGTCCATCAAAAATCAAAATGTAAATCCTTTGGGAAATAAGGTTTATGGCCAAAAATATCGCAAATGATGGAAAAGGATTGAGGTACCTAAAATGTGGCTTAACCTCTTAGCTACCAAGCGTTCAAATTTAACCACGACGATATGTCGTCAAAATCAAAATTCAAGAGATCAAATATGGTCATATTTGACCTCTCGAATTTTGATTTTGCACCTACCCACAGCACTTTAAACCATAAATACTTATGTTTAGAGACTACTTTTCTATGATGAAGTTTGACATTATAGAATCAATATGAAATTTTCTATCCCCTAGTGGAATAAAAAGTAAGTTAGGCAAGGGATATTTATTTATAATCTGCGTTAATTTTGTACGCCATTTTCGTGTGAATGTTATGTTAATTTTCTAGTGTTTTATTGGTATTTTTAAGTATTGTGTTTTAGTATAAATATAATTTTTAATGATTTAAAGTGCTGTGGGTGAGTGCGGTCGAATGCGACCGCTCGGGATTTGACGGACGCATGCGACTACATGAGATTTTTATGGAGATTGAATGGTTAAACCAGTTGTGACAGACCCTAAAAGCCCCTAAAAGCTCATTGTGCGTATTTCTGGACGGATTTGCAAGCAAGAATAAACGATTTGCGAAAACATGCTGAGTCAAATAACCATAAGGATAAATTCGATACTATATTTACGAACAGAAAAAAATATTTTTCAGCTGCACCCTAACCACAACCCAAGACGGATTTAAACACCTTAAGAGCGGAAGTTAGGCTAGCACATTTTATAACAGAACATACTGCTATATCTCAAATTGATCACTTTACTGAAACTATAAAAAAGTGTTTTCCTGATTTCGAAGAAGCTGCAAATGTCAAAATGCACAGAACAAAGTCTACTGAAGTAATTAAAATGTTTTGGCTCCCCACTTCGTTCAGACACTAATAAATGACATAGGATCACAAAAGTATAGCATCTTGCTCGATAAGTCCACCAATCTTAACGTATCCAAATATTTGGGAGAGGTGTTACGATATTTCAGTCCCGCAAGAAAAATTGTAGTGTCATATTTTCTGGCTTTGGGACCTCTGATCGCAGTTGACGTTCGTGATGTTGTAAATGCTTTGCTGAAATATTTGAAAAGAAACGGTATACCACTGAAAAACATGATTGGATTAGAATGTGATACGCGTCTGTAATGATCGGTATAAATAAAGGCGTACATAAAATTATAAAAACTAAATACGGATTAACAAATATGGTTCTTGTGAAATGCGCATGCCATTCATTACAACTAGCTGTGAACATGCTTCCAAACACACATTGCACATAAATATTGAAATTTTTATCAGGGAAATTCACAATTGGTTTTCAAATTCACCTTAACGTAGAGAAAAGTACAAAGAACTGTAACAGTTGATAAATTGTGGCGAGAATATTTCGAAAAATTTGAGATCTTGTGCAACCCGCTGGCTGTCAGTAAAGCAGGCAGTAACGAGATAAATGTTACACCTCTGACATACTTTATGCAATATTTTCGGATGAGTCTAATCACCTGTAACTCTGTTATTTGCTTATTTGACAAGCGTTTTGAACGACGTCCAATTTTTTATATACGGGTACGGGTAAACGAGCATACGGTTCACCTGATGTTAAGTAACTACCGCTGCCCATGAACAATTTAAACACCTGGGGAATTGCAGGTGCATTGCCAACATTTTAGAAAGGAGTAAGCTCTTTTCTTGAAGGTCCCCAGGTCTTATCGGTCCGGAAAAATCGTTGCTGGTAAATTATACCACAGAGAGGTCGTACGCGGAAGAAAACTCCTAGTTAAAATTACAGTAGTAGATCGCCAAGCATTCAGATGATGTGGATGGTATCGGGAGATTTGCCGCGTAGTGTGTTCATAAAATTTAGCGGCTGGGATTAATCCGAACAATTCCATAGAGCAATGCAAAAAGATGCAACATCTCTTCGCAGTGCCAGGGAATCGAGCCGATCGGAAACCACTCGGTCGTTAACGATTCGAGCCGCTCTACTCAATATTCCTCTACAAGATGCAGGAGTGTCCAAGCTTGATTGTGAATGTGGTCTTTCTTTATATAGAACACTCAAAAAGACCAATTAGAACCCGCATAAAAGAACAAATAGCTGATGTGAAGCATCAATGTTTCGGGAAGTCTGCAGTTTATGGTCATTTCCTAGACAGTCCTAACCATTACATCAGATTTGATAGACCACAAATCCTCACGAAAGAACACCGATTCCTACCAAGGATGATACGTGAGGCTATTGAAATTTAAAAACATCCTAATTTCAATAGAGAAGGAGGCCGGGTATTACCACCTGCTTGGGAATATCAATAAAATTAAAACTAAACCCAAGCATACCACTGCAAGACACAGTTCATTTTGCATATAATTGCAATAAACAATAATTAAAAAAGCTGAAGATACTCATCATCTCAGTTTCCCGTTACCAAGGGTGCTGAAAAGCACCCGAAACGTCGGGAATTAAAAATAATTAAAATTAAACGCGATAAAATCCGTAAAAGTGATTTTAATAAATATTTGCTGTTCGCATAAATATAAGAAATCATTAAGTAAATCAGTACAGACTGGAAATATCAAATAAAACACGCCGATTAGTAGATCTAAAGACTAAGCGCGCAAGATACATAACAGTTTTAAATTTCTTGAAGAGATGCAGAGATCATAATCTCATTCCTACGAGTGTCAGGATATCCACTAAAAAAGACATTCGAGGAAGCACTAAGATTTAAAATCAGGCTAGTAAAAAGTTGTTAATAAATAATAATTAGCAACTAAATCAAATGTCCAACATACGAAATCGTTGACCACAGACACGAATCATAAACAACGCGCTCTCTATAACTTATCAAACAAACTCTGGACGACTCCAAAATAAAAGTTTTACAAAAAGGTATGAATTTCGCAATAACACTGCGAAAATACCGTTTAAGGACATTATCTGTAGTGTTGAGGATTGTCTGTATAAAAGTAATATTGGTAATAAATAGTTAGAGGCCATACGTCAAGACATTTCGTCTATGTTACGCCGAAGTTCAGCGCCGAAATTAAATCTTCCCAAAAATGAATTTAACGCGTTGAAATCTGATGCAATAGACCAGAGTTTACGATTCTCCGCGCAGATAAAGGTAATGCTACGGTTATAATGGATACGACTGATTACAATTTTAAAATACAATAACTTTTGTCGGATGAAACTACATACCGAAAGGTCAAAACAGACCCTACAACTAAAACGCTTAAAATAACTAGCGATCTAATTCAGAAATACTCCGAGAAATTGAATCTAGACCTTAATTCGATAATACCTTTATGTACTTAACCACCGAAGTTGTATGGATTACCAAAAATACACAAACCGAACCCTCCATTACGTCAAATAGTGAGTCAGATCGATTCACCAACTTACAGATTGACTCAACACTTAGCTAAAGTATTATAACCACTCAGAGGACACACAAGAAAGACCTACGTCTTAGTGACAATGAAACCATGGTCAGTTTTGATGTTCAGTTTCTATTTACATGCCTACCTGTTGAAGACTGCATCTCAGTTATAAACTAGGAAACTAGAGGAAAATAACATGCCATCAGAATATGTAGTAATACTCAGACATTGCCTTACATAGCCTTTCACAGTTAGCAACCGTGGGAAAATCTTTGTTACCAAGAGCACGAGAGATCTGTGATAGCAACTACCTGGCTGGTCAACCAGTTTCTGGATGACAAGAAGCTTCGGGTCCCGCGTCTACATCACAGTGACTAAGTAAAGTCGGCCAAAGTCGAGCGTGTGCCTGCTGTACTATCCTATGTCAGGGGTGTCACAGACAAGATTGGCTACATCTTCGTCATCAAGAATACCGATTCCTATCAAGGATGATACGTGAGGCTATTGAAATTAAAAAAAAAATCCTAATTTCAATACAGAAGGAGGCCGGGTATTACCACCTGCTTGGGACCCTTTAATCAATAAAATTAAAACTAAACCTAAGCATACCACTGCAAGACTTCAAGACACAGTCAGTTCATTTTGCATAGATTGGACCATAAACAATAATTAAAAAGTTGAAGATATTCCGGGTTTAACAATGACATCAGTTATCTCAGTCCCCAGTGTCAATGGGTGCTGAAAAGCACCCGAAACGTCGGAAATCAAAAAAAAAATTAAAATTAAATGCGATAAGATCCGTAAAAGAAGTTTTAATCAACAGTGTAAACAGTTTAAAAAAATATTAACATAATAAAAATAAGTCGTAAAATCGATTCCCGTTTAGAGTTCGATTAATTACTTGTGTTTGCCGACTTTATTTTTAATCTGTGCTGACAGTGACAACTCCTGCCTGACTCAGTCTATGATCACTCGTCTCGTATCGTTTTAGTACGTGTGCGTTTAGAGTGTGTTTCTGTTTCCCGTTGTTTATTGATTTTTATTCCTTGATTACAGCTTTCTTTCTACGGACTTCTGATCTTACTAACTTGTGCGACCCTTATTTTATAGAATGGGATGACAAACTAGCACACAGTCCACCAGGTAAGTGGTTGCTGCGGCCCATAGACATCTACATCTATCTTCAATTACAAATCAAAATGCAGATGCATTGTCACCAGTGAGGACTAAGATGGAATGCCTCGTTTCCAGTAAAAAGGGTCTTCTCTACACTCACCATACGAAACACAGCAGCATTAAGCTACTATTTTACGCTGGTATTCTGTGAGAGCGTGGTCCTTCCCCTGTCAAGCCGACCCATTCGTGGTATAACTATATTTCTAATATAACTGCAGCATGGCTCTACCATGCATAACCCTTGCTATCATACCGGACATCGGTGTCCGGTAATCTTGTTTACCCGTTTGATGGATTTTACTTCAAGTAAAATCCACAATAAAAAAATCATAATTATAATTGAAGACAATGTATAACCTTACATATAACTTTGTTCTCAGATTGCCAAAATCTGCCGAATTTTTAGTGATTTTTTGATAATATATAAGCTATTGATTGATACCACTTTCATCTTTTTAAAGTCTGGGCCCAAGAATGTATGAAAGCGTATCAGTCGATGAAGTTCAAACTTTTTTGTTACAAGGAGTAGCTAGAGTGAAAAGCCAAAATGTTTGTCATACGTCAAAAATGTGATAACCAAGATCGAAAGAAAATGCACGAAGTCGCCAATAATGTAGAAAATATGTTAGAGTGGTTTATTATTCACGTGAGAAAGTTAATCATAAGAAAGCGTAGCGTAGTAATTAGTAATATGCTCAATTTGTTTAAGACTATGATGTTTTAACCTTTATCTTTTATTAACGCGAATACTACACATTTAAAACTCATCTTTAAGGATCTTGTTGGGATTAAATAGTTATCTTTATCCCGATTAATACTTACCTATTTAATTTTGTTTTTAATTCACAAAGTGTCTAACCATTAGATCAGATATATATACAATATATATATATATATATATATATATATATATATATATATATATATATATATATAACTATAGAATCTACTTTTTATCAGGTAGAGTGTAGGTATTCTTGTTTGTCACATTTACTTCAAAAGAGGTTGTTGCTAGGATCAAAAGGTGGCTACGAAGTCATCCAATCTACTGCGAAGGTTACTGGTTTTTGTTGACCATTCATAACTTCGCAGTATTTGATTTGTGAATTGATTTATTAGCAGATAGCAATTCAACATGATACTGTTTAAATCCTTGCTGGAACTAAAATGTTATAATGTTCATTTTGCAACCGTGTATTGTCAATATCATCCTGTAGGTGTCATAATAGGCAGCAGCATCTTCCTGTTTCCTATGGAAAGGGGAGGCCTATGAACATTTTATAGTACCGTAATATTAAAAACTGCTTTAATACGAACTTGGGGGTGAAGGATGAAATCATGAGTAAGCCAGCATGTATAAGAAATTAAGTATTTCCATGACATGAAATATTCCAACAGAAACAGAATTCGAACAGATGTAACTATACAGAATGTAGCTAAAGATATTAGAGTAGTCTAACTTTATTATCTTTATCGAAATATAGATTAACATAGGTACTCAACTGCATGTTTGTGACATGTTAAGGACGGATTTGGTTATAATGTAATTTGAAACAATCAAAATACATAACGGGTACATTGTGACTGTGTTGTATATCAAACGCCAGATCTCGTATTAGCAAAGTTGAATTGAATAATTACATTGTTGTGATTATTCTGATATAACTCAAGAATATATCATCCTACTATCTATTTAAAACTATAGCACTTTTTATAGAATAAGGGTGAAAAATGTGCACACAGTAGCACGAATTGTTTCGCCCGAGCAGGAAAGAACACGCCGCCACCGAATACCTGCGTAAAATAGCAGTTTAATACTGTTGTATTTTGTACGGTAAGTGTAGAGAACCGGAGAACCTTTACATTGGAAACGATTTATTAAATCTTAATTCTCAGGAGTGACTTTTGACTCAACCGAGATAGATGTCTGTGGGCTTCAGCGTCCACTTATGTCAGATAGACTGTGTGCTTGACTGTCATACTTATCCTTTTGAAATCATTTATTTATTCATTATTAAGGGGCGGTAAGAAGCTTACTGTTAAACATTGGCCGTACGGTAAGATTTTACGATGTTTATAGGAACCACAGATAATATTATTTAAGAAACAAAAAAAAAACAAAACATATGTGCTGACCAAGAAGTGTGTATAATATCAATATTTAAATATTGTTATCACATCTAAGTTGAGAAAGTTACGCCTTTTGACACTCGGCCCATATCTGAGGTCATCATCCGTTTTTCTCTATTGATTTGGCACGAACTATAGCTACGTTTAATAGGCAACAAAGAGCGCGCATTTTGTATTGCGTTGATTGTCCCTACGTGTTAGAGTAGAACCGCACTCATCAGTGGCTACAGTACAAAGGCCCATTATTGTAGATCGAAATATGACACCAAAACAATGAACCTACTCCATATGAATGTAAGGTTTCTGTTAGCTCCTCGAATCCCTATTTCTAGCTTTATTTTCAATGTTTTATTTTCTTCTTCTATAAAGTGTACAAAGTAAGCTAAGATATTGTTTTTGATTATATGATGCATAGTATAATGTTATATGCATTCGACGAATCTCTTATAATGTTTAGATATCGTTGATTCTTTGTCGAAACTGTTTCTTGATCATTGAATTAATCACGATGTATAACTTATGATGAGTTATGACTTAATTTAATACGAAACTATATTTAAATTTAAAAAATTAGTGCAAATTTATTTAAAATCCACCGCATAGATAGTTATACTTAACCTTATGTAGTTTTAAAACTCTTTTATTACATTATTTTTAGAAATAATTATGAATTATTAAAACTAATAGAGCATTTTTACCTCTACAGCTCACCTCTTTGTTATTGTAATTTGTCATTACATCATCAGGAAGATGATGATGATCATCATCATCATTACAGCCCTTCTCAAGTCCACTGCTGAACATAGGCCTCCCCCAAGTAATGCCACAAAGCACGGTCAAGCACCTGATCCACCTGCATCCATAGACTTCCAGCACGTATTATCAGGTCATCATTCCAGCCTACCTTTCCTACGGTATGAGGCTGCCACACAAGAACCTTTTTTCCCCAACGGTTGTAGGTTCTTCAAGCCATATGGCCGTCCCACTTCAGCTTACTAATCCGTTGGCAGTTTTCAGAAGAAAAATTTCAGAAGAAGATGAAAAATATATTTACTATGGGACAAGTCTATTGTAATTAGTAGCACAATGGGGGTTAAGACGTTTAATACGTCTACAAATAATTGTTGAAACTATTTCATTTTGTAAAATGGAACTGCTAAATGTGGGCCCCTCGCGTTGAAGTGAGGATTCGCTATAGTGGCTAAGCGTGGCAGGTGGACTAACGATGGCAGTAACACACATCGTACCGCGCCTTCGACGCTGCCACGTCACCGATCTGGGTATTTTTATGTAAAATACTAGTACTGTTCTATTAATACACTTATTAACTACTCCATGTAATTTTAAACATGATCGTTTTTAAAGAATAAGAAAGACAAATGTTCCCCTTATGGTAAGTGGGTACTGTAACCCATAGACATCCACATTTACCCTCGATTTAGATGATGTCACCCCTGAGAACTAAGATGGAATGCCTCGTATCCAGTAAAAACGATCTTTAGTTCTCTGTACTCATCGTACAAAATACAGCAGCATTAAGCTCCCATTTTACCAACGCTGGTATTATGTGAGAGTGTGGGCTTTTCTCGATAGAGTTGACCCATTTGTGCTACAGCCATATTATAACAGCAGTATGGCACACCACAGTTGTCGGATGGTGGATTAATTCTAAGACTTTTTGTGTTTGTAGTTCGCACCCTATCATTAGACTACTGTGTCTTAATACATAAACTAAGTATAGTTTTTTATTATATTAGCATTTCTCATTGTCATTGCGTAGTCCGCGTAAACTAAATTTTATTAATTTAAACTAGTATTTTAATGATTTTACTACTTGAGAAAAGACCATACAGATCTGCAGCTTACTTCGTTTAAGTAGGTACTCCTAGGTAGGATGAAGTAGGTAAATGCTTGTAACAATTAAATCCGAACTTGTGTCTGGATACGCATGTAATTTTCTATGGGAAGTTGAAATATTTAACGATCCCTCTTCTATTTTTTTAGCAAATTGTATTACGTTTTCAAGATTGAAAGACTTAAAGATCCGAAAAAGCTCCTTGGTGGCAGTTATATAAGCCTAAAGAGTTTTATCTTTGAAAAGAAGTCATATTGTTAGTAAATGATCTGAGTATAAAGGTAATAATTAATTTAAAAGTAGTATGCCCAATATGCAGATTTTGGTTAAAGTTTATTTTAATTTAGAAGAGGGGACAAACGAGCTTGCAGCTAAACTGCAACACCAGGGATTGTAGGTGCCTTGCCTGCCGGTCTTTTATAAACGAGTAAACTCGTTTATTAAAGGTCCTTTAGTCGTAGAGTGATATTTGTCGATGGTAAACGATTACACAAAGAAGTCGTGCGAGGAAAAAAACTTTAAGTTAAACACACGGTGGTGGCCCACCAAGCATCCGGATGGTGTTGATGGTATCGTGAGTTATATCGTGATCGATGAGTGCTAGTAAAATTTTTCCGCTGAAATTAATCTGAATAATTCCTCAGTGTAAATGCGATAGAAATTTTAAATATAAACTATACGTATATGTGTAGGCTGTTCGACATTTATTAAAACTTTTTGCTCTAAACTTGCCATATGTTCAATTCCAATTTTCAAAAAAACGGGCAAGTGCATGGTATACACTTTAACATTACTAAGTGTACACAATTTATCCAAAAACTGTTCATTAATTTAAAAATAAATTGTTGATGAAAATTTATAATTTTGATTCATATCGTCACTATAGCCATTAAAAAGTTTGACAACTCCGTGGCACAAAGCCTTAGCAATGAGCAGCAACCCTGAGGGGCGCGGATTTGAAACCGCACGAAACAAGTATTTGTTCAAGGGTCTGGATGGACAAACAAATAATGATATCGTGCGGTACCCTCACACGATCCGTATGGCTATCCCCGCTGCACTCTCTGGATAAGTGTGGGCCCGCCCTTCATTTAGCCTACCAGTACGAGGCTGCTACTCGAGAACCTTTATTCCCCGTCAGTTGCCAGTTAGTTAATTTCCACTTCAGCTTGCTGACCGGTTGACACTCTATCAACAGCAATACCGTGTACATCAGTTATATTCCATAGGCGACGCTATATTCGTTACGGCAGAATCCCTGAATTACCTTTACACTATGTGATTGAAATAGTGTTTCCATACATGTACAACATATACATACTGACAACATATACATGCATACATATAGAATATAATGGTATCATGATTATGTCTGATTTATTTTATATTTACGAAATAAAGAAAATTTAGCAAAAAACATTTTTTAACTAAATGTTTTTACAACTACTTTAACTGCAAAGCCAACCCAAAATGAAAATGCAACAATCTTATGCTAAGTGCAAGCTATTAAATAAGAGGAATTAACGAAATAAAGTGAACAACACCATTAGAAACTCTTTTGGGTAAAATAGCAGGTTGCGGTACTGTATTTGAACTTTGCTTGTACGTTACCTAATGTAATTTTATACAATTAAATTTATTATACAGTTATATACAGTAAAATATTATACATTAATATAATATTATTAACGTATGGGGACAATTTTTAATGGTCATAGATAACTAATAAGCTATATACGTGACAAACAATTAAAATTTATAAAATTGTTAAGTATTGAGTAGAATTGAAATTCAATCAATTTATTGTTTACTCTTATGTGTGCGTTAAAGGAAATGGGCTGGACATAACATCTCGAACGAATAACAACCGATACTGTGGAAAGTTATCAAAATCTCGTTCTAAGTCTTGAGTGAACGTCTTGTACCGGTAGGTACATTAAGAGTCTTCATTGCAAATGGATAAGGGAACAACTTACTGTTAAATAGTAACAGGATTTAATAAAAAAGGGTATTTCGTGTTTCGTGAATGCTTTGGTGATTTGGATACGAAGAAAGTATGATTGAGGGAAGAATAACAAAGCTTTCTGCTAGAGAAATCTCGGTAATCCCTAGACGAAACTTTGTATCCACAGTCTTCAACTACCCCCCTAGGTTACAGGCGTGAGGTTTTTGTGACAACCTATTTTCCATCTATATACTCGTAGTTTTTATTGAAGTTTAGATATTTTGTCCTTTTTCATGATATAGGTAACGAAACTTTTATACAGTATTATAATTAGTCCATCACGCTATACTTATGCGTGTTTATGAACTTCATATGTCCTTAACACATTTTGAGTTCTTCAGACATGACGATGTCCTCACGAAGTTATTCGCTACACAGAACGTGTTAAACTATTCTCATGTAAAATATTGTGTATTCTTATGAGAATAAAGATATCTAAGACCACAAATTATTGCTTAAAATTCCATTAACCGACCGAAATCGTTCGTTTGCGTACAATGAATTCTTAAGACCATCCCGTTTCAGCTGCCACGGATTGTATGCCTGGAATATATTAGAAAAGCAATAAACTAATAGTAAAATATATTCTTTTTATTTGTTTAAGCGGATTTTTATACTTTAATTGTGAATACTGTACCGATGAACTTGAATTAAAATTTAAAGTTACTTTGTTAATTTCACTGTTAGACCGTTAGTCCAAATATTAAACGAATCAATAAATAAACAAATATTTTAATTTTTCATTCTTAACAACAGTTCACCGCTGAACATAGGCATCCCAGCAGACTTTTTAATTTATAAACAATCATAGAGTTTGTGTTCAATAAAATTAAGTTTTGCATAAAATACTTTTAAAAATATGCAGTTAAAGGGGTGTTTCGACAGTGCCTGCCAGGGTGACAACATATTAATCACTCACAGCTGTCAAGGCTCAGCAGTTCCACCCGGCCATTGTATATCGCTTTACTCATCATTTTATTTTATTTATACTACTAGTATCCGTTACTTAGTAACCGTGATGAGAAATAATATATTTATATCTCCTGACAATTTTCACTCGATGCTACTGACATAATACATATTACTTTACCACAATGAATACTTTTATGCAGTGTAGTGTTTGTGTGTTTAGTGAGAGATGGTATGTCATCGAGTTACCGTCATAGTGTTCCTTCTTTGCTGTTATTGAAAAGGCGTTGCCTTTTCAAAAACGCTTTAGCAACGAGAACGCACCAGCGCCATCCGCCCTACTACTACTTAAAAGAGAGATGGATTGAGCGTATCATTAAAGGAGACATTTCGAGTGCCTTTAGAACAATATCTAGTATACCATCTGGTCCACTAGCTCCATTCTCATATCTCCATCCTCCTAATTTGTGAAACGGACCTCCAACTTAAAGATCTCGCAGTGAGGTAATTAATCATAAATAAATCGTTGTTACCACCTTACAGACGCAAATTGGAGGCAAAGAGAGATATGAACAAGTTCCCTTTCTCCTTAACCAAGTATTAAGTAGCTAATTCACTAATTGGACCACCAACTAACTGGAGTTCGTCATGGTAAGACCGTGCTTTGGATCCCGCTACCTTCCACGACCAAGCATCCGACACATCAACAATTGACACTTCACACCCGACTCACACAGACTGTTCAGAACCAATTTTCCAATTGGCTTCAACAAGCATAGTACCGGAACACGAAAACGTCATTTGGCAACAAGACTTTGCTTAGGTGGGTGGTAACCGCAAAGCCAGCAGCCGAAACCTGCGACCGGAAATGGTTGTTCAGCACTACCCACGTAAGGAGTCAGATTTCAAGTATTTTCTATAGTGAAGTAGGTCAGCTTCTATAGTGAAGTAGGTCACCTTCTATAGTGAAGTAGGTCTCCATCTCACAGATGTGGGTTATGTAATATACCCCTAAAAAAGGGAGCCATTTCATATGACTCCTTACTCTGATATTATTATATAAGTGTTTATATTTGACTACCTTCAGCTACTACGTCTTTTTGTCATGTCTCTAAGGCGTTTCTTTTTTTAACTATTCTAAGCTAGTGCTTAACTACTATACCACCTGAAAGGTAAGTGGTAAAATAAGCCAAAAATGGTGAAGTGCACTGACATAACAAAATTCTATTCAATTTTGCCTTGAAGACACCCACAATGTAATCATCAACTACAGAAATATATTTACATAAATTCATTATCTACCATCAAATCGATTACGTTCTAGGCTATCCGAGTCCTTAACGATCAAGTGAAACTAAATACTGATTGCATGTTATATAATGTTCCAATTCGAGACGAGAATTTAAAATTATAATTTAAAAAGGTCCAAATGTTAGCATGTATTTTATATCTCGTAAGATTTTGTTAAACTAAGTCCATGCCCTTCACCACTTTTGGCTACATTACAACTTATCATCAGGTATCTCTGGTTAATTAGGTTCTTATTGGCTTATATGTTGTCGTTTCCTTTTAATGAGCAGCAAGGAGCAGAGGTTTCTACACTTTAACATCATAATAATTCTCACATGGTCACCCTTAACCGACGAGCGTAGATATATGGATGTCGAGGAGGCGAGAGAGATGTCTGAGGATCGTACAAAATGCAAGTCTGTAGTCTCTGCGAACAAGCACTGGAACGACGTAAATATCCCTCCCCCTTATAATGAAAAAGGCATATGTTTAGAAGAGGACTTCTGAAGAGATATATTGAATTAGTTAATTCATTCATGAAAGAAATATCTATTGATTATTTAATAATTTATTTTTTCATTTAATTGCTTTTGTAGCAGCCAGGCTAATCGGCAATAAATAATATATACCCTGCTGCTACCATAACACAGAAGGCGAAGAAAACATTTATTTCCTAACTATCCCCGGCTACTGAGATACTGCGGGTTGTACATCGATGCGAGATAATTTGACGTATATATTTAACGTTCTAATAAAGAAACAAGAAACAGCCGCAAATATCATTCAGCGCCACATCGTCTTCACACGCCGCTATCGTCATTTATCCGTCGACATGCATGCATGCATTCGACCATGTATCTACATTATAATTCTTAATAAAAGATAGATATAGATATATACCTTTGGAGCTCGGTATCCACTTACTATCAGCTATTTTGAGTATGTCACTCGTAATCTATATAAAAAAAACATTGTTTTAAGTAGTCACCTAAAGATACGTTTTTTTTTTCTTAACGACGTTCGGTATGCTTAATAAATTTATACAAATATCTTTACTATTTGTGGAATATAAAAGATAGTTATGTCTGACGATGGTAAAATATTTTAATAGTTTAAAAGGATAATAGAAGAAAAAGTGTGACAAAAGAGCACAAAGTCCAACTGATGATGAGTGGATGCTGTGACCCATAGACCCCTCCAGCTATACAAGATTAAAAATCAAAATTCTAGATAAGCAGCCACCCATGAGATCTCAAATATACCTCCAGTTTTTTTTAATTCACCGTAAGAAACACAGCAGAATTACACTGCTATTTTGCGTTTGTATTCTGTGAGAGCGTGTATTTCCCTCTGTCGAGTCGACGTATTCGTGTTGCAGTCATAATAAAACTGCGGCGTGGCTGTAGTATGTTAAAAAGAAAAATAATAAAGTAAAGCTAATTAATATTTTGCATTTTTCAGAAGTATTTATTTTAGTATATGATTTTCTTGTTATTGAACTGTCTTATTAAGTCATAAATGCTATTAAACATATCTAGCGTAACAGTATAGGGACGTTGAATAGTGTCAGAATCAGAAGACCGACTAAAGGTACTTGACATCGACTAAGATACATTGCAAATTAACTCGAATGTACGATATGAATAAATGTATACAAGGAATGTTTGAAAGCACGTAAATGATAAATACGAATAGGAGTAAAATTATACTGTTTAACAAAATTCTAAAGAACGATAAATAATTCGACTGTATATATATTTTTTTGTCTGTTTTCTTTTATCACATGAAATCTTTGTCAATTTGGAGCGATTTTATTTATTCTTTTTATTAAGGAAACTTTCTTTAGAAGTATTCCTTAATATTGATGAACAAAATTACTATGTGCATGTTTACATATTGTTTTAGTTTTCATAAATATTATTCCATTTTAAATTTAAGGCCCAAACACCCAATTATCTAATCGCTTCGTTGGTAAAATGTCTATTATTTTGATAGAAAGTTTATTTTGTTAATTGTTTATTTATTTTGTCAAATAGTTTTTAATATAATGGTTGCTTTAGTCCTTTTTATATTTTACAGTGTGGAGGCGCTGTCATCGCACAACAGCGAAAGCACTGAAACATAAATCGCGCTATTAAAATTCTGAAGCTACCGCGGTATCTGTAGAACAGCTCCGAAGTAACCTACGGAGCGTTAGCCGCTCCCCGGGTTTCCCTTTTTCTTTTCATGGCATAAACGATAATCGTGAAGTGGCGATGTAAGTATAACCACTACTCTATAGCGTACCGTGGGGGGGACAGAGGAAAACTGAAAGAGGAAACTGGGCAGAAGCATTTTCTTAATAAAAACTCAAATAAAAAACTGTGGTTTCCAACCCGCCTACCAAGCTTGGTGACTATGGCAAAATCCCACCTGTGAGGCAATCTATAGGGGAAGTAGGTATATGTTCAGTAGTGGACTTTATAGGGCGTAATGGATAAATAATGGAATCTTGTACAGAAAAAATCGTTTACAACACAAACTGTAAATGAATTCTAAAAGTATCCATTAGCGGTACATTGACGAATGGCTTAAAAAATATTTTTTCGTATACTGATCCAGCCTCAGTAAAAAGGTCTCTGTAAAGCTGATGGAAATAATTTTCAATCAATCACTCAGCGCTGTCAATGTGGCTTACATCTCTGCTCACACCATTCTATTTCCTTTAAATATCTAAGCAAAAATAAACATATCACATTTAAGTGATCATTTAGTTTAATTATTGTTTGCATCAGTTCTGTACGCGAAGTTTGTCTGAAAGACATAACTTTCACAGTGATAAGAACGCCTAAATGTACACGTATTTTAAATTGTATTTTATTCGTTTTCTGTATTTTATAAACTAAAAAAATAAAAATATAAACATCGATTAAAACTATTTTTACGGATTTTATCACGTTTAATTTTGAATGATTTCTAATTCCCAACGTTTCACATGCTTTCCAGCACCCATGGTCACGGAGGACAGAGGCGACTGACCTCACGTCAGAAATTAAAAATCATTCAAAATTAAACGCGATCAAATCGGCAAAAGTATTTTTATCAATACGTTGTGTTCTCGTAACCATAACAAATCATTATAAAAATATAAAATTTAAAAGTAACGAAAATCTTATAAATCATGATATTATTATCGTGGTAATCAGGTAATTCCTATTTTTACTAATAATATAAAGTCGGAAGTGTGTTTGTTGGTTTGTTCTTCTTTCACAAAGCCAAATCATGTCAAGAAGTTGCCCGTAACTTATTGACATGATTTGGCAAAAAGAAAGAGATTTTAGGGGCCAGAGAGTGCAACGTTTTATCCCGAAAGATGGTTAGTTCCTGTGGAAATTCTGGAGCGCAATTCCATAATTTTACATATTTATGCTGTCTAAGGTCTAAGGTATGTTACATTTTTATGGTAAGTACCTGGGCGACTAAGCTTCACCTAGCGTTAGAAAAAATATTACTTTCTCAGGCATGACAGATATCTAGATGAACGCGGGAAATCAAAAACGTTGGTCAGGATAGCCTGTAAGATAAACCATACTTTTTAATAAAAGTATGGTTTATCTTACAGGCTATCCCTGCAACTTTCCGCTAATTTCAAATGCACTGCGTTTCAAATCTTCATCTGTTACGACGTTTTTGAGGTCTTCGCTTTTTAAAGCTTTTCTTGATTTTGATGCGATTTGCAGCAATCGACGCAGTTTTTTGAACTTAATAAAAATACTTATTACAAAAAAAACGATTTGATGAAAAGTTATCAAGCTATTTTAGAAACATTTTTTCAAGATTTCTTTCAAAAATAATGTCTCTCAAACGAATCAAATGATTTTGATGCTGTTCACCGCAATCGAGGTCATTTAGCAAAGTAGAAGTAAAGAAGAAGAGCTTATTACATTATATAAAAATAAGGGTTTCCAAGTAATTAAAATTAAAAAACGCTTTCTTAAAATTAAAAACTCGAATTTTTGAACTTTTTCAGAACCTACCGTGACAATTCCGTCAAAATATATAGAAAATCTAAGGTCGTTTCAGATGCCGCAAACCGCTTTTCAATCAGATACTCCTTTACGAAGTTATGAGACGTTTACATGTTTACACACACACATACACACACGCACGCACGCACGCACGCACCACACGCACGCACGCACGCACGCACGCACGCACGCACGCACGCACGCACGCACGCACGCACGCACGCACGCAAGCACGCACGCACGCACGCACGCACGCACGCACGCACGCACGCACGCACGCACGCACGCACGCACGCACGCACGCACGCACGCACGCACGCACGCACGCACGCACGCACGCACGCACTCACGCACGCACGCACGCGCACACACACACACATACACACACACACGCGCGCGCGCGTTCGTACAGAGATCATCGCCAAAATGGCCAGAATAGCTTCCTAGGACCTCGAAACGTAGAAATCTGATGAGAAATCGGTTTTCAAAAACCGAGGTGGAAACAATAGCTTAAATAGAGATAGCATGGCATAAAAAATTAGGCATAATTTTAAAAGATGCTTTGAAGGGATAAAAACTTACAAATAATACTACTTGCCAGGAGCATCTTTTAGTGACATACTGAATAAAGTTTGATAAATTTTGCCCAAATAGCAGTACAATTATAATTTTTGATGGTAAAAGAGACCGTGTAAAAACAAACGGTTATTAAGACTATTATTGTAAAACTTAATAACTTAAACGTATACAAAATTTTCTTGTTCCCACTGGCTTATATACAGGGATTGCCACGAGAAAAGTTTCTAATGAATATCTTCATAATATTAATAATAATTGTACGGTCCAACCGTACATTTCTGCTGGCGTTAACATTTTACGTGAAGCAATCGATATAGTTCGACAATTATAAAAATTGTGTCAGTTCACGTAATCACCGTAACCGCGACGGACGCGAGTTCATTAACATAACATTAACATTTAACATTTTTAACATATTTTAATCTTATACTTTTAACATCTTTATTAAACTGTTTTTATATAAAATTTTAATTATTATTTAACATACGTCCAATACCCGAACATTTTTTGGTCCTTCGAGTGAAAAATAAACATTTTGGATCCTTCAACAAGTGTATTGAAATACCGTGTATTTTAAAGACAGTGACGTAACAGTGAGAACTAGCAAACTTTTTAAACTCAAACATAACAGTGGTCGTCTTGCTCAACATCCACAACATTTGGCTTCGCAAAGCAGCAACTGGTCTAGGTCAAGAATCAACGAGTCGACAAGTTGGTCAGCAGCAGCAGCAGCAGCATCAGCAGTAATCAGCCGCGCCAAAGTAAGATCTTTCCCTTTTTAACAGTTCTGCATTTAATAGCACCATGGAAAACGTACACGCTAATCAGGTCGAAATTGTAGGAGCTATTTGTAAAATTGGTGTCAATATTCAAAAAAGATGGGTCAGTGCGTAAAACATTAGATTATTTTAAAAGAAAACTTGAGGTTTTAGAATCGTACTGGCAGGATTATCAGAAAAATCACAGTCAACTAGTAAAAAGTGAGAGTCGTACACATCCCTACTTTACATACTCCGAGTACGAAATTGCAAGGGAGCAATATAACTCGATAAAAGAAATCATAAATTTGCAGTATCAGGATTTCCTGGCTAGCCAGAAGTATTATCCAGCCCCTGAAGGTAAAACAACTCAACAAATGGATCAGCGTGGATTAGGTGAACCGTCTTCGGGAAAATCGGCGGAGCCACAAGAAGCTCTCCGCCCACAGGTACATCGAGGAACAACCAGTAAGTTAGATGACATGTTGCGCAAACAATATATTAATTTTAAGGCATTTAAAAGGTCTGTTAGTTGCATACACATAAATAACATTACGGAAAAATGGGAATTCGAAGATTCTTTAAAAACATTAGAGTCGCGATGGTCGGCTATTGATTCTCTGCATTGGGAAATTGATCATGATCTCAATGGGGATGACGAAGAATATACATACTTTTAGTATGTATGAACAGGAGTTTGTGGATTTGAAGAGAAAACTCAATTCCAAAATGTGGTCTGTCAATCATCGAGAAAGCTGTACGCCTAGAATGGATATCCCTACGTTTAACGGCAATTATAACCAATGGATACCATTCAAAGATCTTTTCACGGAAAGCGTTCACAACAACCCGTCGCTTTCAAACGCTCAAAAAATGCAATTTTTAAAGAGTAAACTCCAAGGGGATGCAGAGCGTTTAATACAGCATTTGAATATTAGTTCAGAAAATTATGTAACCTGTTGGGAAATTCTAAATCATAGGTTTGACAACAAGCGACGAATTTTCGTATCTCACATTAGCCTATTGCTTGGTCTCCCTAACATTCAGCTGCAAGCGGTAAATCAAATTAAAAAATTACATGATACATCTTTAGAATGCCTAAACGCTATCAAAAACTTAGGCGTAGATATTAGCACATGGGATCCGCTGTTAGTACACATACTGTCGCAAAAATTAGACATGGAAACATATACAGGATATATAGAATCGCAAAAGAGGCCCAAAGTTCTACCTGTGCTACAGGAGTTTCTGGACTACTTAGAAAGCAAATTTACAGCACTTGAATTATGTCGGCGAAAACAGGATAATATATGGGTGTTTCTCATTTTTCGTGCACATTACACGTCCAGGAGAAAAGTCTTCATTTTTTTATTAAATATCTACATTTCTTATAAAGGAAATCAAATGTAAAGTGGTTATGCTTACATGCACGTAATATTTATAGATAAAAATAACGTAATAAATTAATGATAAATAAAAAACTTCAATAATTCTCATTATCTTCAGTGACAATTTACTACTCTCCCAAAAAAATTGTATTTTTAACCAATAAAATATAAAAAAAAACATTTTAACAATACTAAATAAATATAAAAAATAACCATATTATGAAACTTTATTAAAAACACAACGTTTACACTTAAAATAAATAACGATAACCCCACAATATAAAGAAATTTTATTTCATAAATGTTTATCAAAAAAAAATTTCTGATTACCATCGGTTTTAGTGAAAATCTAAATTATAGTCCGCGTATTGGCGTGAATGTCACTATACGACCATGCCGCGCTCCGCACAAGTCACAGCCAGCCAACAAACGTCGTAGAAGGTTCACGCCTAGTTCTTGGAAAAAAAAACATTTACGTGTAAAGTTTCGCGGGAGGTGATTATTCTGGAATCGTCCTCTTTCCTCTCGTCCAAGTATTAATGATTTTGTTTAATATGTAGTTAATTATCAATTCTAGTGATTACCGCCGTAATTTAAAGTAAGCACGAGATTCGTAATTTTGATATTTTTTACGAAACAATTAGATAAGAATAAAAACCTCATTACCTACGTCCTCACTACCTTCGTTTAACGTCGTTTTTTTTAGCGATGGTGATGAGGTCAAAACGATGACAATTAGAATCAATTTTACGTCAATTTGTTATTATTTATTACAGTGCATTATTACATTACAAACCGTGTGGTCGCGAGTTCCAGTCCAACCCGTAGTTGAGATTTTTTTTTCCACAATAATACTTCTACGATACAGTTATAATAATAGTTTAATTCATAGTAAAATAAAGAATTAATAGTTTTTACTTTGTTTCTTGATGTAGCTTTAAGTTTGTTTACAAATAGTAAACTCACAAGCTAAGCTTGTGAGTGTACTTTTTATTACTTTAGTTATTAAGGATGAGCTTGATATGATGAATACGAGCAATATCATGTAATGTGTTGTTACAGATTATTAAAAACTAATAATGCCAAAGAAAGCCGGACAAACATTAGAGCAGAAACGAGAGTGCGATCGATTACAAAAACAAAGAAAGTATGCAGAAATTAAGGAAGATCCTGAAAGTATGCAGATCTGAAGGCAAAAAAGAGAAGTACATTAAAAGAAAAGAACAAAAAAATAAGTAGCGCGAAAGATATGACACCTAGACAATTGAGAATTCAGAGGAAGAAGTGAAGAGTTAATTCAAAACGTCATTATGAAGGAAAAAAGAAAGAGAAAGCTATTCAACAGTTGTTAATAGATAATTCTCCACCAAATAGTGACAATGAAGTACAACCAGCTAAACAAGATCCTCTCACTCAATCAGCTCTAAGCCTCATACCTAATTCATATCTAAATCGTTTGGATTACGGTAATAGTAATTCTTGTAAAGGGTGCCTAAAGAAAATACTCTTCAGATAAAGGTTCGCTACCTACATAAAAAAGATATAGGCATTTTGAAACATGAAATAGAAAAAACGAAGAAACAGAAAGATGGCATTAGAAAAATGTTGTATAGAATAATGAAAAATAAGAATAAAAATGAAAATATATCGACTGAAGAAAAAATAGAACAACTAGTAGAAAATGTTAATACACAAAAGCGTGAAGAAATTAAAGAGCGACTAATGTTTGGTGAAATACTTTCAAGAAGTGTTGGAGAAGGGTACAAGTGCTTGAGGAAAAAGGATAAGAAAGAATTCTCTAATGTGGTTATGACGAAAAGGAAAGTTTAAAAAATATAAACTCTTGACACAAACAATAATATTTACAGTAAGAGATAAAAAAGAAAATAAGACAGCTAAAAATGAAAACTTGAAAGAGCAACTAATTTTGGAGTTTTTTGATGATGAGGAGATGACTAGAATTGCAGCTGATAAAAAATATATAACTAAAAACCAAATAAGGAAGCAGAAAAGATACTTAACGGACACATTGACTAATCTGTACAAAAAAATTACGCATAATTCGAACGTCAAAGTAACGTATCAAAGATTTTGTAAATATCGCCCATTATGGGTTTTATACCCAAAGGAGTCCAGTAGAAATACGTGTTTGCAAAGTTCATATTAATGTCGATTTGTTGATAATCTAACAGGACGGGTGTTTTAGAAAGCTTAAGTTGCAACGTCTACGATGAAAATCCCTCATCATCCCTATCCTTTAACTACTCAATATCATTCCCTTCCTTGACGTTCTCATTACCGTTTCATTACGATTTTTGATATGATAGTAATTTTATTGTTATCTATACAAGGAAGGTAGAAACCACAAAAATTTTAAGGGTTTTATGGATATTAAAGATATTGGGGGAAAAAACGAAGTTATTCGGCAATAAATTTGACATTTACAAATGTCGTGGAATTTGCACGAAATACGTGAAACACCCATATCAAAATTAAATGATCAGTCTCAACATAACTACAATTCAACATCGAGTAATAATTACAAAAAGCAATTAAATTTTAATCAAAATACGACAAACAAACCGATTGCAAAATCATATAACGTTACTGGTATAAAATGTCCTCTTTGTAATGATGATCATGGCATTTACAATTGCAAAACGTTTTTAAATATGTCAAATGGAATTAAATTGAAAACCACCAAAAAATTGAAACTTTGCATAAATTATTTATTTAGCCATAACGGAAATCCATGTATTTCAACACAACGGTGCCGCAAATGCTTGCAGAAACATAATACTCTGTTACATGACGCGTGCACTAAGCCCATATGCGGTGCACAGGTTGCGAAAAAACCTAACGAGTCCGTGACAAACACTTCGCACGTGTCACAAAATAATTTAGGAGGAGAAATTTTACTATCGACAGCTTTGGTGAAAGTGAGGGCGTTGGATGGAACCTATCAAATCAAAAGAGCGTTGATAGATCAGGGAACTCAAATTTCGCTTATCTCTGAAAATGCCGCACAAACCTTAGGCCTGAAAAGAAAGCACTGCAAGGGAGTTATATATGGCGTCGGGGAAAAGGAAAACACTTGTAAGGGCATGGTAAATATTACGTGTACATCCATGTTTAGTGACTATTCTTTCAACACTAATGTTTATATAATGAATAACCTAATTGAACATTTACCAAACCAATCGTTCGCAAAGCCTTCATGGCCATTTATATAGAACATAAACTTGGCTGATCCTGAGTTTTATAACAGTCGTCCCGTGGATTTACTCTTCGGTGCTGATATTTATTCTATGATCATGTTAGGTGGCATTTCAAAGGGAGATTCATCACAGCCTATCGCACAACAAACGCAGCTAGGGTGTTTGTTCTGTGGTAGTGTTAAAACATTTCAATGTAATGTGGTCACAAACGACATTGAAAACCTTCAGAAATTTTGGGAAATAGAACAAATAACAGAACATTCAGAGTTATCCCTAGAAGAACAGCATTGTATACAACACTATACATCAACTACTAAACGTCATGAAAATGGTCGTTATGAGGTCCGTTTACCTTTAAAACAAGAAATCAAAACAAATTTGGGATCAACGAAATCAATGGCAATTGCACAGTTTCGGAATTTAGAAAGAAAACTCGTAAAACACTATAATTTCGCGAAAAAATACAAATCCTTTATTAAAGAATATGAACAATTGAATCATATGAAACAATCGGACGGTCATACAATGCCGGAGTGTTATCTACCTCACCACGGTGTAGCGCGTGCCGAGTCAATGACCACAAGCCTCCGCGTCGTTTTTAACGCATCAGCAAAAACTTCGAGTGGGTATAGTCTTAATGACTTAATGTATAAAGGACCTAATTTACAACAAGATTTACAATGTTTATTATTAAAATGGCGTCAATATAAATATGCATTCACCGCAGATATTGAGAAAATGTATCGGCAGATCATCATGAATGAACAAGACCAACGTTATCAAAAAATTATTTGGAGAGGATCACCAGAACAACCTTTGCAATCTTATCAACTTACCACCGTTACATATGGCACAAAGGCGGCACAAATTTTAGCAAATATGACGTTAAAACAGCTAGCAGAAGACGAACAGGTCGCCTACCCGGAGGTATCAACGGCTTTAAAAGAGGCTTTTTATATGGATGATCTCGTCCATGGAGCCCACAACATTCAGCAAGGCAGAAAGTTGGTTAACGACTTAAACAAATTATTACAATTGGGGGGGGGGGGGGGGGCGGGTTCACTTTGAGAAAATGGGCGTCGAATAACAACGAACTGCTCTGTAGCTTAAGTAAAGGTCAGATTAAAGAAGAAAATTTAATTTTTAATTTTAAAATTGAACACGCAACACGGACTCTTGGACTCTGTTGGTTAAACAACAAAGACACATTTACTTTCTGTTGTAAAATGTCTACTCAAGAAATTAAGCCCACAAAAAGATGTTTGCTTTCAGAAATTTCAAAATTATACGACCCATTAGGCTGACTAGCACCAATTTCAACGAAATTAAAAATATTATTTCAAGATGTATGGAAGTTAAATATTTCTTGGGATGAAAACTTACCGGATAACATACAACATAAATGGCGGAAAATTCGGAGCGATATGAATGATATACAACAATTTGAAATCCCTCGATGGAATTACAGTCGAGTCGAGTTACATGGTTATAGTGACGCATCAGAACATGCCTTTGCCTGCGTCGTCTACGCAAAAATAAAAAACCAACCTAAAACAATACTTTTAGCGGCTAAAACACGACTCGTACCATATAAAAAAGGGATATCATTGGCTAGGTTAGAATTAAATGCTGCTCATTTATTATGTAAATTGATAGATAAGATAAAACAATGCCTGTGTCAATATAAAATCGAAATATATGCATGGATGGACTCCATGGTCGTTTTAGGATGGCTAAATAAGTCGCTGGAAAGCTTTCGTGGCAAACAGAGTTAAATATATCACTACTATTATAGGTGCAAGTCATTGGAGTTACGTTAAGTCTAAAGAAAACTCCGCGGGTGCTGCAAGTAGGGGGTTATACGTATCACAACTTAAAAACAACCGATTATGGACGCACGGACCATCATGGCTACAAACATTTTCATACCGACTTGACGAAAAACACCTATATCAAACAAACAAAGAAATTCGATTAAAACAAGCAAATGTTATACAGAAAGACAGTCATAACAATATTATATACTTATTATTAAATAAAATTAGTTCATTTAAAAAATAACTCGTATTGTAGCATGGATATTACGTTCTTTAACACCTAAGCAGATGGGTAAACAATGGCCGAGCTACCTTACGTTAAGGGAACTGAAGCATGCAAAATTAGTTATTATTAAACATGTTCAGGAAAACGATTTTCAAGTGGACATAGAATATTTATATAAGCACAACACAGTGCATATGAGTAGCAAATTACGGAGTTTGAATCCGGTTTTAAGTGAAGGAATACTTAGGGTTGGAGGAAGATTAAAAAATGCTAACATCCACCACGATATGATGCACCCTATAATAATACCCCATAAAAGTAGATTGACGGATCTTCTAATAGATCATGCCCATAACATGACATTTCACGGTGGGCCTCGACTTACTTTGGGATGGTTACGTCAAAAATATTGGATTGTAGGGGGCAACAGAGCCGTTAAATTGCGTTTAAGATACTGTGTCAAATGCAGAAAAAATAGTCGCTCTACACAACATCAATTAATGGCTGATTTACCAGTTTCAAGAGTTAATCCAGCACCACCTATTTATCACACAGGCGTTGATTATACTGGGTTCATGGAAGTAAAGTCAAGTAAAGGGCGAAGAATTAAAACTACCAAGGGATATGTAGCAGTTTCTGTGTGTATGGTTACCAAAGCCATACATTTAGAATTAGTGTCAGATTTGAGCACGACAGCATTTTTAGCAGCGCTTCGTCGCATGGCATCGAGAAGAGGAGCTCCTCTTCTACGTCATATCTACAGTGATAATGGCTCAAACTTTGTGGGTGCTAATAGAATCCTGCAGGAAGAATATCAACAACTTCAGCAAATATTTAACAACAACTTCTTGGTGGAGGTTGCAGAGTTGAACATCGAATGGCATTTTAATGCTCCCTCAAACAACAGGTAGATGCAAAATGTATAAGACTTCGTGTGCAAATGAATGGCTACCGCTGAATAACCCTTTAAAATACCTGTACCACTGCTGCAACACCTATGATGTTAAAATTATTTGCCCTGATCGTGTAGTTACGGAACGGCTTACTAAAGCGGGAGTTATATCTCTCGATAAGGGATGTTTGTTAAAAGGCCAAGATTTTACGTTGTTCTCCCATAAAATTCACACTCATAAAATTGAGATGCAAAAATATCTTATATTCGAAGTAATATTCCCCCTTCTGAATAGAGATAAATACAAATTATACAAAATTATAACGATTCCTCATCAGGTCGAAAACAATATAGAGATAAGCATTTTACCCATTGCGGAATATACAGCTATAAGTTTACGAAAGGACACTTATTTGAAAATAACAAACAAAGACTTATATTTATGTTTACATGAGGAGGATGTTTATTTGTGTCCTATTTGGCAGCCTAATTACCATCTTTCAGAAGACAAGAATTTTTGTCAATTAGATCAAACAACAGGTAGATGCAAAATGTATAAGACTTCGTGTACAAATGAATGGCTACCGCTGAATAACCCTACAATACCTATACCACTGCTGCAACACCTATGATGTTAAAATTATTTGCCCTGATCGTGTAGTTGGGGAACGGCTTACTAAAGCGGGAGTTATAACTATCGATAAGGGATGTTTGCTAAAAGGCCAAGATTTTACGTTGTTCTCCCATCAAATTCACACTCATAAAATTGAGATGAAAAATGACCTATTTCTCCCAAAAATTGACCCATTGAATAACATCATCAAAATAAGCATAACCTCAGAACCTCTAAACGAAAATGACACCAACATATCAGATTTGAGCAGCTCCTTACACAACTTAGACCGTCAAATACAAGACCTAAAACACAATAACGTGCAGTTAACCACATTATCGTCGCACGACATCCATCACTACGCAATCAACTGCGTGTTAATCGTAGTGGCAGCAGTCGTAGCGGCGGTGTTCGTGTGGCGATGGCGATGGCGACGACGGCGGCGTGCGCTCATCTCCCCGGACTTGGAGCTGCAGTCGGCGAGTAGTGTCAGTGCAGTGAGTGCGGGAAATAAAAGAAAGGCTAACCGTAAGCCTAGTGTTTTCACAGTGAGTGCTAGTGCGCGAAATTGTGATGTTGACCGTCAACATATGGGCCATAGTGATGTGTCGTGTGAAATTGAAAAACAAAACAAAGCGTGTTCTCCCATACCGCATAGACGTTTTAATGTTTAATTATAAAATTAATTGTTATATCATAAATTAGATACTGTCATCATTTTCATTTAACAAAATAACAAACATTCATTAGGTTAAGTTACAAATTGTTTATCACCTTGTTACTTAGATAAGATCACCTAACACAGCAAACTAACATTATAATCATCTTATTACATCCCGGCAGCATGTACGGTCCAAGATTATATTTCTGCTGGCGTTAACATTTTACGTGAAGCAATCGATATAGTTCGACAATTGTAAAACTTGAGTCAGTTCACGTAATCACCGTAACCGCGACGGACGCGAGCTCATTAACATAACATTAACATTTAACATTTTTAACATATTTTAATCTTATACTTTTAACATCTTTATTAAACTGTTTTTATATAAAATTTTAATTATCATTTAACATACGTCCAATACCCGAACAATAATTTAAATTTGATAAATGATATACTCGATATTTGATAACAATTTTTTTAATAATTTTAATTAATGTAATTAATAATAAAATTGTAATTAAGAAGTTTTGAACAGATGATAAGTAAATTTATATTTGAATAGGTAACTGTCCAAATATAATTAAAGACAGGTGGCGTCTTACAATGTGGTCATTTACAATTTAATGTATAGTGTTCGCGTAAATATAAGAGATCATTATGAGTGATGTTCATAATAAAAGCGCGTGTAGTAAATCTAAAATTGGTGCAAAATCTCCATAAGTGGCACTTTTATTAGTAGATATGTAACATTTTTAATTTATTTTAGGAGTGACGAACTATATAATAGTCGATCCATCCATTACAGCCTCTAGATGAAATTTTGTCTTAGTTGCATGCTTGGTAGGCCGGTTGGCAGTTGCAATATTTTTTTATATTTCGAGCTGTTATCAAGAAAATGATGTCTTGGTTGTTAGTTGTCATTACCGCCTCTTGCGACACCTACTGGGAATTATCTGGTTGTGGACTCACACACAGCCGCAACACGGACAGATAAAGTAAACTGCTTCATGGTAGAAAATGTCTACTGCCGGCTATAGAAAACTGCAATTAACTCAAAACAAAGAATGTCACAGATACAAATGCGTTGTCATATTGAAAATTGAGGTGAAATGCCTTATTTACTTATTTATTTTATTCTTTATTGCAAAAAACGTTTTGTACAAAAGGCGAGCTTAATGCTATATATAATTCTCTACCAGCTAACCTTGGTTAGAATAGAGAATGAGTTATGGTATAAAGTTGTCATGATCACATTCAATTCAAATATGCATATGCTACACATACATAATATATATATATATATATATATATATATATATATATATATATATATATATATATTATATATATACATATATTATATACACACATATATGTAAATAATGTAACAAATACACATATTTATACATATACATCTCAATAAATATGTGGCCGTGGAAGGAAAAGGGGAGATCTCCCGCCGGGCAAGGTGTTCTGCCCGGGGAGCGGCCAACATTCCGTGTGATAGTTCGGACATGTTCTATATATATTGTTTATGATTCGGAATGTTGATAGTGTGATTTAGGCTTCGGTGTGTTTTCGCTTGTGGCGTGACGACAGCGCCGCTGTAAATGTATATACAAATAACTATAAACATATAAAGTAAGTGGACTCAAATTTGTTGGTAATGGATATGTTCGTATAGTTTTCTTTTAAAAACATTTTTGGCAGGTATTATTTCCAGGTCAACAGGCAATTTGTTCCAAAGGGAGGTGGAAGTTACTGTGAAAGAATTTGACATAAACCCAGAATATTGGAGAATAGTAGACAGTAATAAATTGTGTGAAGATCGGAGATTGAGAGAATGAGTGTCACTATGGAATTGGAATCTTTTTATGTAAAGGGGTGAGGAAGAATCATTAAGAACTGTAAACAGAGAGGACAGCATTCGAAAATCTCTGCGCTGGCGTATAGTCAACCACTTTAATTGGGAGCAAAATTCTGATACGTGATCATATTTGCGCAGGCCAAAGATGAATCGTATACAATTGTTAAGTAGCCTGTCCAACCTGCTTAGCAGCTGCTGAGAGATATTAGAGAGACAAACATCGGCATAGTCAAATAATGGAAGAGTTAGAGATTGGATGAGTAGAAGCTTAGTTGAAGGAGGCAGAAAGAACTGAAGACGATAGATGGAGCGAAGTATAATAATAATAATAATAATAATAGTCACTTAGGCATGTCATCTCCGGTTGTTCGGCGCTTTCTAAATCTGAGTACTTGCACAGGCACAACCTGGTAGCCAGAATTCTACACCAGGAGCTCGCTCTGAAATACGGTCTCGTGGACCGAAAATTGCCGTATTACAAGTCCCTGCAAAAGCACAATGCGGATACAAAATCTCGTTCAAACCCCCACTCTCTCAAATCCGAGCAACCACTTACCTCGTGTGCTCTTTCACCCTATCCTATAAAAAAAAAAAAAAAAAAAAAAAAAACTTGCCGGAAGCCGTGCTCGAAAATGACCGCGCTAGGCTCTACTGGGACCGGGCCATCATCACAAACAGGACTATTCTTGCGAATAAGCCTGATATTGTGCTGATGGACCGGGCACAGTCAAGGATATTTTTGATCGACGTTACCATTCCGTATGACGAGAACCTCGTGAAAGCCGAAACAGATAAACGAACAAAATATCTGGACCTGGCTCACGAGGTGACCGACATGTGGGGTGGTATACCGACCGAAATTATTCCTGTAGTCGTCTCTGCGAATGGGCTAATCCCAGTCAGCCTCTCGGGTCATCTGAGGCGACTGGGACTCCGTGACGGACCGCTCCGGGCTCAAATGCAGAAGGCGGTGCTTCTCGATACCGCCCGCATCGTCCGCCGGTTTCTTTCCCTTTCCCCCTAACCCTCGGCCGTTTGGTCTCCCCTGCCGAGGGCTCCCATCTGGTTGGATCTTATTTATTTATGTAGTTTTTGTATTTATTTTATATTATTGATATTTATGTATATTTATCTTTTCATTTTAATTTATAATTATATATTTATAGCACCCAACCAGGTGAGAAAATTATATAGAAAAAATAATAATAATAATAATAAATAGGCGTAGGGAAGTGACGACCCCATCGCCCGCTGACGTAACGGTTATGTGACAAAACCGCTACGTCAGCGCAGTCAGTCAGCACTTTGCCAAGAGGTGTTAGTGCCGTGCCTCGGCAAAAATTGAAGGTGCAAAGGCCCGCTTGTGCACATGGCCTCAACACGAAACGGCGCCGGGTCTGGGCGTCTCCCCGCTAAATGACGCCCTAAAAATGGATGATGGAATCAAATAGAACGCGCAAAGGGCCGCTGCCTGGAGGTCGCCAGGGCGCGTCTAGAGCTGGCGCTGGACGCGGCAGCATGCGAACCGCCAGCCGAGCGCGAGGTGCTGCACGACAACCCAGCAGCCCCTCGCATCCATCATCCCCACCAGCTGGCTTGGTGTCGGCAGGGTCTTCGCGGGCCCAGCAATCGGCACCCGCCTCTGGTGGAGTACGCCGCATGCGTTGGACAACCCAGATAAACAGCAACGCATTGCGGGCGTATTTTAGGGCGAAAGGGGGAGAAACTGGATGTTTGGCGTATCGGGCTAGGATGCATCGTCTGTTTGCTGAGCTGGAGCCATCTTTAACCGTCACAGAGCAAAATCTGGCAGACCGAGTTCGGTATATCTTGCGCTCAAATATATTTGATGTCGCCGAACTCGAACGGCTACGACGTGAGGCTGTTCCCTCGTCGGATGAGAATGCTACAGCTGAGGATGCGGCGCCAAAAATGGTAGAGCAACCCGCAAACGTGGATGCCGCCGTGAATACCCCAGTTGTGGTTGATTCAAGCGATGATGGAACAGTCACCCAGGAACTGGAATTAGAGCATATGAGGAGTACATTGGAAGAGGCGATTGTGGAAACGCGCAGTACGCCTCTCGAAAATCGACCGCGACTTCCCCGCATAGCCCTAAGCAAGCGGAATCGGGCTGTCGTGAGGGCTCTGAACCCAATGCTGGTGACCTGTTTGGAAGCCAGCGGGGACCTTTGCGAGACGGACTCAATTCTTTTTGGCGCCGCGCTGGCAGTCTGCCGTATCATAGGCGCCAAGGTTTCCACGGCTGGACGCGCTACTGGCCATAGTAGCGCTATCCCAGCATGGAGAAGAAGAATTGAGGAACGTATCGCAAAGGCTAGAGCTCTCATCGGCAGACTGATATGCTTCAGATCAGGCAACAACAGGCCAAAAATTGTGCGCACCGTCAGGATGGCGTTTGCTGGGACAAATGTCAGTTTGTCCCAGCCGGATATAACGCAAAAACTGACGGAGCGCATAGATGATCTGAAGCAGAGAATCGCTGCTTGGGGAAAGCGGATTCGGCGATATACCGAGAAGTCGACACGGTTCAACCAGAATCGTCTCATCCAGAGTGATCAGAAGAGGCTCTATGAATCATTGGAGCGACCAATGGTAAGTGGAACGGGTCCAGCACCGAATCAGGCCGACACTGTAGTCAGAGCCCGTAAACCACAGCGAGGGCCCTTGGACGGAAGTTGTGGCGAGTCAGTGTGCGGGTATTACACCCATGGATCCCGTCATCATAACGCCGGATGACGTAGCTGAGGCGGTCCGTAGGGCCCCGAACTGGAAAAGTCCGGGGCTTGACGGGCTGCATCACTACTGGCTGAAGGGGTTCATGGTGTGTCACTCTGTGCTCGCCCGACAGTTTCAAGAGGCTCTCAACCAGAAGTCGCTCCCAAGCCTCTTCACTACTGGGATCACTCATTTGGTTCCTAAAGACCAGGGTACCACAGACCCGAGCAAATACCGCCTCATCACGTGTCTACCGACCATATACAAGACACTAACATCCATTTTGAGCGCGAGAATCACTTGTCACCTGGACTCAAATCAGGTGATGTCGCGCGCTCAAAATGGATGTCGGGGCGGTGGTCGTGGAACCAAGGAACCACTCCTCATTGACGCGGTCATTGGCAAAGTGGTGAAACGCAACCGTCGGAACTTCTCCGCCGCCTGGATAGACTACAGCCCCATACATGGCTAAAGAGAGTCCTCGAGCTGTACAAGATAGACTGTACAGTTAGAGACTTCCTCGAGCAGTGTATGGGGCAGTGGAGTACGATCCTTTGTCATCTGGGCGAGCGGATGATGGCTGCGGAGAACCACATAAGGACAAGAAGGGGTATCTTCCAGGGCGATTGTCTGAGTCCAATCTGGTACTGCCTCTCTCTGAACCTTCTCAGTACCTTTCTGGAGGGCTCCGGGAGGGGGATTTCAGCTACGGAAAGGAGGGACAAAAGTGACCCACCTTTTCTATATGGATGACCTCAAGTTATTTGCCTCCAGTCGCTCCCATCTTATGGAATTGCTAAACATCACTTGTGAATTTAGCAATTCCATTGGAATGGAGCTTGGGACGGATAAGTGTGCGGTCCTCCATGTTGAAAGGGGAAGGGTTGATAACTCTGAGGGCGTAGACTTATCTATGCCCGTCAACTTAAAGAACCTTTGCGAGGCTGAAACATACCGATACCTGGGTATGTCACAAAACATCGGTATCGATGAGACTGGTATGAAACAGTCAGTTTGCGACGTGTTTTATGCACGCTTGACCAAAGTGCTTAACAGCCTTTTGTCCGGTGTGAATAAGGCACACGCATATAACGGCTGGGTCATGCCTGTCCTCATGTATACCTTTGGCATACTCAGGTGGACTCAGACTGAACTTAACGCCCTGGATAGAAAAGTCCGCAATACCATGACGTCCCATAGGATGCATCATCCGAGATCGTCGGTAATGAGGCTGTACTTGTCGCGGAAGCATGGTGGTCGTGGCTTCTTGAGCGCGCTCACCATACATAATCGCGAAGTGTGCAGCCTCCGTGATTACTTCCTGGCGAGATCTGATGATCTATTCTATAAGGACGTCATTTCTTGTAATAAAGGACTTACCCCTCTATCCTTAGCCAACGAGCAATGGCAAGACCCGGCAGTGCAGAGCATTTCCGACCGGGAGACCGTATGGAAGGAGAAGGAGCTCCACGGGAGGTTCTACAAGGCTCTACATGAGCCTTTCGTAGACGCAGTAGCCTCCCTCCACTGGCTACGCTTTGGTGATCTCTTCGGGGTAAACCGAGGGTTTTGTCTGTGCAATACAGGATCAGGTTATTAAGACCAACAACTATCGGAGATACATCCTAAAGGATGGCACCGTCGACATCTGTCGAGCTTGTCGCCATCCCGGTGAGTCACTTAGGCATGTTATCTCCGGTTGTTCGGCGCTTTCTAACTCTGAGTACTTGCACAGGCACAACCTAGTAGCCAGAATTCAACACCAGGAGCTCGCTCTGAAATACGGTCTCGTGGATCGGAAATTGCCGTATTACAAGTACTTGCCGGAAGCCGTGCTCGAAAATGATCGCGCTAGGCTCTACTGGGACCGGGCCATCATAACAGACAGGACTATTCTTGCGAATAAGCCTGATATTGTGCTGATGGACCGGGCACAGTCAAGGATATTTTTGGTCGACATTACCATTCCGTATGACGAGAACCTCGTGAAAGCCGAAACAGACAAGCAAACAAAATATCTGGACCTGGCTCACGAGGTGACCGACATGTGGGGTGGTCTGCCGACCGAAATTATTCCTGTTGTCGTCTCTGCAAACGGGCTAATCCCAGTCAGCCTCTCGGGTCATCTGAAGCGGCTGGGACTACGTGGCGGACCGCTCCAGGTTCAAATGCAGAAGGCGGTGCTCCTCGATACCGCCCGCATCGTCCGCCGGTTTCTTTCCCTTTCCTTTCCCTTTCCCTGCTGAGGGCCTCCATCTGGTTGGGCTTTTATTTATTTATGTACTTTTATATTTATTTTATGTTATTGATATTTATGTATATTTATCTTTTCATTTTCATTTATAATTATATATTTATAGCACCCAACCAGATGAGAAAACTATACAGATACCCCAAAAGACGTAGGGAAGTGACGACCACATCGCCCGCTGACGTAACAGTTATGTGACAAAACTGCTACATCGGCGCAGTCAGTCAGCATCCTGACAAGAGGTGTGAGCGCCGTGCCTAGGCAAAATTGTAGGTGCAAAGGTCCGTTTGTGCATATGACCCAACCTCGAAACGGTGCCGGGCTTGGGCGTCTCCCGTTATTTGGCGCCCATAAAATGGATGATGAAAGAAACACAGAAAGGAACGCGCATAGGGCCGCTGCCTGGGGGTCGCCGGGGCGCGTCTGGAGCTGGCACTGGACGCGGCAGCATGCGGGCCGCCAACCGAGCGCGAGGAGCTGCACGATCACCTAGCAGCCCCTCGCATATATCATCCCCACCAGAAGGCTTGATGTCGGCTGGGTCTTCTCGGACTCAGCAAGCGGCACCAGCCGCTGATGGAGCACGTCGCATGCGTTGGACAAAATCTATGAACGAAAACGCATTGCGAGCGTACTATAGGGCGAAAGGGGAAGAAACTGTGGGAATAGCGCATAGGTCTCGGATGCATCACTATTTTGCTGAGCTGGAGCCTTCTATCCCCGTCAGAGAACAAAACCTGGCAGACCGAGTTCGGTACATCATGTGCTCGAAAATATTTGATGATGCTGAACTCGAACGACTACGACGTGAGGCTATTCCGTCGTCGAATGAATCGGCTATGGCTGGAGATGCAGCTCCACATTTGACAGACCAGCATCCACACGTGGAAGCCGCCAAGGATCTTCCAGTTTTGGTTGATTCGAACGACGATGAAATAGTCTCCCACGAACTAGAGCAAATGAGGAGTATATTGGAAGAGGCGATTTTGGAAACGCGCAGCAACTTTCTCAAAAATAGACCGCGACTTCCCCCGCATACCCCTAAGCAAGCGAAATCGGGATGTCATGAGGGCTCTTAACCCAATGCTGGTGACATATTTGGAAGCCATCCGGGACCTTTGCGAGACGGACTCAATTCTCTTTGGCGCCGCAGTGGCAGTTTGCCGTATTATTGGCGCCAAACTTCTCATGGCTGGACGCGCTACTACACAAAGTAGCGCCATCCCAGCCTGGAGAAAAAGAATCGAGGACCGTGTCGCAAAGGCAAGGGCCCTTATCGGCAGACTGACAAGCTTCAGAACGGGTAACAATATACCGAGGATTGTGCGCACTGTTAGGATGGCGTTTGCTGGGACAACTATCAGTTTGTCCCAGCCGGATATCACGCAGAAACTAACGGAGCGCATAGACGACCTGAAGCAAAATATCGCTGCTTGGGGGAAGCAGATTCGACGATTTACCAAGAGGTCATAGTGGTTCAACCAGAATCGTCTCTTCCAGAGTGATCAGAAGAGGCTCTATAAATTATTGGAGCGACCAAAGGTATGTGGAGCGGGCCAAGAACCGCATCAGGCTGACATTATCGTATTCGGGCGTGGCCTGTAGTCAGAACCCGTAAACCACAGCCAGGGCCCTTGGACGGAAGTTGTGGCGTGCCAGGGTGCGAGTGTTACGCCTATGGACCCCACCACCATAACGACGGAAGACGTGGCTGAGGCGGTCCGTAGGGCCCCGAACTGGAAAAGTCCGGGGCTCGACGGGCTGCATCATTATTGGCTGAAGGGGTTCATAGTGTGTCACGCTGTGCTCACCCGACAGTTTCAAGAGGTTCTCCACCAGAATTCGCTCCCGAGCCTCTTCACTACTGGGATCACTCACTTGGTTCCTAAAGATCAGGATACCACAAACCCGACCAAATACCGCCCCATCACGTGTCTACCCACCATATATAAGACACTGACATCCATTTTGAGCGCGAGAATCACTCGTCACCTTTAGCTAAACCAGGTGATGTCACGCGCTCAAAATGGATGTCGTGGCGGTGGTCGTGGAACCAAGGAACCACATCTCATTGACGCGGTCATAGGCAAAGTAGTGAAACGCAACCGTCGGAATTTCTCTGTCGCCCGGATAGACTACAGAAAGGCGTTCGACTCGGTGCCTCATACATGGCTAAAGAGGGTCCTCGAGCTGTACAAGATTGACTGTACAGTTAGAGACTTCCTCGAGCAGTGTATGGGGCAGTGGAGTACGATCCTTTGTCATCTGGGCCAGCGGATGATGGCTGCGGAGAATCACATAAGGATAAGAAGGGGTATCTTCCAGGGCGATTGTCTGAGTCCAATCTGGTTCTGCCTCTCTGAACTCTCTCAGTACCATACTGGAGGTTTTTATGCACGCTTGACCAAAATGCTTAACAGCCTTTTGTCCGGTGTGAATAAGACACACGCATATAATGGTTGGGTCATGCCTGTCCCCATGTATACCTTTGGATACTCAGGTGGACCCAGACTGAACTTAACGCCCTGGATAGACAAGTCCGCACTAACATGACGTCCCATAGGATGCATCATCCGAGATCGTTGGTAATGAGGCTGTACTTGCCGCGAAAGCATGGTGGGCGTGGTTTTCTGAGCGCGCTCACCATGCATAATCGCGAAGTGCGCAGCCTCCGTAATTACTTCCTGGCGAGATCGGATGATCCATTCTATAATGACGTCATTTCTAGTGATAAAGGCCTTACCCCTCTATCCTTAGCCAACGAGCAATGGCAGGCCCAGCAGTGCTTAGCATTTCCAACCGGGAGACCGTATGGAAGGAGAAGGAGTGTTCCACGGGAGGTACTACAGGGCTCTACATGAGCCCTGTAGTACTTCGTAAAGCCCTTCGTAAATAAAGTCGCCCCCCTCAACTGGCTAAATTTCGGTGACCTCTTCGGGAAACCGAGGGTTTTGTCTGTGCAATACAGGATCAGGTTATTAAGACCAACAACTACCGGAGATACATCCTAAAGGATGGCACTGTCGACATCTGTCGAGCTTGTCGCCATCCCGGGGAGTCACTTAGGCATATCATCTCCGGTTGTTCGGCGCTTTCTAACTCAGAGTACTTGCATAGGCACAACCTAGTAACCAGAATTCTACACCAGGAGCTCGCTCTGAAATACGGTCTCGTGGACCGAAAATTGCCGTATTACAAGTACTTGCCGGAAGCCGTGCTCAAAAATGACCGTGACAGGCTCTACTGGGACCGGACCATCATCACAAACAGGACTATTCTTGCGAATAAGCCTGATATTGTGCTGATGGACCGGGCACAGTCAAGGATATTTTTGGTTGACATTACCATTCCGTATGACGAAAACCTCGTGAAAGCCGAAACAGACAAGCAATCAAAATATCTGGACCTGGCTCACGAGGTGACCGACATGTGGGGTGGTCGGACGACCGAAATTATTCCTGTAGTCGTGTCTGCAAACGGTTCATCCCAGCCAGCCTCTCGGGCCATCTGAGGCGAGAGGACTCCGTCACGGACCGCTCCGGGCTCAAATGCAGAAGGCGGTGCTCCTGGATACCGCACGCATCGTCCGCCGGTTTCTTTCCCTTTCACCTTAACCCTCGGCCGTTTGGTCTCCCCTGCCGAGGGCTTCCATCTGGTTGGGCTTTTATTTATTTATGTATTATTTATTTATTTATGTTAGTATATTAAATATATATATTTAAGTATATTTATTATTCCCTTTATATATTTATCCAGCCCAACCTGATGTGATTACTCTATGAATAACCCAAAAAATAATAATAATAATAAATAATAATATTAATAAATGGCGGACGTTGTCAAAAGTAAATGATGCAGTCAGTACAAAATCTTAAAAATTAATTTTTGTAGTATATGTTTCAAATTCCCAAATAACAAATTCTCAACGCAAATAGATTTTACAATATCAATATAAATAAAATTTTGAAAATCTGTGGATAAGAAACTAATTTCAAGAAAAATTTATTTCTTTCAAATTAACAACTGTCATCTAAGAAATTTTACAAACAGATTTATAAAATATTTAATTTAACGTTACATTATGCATAGAACGAGACGACAAATACGAATAAATACCGCCAATACCACAATCGCACACGTAACATCGCCTACGGAGGAATACACATCCATGGAATGTAATCCAAGAGGCACAAGAAGAACCCCCGTACCATCTTTGAGGGGGGACGAAGAGTGCCAGCGGCTGGCTTGGGACCTGCAGGAATTACCATCCTACATAAGGACCTCGCTACTGATGGTGTAGTGCGATAACGCATGCGCTGGAATAAAGAATTAAATATAAGTATTATGCGCGCGTACTATAAGGCTACCAAAGGAGGAAGCAATCTTATATCTTATCGCCCTAAAATTTTGTCTGAATTCCAACAGCTACAACCCAACCTAACAAACTTAACTGCCCAAAGACTTTCAGATTAAGCACGTGTCATTCTAAGTCGTAAGATTTTGGACGACAGATTAATTGCACAACTTTGCAGTGAGTATTCAACATCTACTATCAATTCAATACCTGATTCCCATCGGAAACTTCCAGGTGAGACTGATGACTTAAATGTTAATAACAGTAACCATAATATAAATATTACTAACTTAAATAACGAAAAAGAAGAGCGAAATTGTTTTGATATAGATGTGAGTTCCAAAGACAGCGAATATACGAAAAGGACTTTCGAATGTTCCCTTCTGGAATATAAAATACACCTATAGAAAATAGACCAAAACTACCTAAATTTCCTAACAACAAAAAAACTATTTTAACAGTAGCATAAATGAATATTCTATATAAAGATTATTTTGAAAAAAGTAACTCTATTTTGGAAACTTTGTCTCTTCTATACTGTTCTGCCCATGCTATATGATATGATAATGAAAATTTCTGTCATTTCAGTACAAAATTTTAAGAAAAATAATACAGAACCTAAATGGAAACAAAGAATTAAAAACGAATTGACAATACTCGCAAAATTATAGGAAAATTAATAAGCTACCAAACAGGTAAGAAACAAAAAAAAAATAATTACTTTAGTAAATCAAATCGCTAATGAAAATGATATTAGCCAATCAGATCCTCATTTTGCGGATAAAATTACTGAATTCATTGATACACATAAACAAAAGTTAAAAGCATGGGTCAACCGTATTAGACACTATTCAGAAAGATCTAAACGGTACTTCCAGAATCGCACATTCGAAAGTAACCAAAAGTAGGTGTATCGGTCTTGGGAGAACACTACAACTAATAGGTGTACTCATGACAGCCCAAGCTTAAATGAATGTCAAAATTTTTGGAAAAGATGTAGTCTAACGAAGTTTCTTATAATGAAGGCGAATGGATTTGTGCAACCGAACGTAAGTTTTCTAATTTGGCTAACATGGGTTCTATTTCAATTACTGCTGAAAATGTACACTCAATTACTCGTAGATTACACAATTGGAAATCACTGGGACCACATGGTATACACAACTTTTGGCTGAAATGGATAACAAGTAGCCACGTGCGTTTGGCTGCACAGATTTTAGAAGCCATTGAGTGTTGTGAGCTCCTGAGACTTCTTACAATTGGTATTACCCACTTACTATATAAAAATGGAAACACCACTGAACCTAAAAATTACCGACCTATAACATGCCTTTCAACTGTATACAAATTAATAACTGCAATTTTGAATAACAAGATCTATAAACATTTGGAAAATAATAACATTCTTTCAACTGCACAGAACGGATGTCGGAAAGGGACACGTGGTTGTAAATAACTTCTTCTCATTGACACTGCTATTTGCCGACAAGTCTATCGTAATTGCAAAAATATGTCCGCTGCTTGAGTGGATTACAAAAAGGCATAAAGAGAGTTTTAGAAATATATAAAATAGATATCAAAATTTGGAAGTTTTTAAGTAAATTAATGGATCAGTGGAACACTATCCTAAATCTACCAGGTGAGTGGCAAAGTAGTTCGATAGACTATAAATATTAAACCGGGTATATTCCAGGGAGATAGTTTGAGCCCAACTTTGTTTTGTTTAGCCCTGAATCCTTTAAGTACTGCTATTAAGGAATCCGGATTAGGGTTTCGGTTTAGAAAAGAAAACTCACCGATCTCATATCTACTTTATATGGATGATCTCAAACTATTCACATCAAAAGAGAGTAATCCACTATTATTGTTGAAATTAACACATAGTTTCAACAATGATATTCAAAATTCAAAAGTAAAATTTATGTCAAGATTAAAAAAGTTATCAAAAGTCATTTATCCGCCGGAAACAAAATTAGAGCATATAACTCCAGGGTAATACCTAGTCTTCTATATACTTTTGGTGTTACAAGGTGGTCTCAAACAGAATTGGATGACGTAGATAGACGAGTCCGTACATTAATGACTACGCACAGAATGCACCACCCACGATCATCTGTCATTAGGTTGTATCTTCCAAGAAAAGATGGTGGACGGGGCTTATTAAACATTAAAAACCTGCACAAACGTGAAGTATACAACCTCAGAAACTATTTTATTAAAAAAAAGACACATCACACATTCATAATGACGTAGTGATTAATGACAAATCATTAACCCCGCTTAATATGTCAGCAAAGGACTGGCAGAGGCCTCATACTATGACTATAGATGAACGCAAAAAGGTTTGGAATGACAAATAACTGCATGGTCAATTTTTTTAAAGCATTGACTAATCCTTGTGTAGACATGGTTGCATCAGTACATTGGTTACAATTTGGTAACCTTTTTAGAAACTGAAGGTTTTATCTGTGCAATACAAGATGAAGTAATTAAAACGAACAACTACCGGAGATACATTCTGAAGGACGGCACAGTTAACGTATGTCGCGCATGTCACCACCCTGGAGAGTCCCTCAGACATGTTATTTCCGGTTGTTCACAACTATCAAATGGTGAGTATTTGCACAAACATAACCAAGTAGCTAGAATAATACACCAACAGCTGTCGTAAAGTGACAATTAAAAACAAAAGAACCTAACCTAACAACAACGAAACAACAAAAAAATGAATAATTTATATAAATTTTAAAAGATATTTACAGTTTTTTTATATAAAGAAAGAAGAAAGAAAGAAAGAAAGAAAACATTTATTGCTCAAATACGCCACATGTACATTTAAACCATAAACATAAAAAATACATAGTAAAAAAGAAAAAAAAGAAGAATAAAAAAAATATTAAACACAACATCACACATTTTACGCACATAAGTGTGTGTGGCGTACACGACAAACAGACCGCACTCAGCTTAATTCCGCAGCCGATACGAGACTACAGCGCTGGTTTTCAGTGGGCCTGTAAATTAAGTGACGTGCGGACGTTCACACCGTCATTGATAGACTAATAATAATTAACATAGATTACATAAATGAACTAACTGGATCTAATACCAAGAATGTCCGAAACATTTTAAAAAGTATTGTTATCACCATAAGAGTCATGTATCTATGAGGTATCAGTTGGAAATAATATAAAAGAAGAAACACTAAATGATGGTACCCTACAAAAATATTTTCTCACAGGTATGTAATCATAACCATAATCTTAAACAACAATGTTATCATTAGAAACAATATTTTAATAAATCAATAGTGATTGCACGTTAAACATATACTTGTATCATAGTTATAACTAATAGCATGAAAAACACTTTTATTTCAGCCTTTAAGTATCAAAAAAAGTACTATGGACTCATATGCTTTCCGTATGACCCCGCCGGATAGCGCTAAGTGTCTGTAATTATTTAGGTAGGTAAATATCAAGCCATAGCTTTTTGAGCAATAATTAGGTGAGTTTTATATTTTATTTTAAATGTATTTAATGTTTTCAGACTACGAAGCGGTGGCGGCAGGTTATTCCAGCATTTAGAGGCAGAATATTTGAAACTTCCACGAAAGGCGATGGTACGATGGTAGGGAACAACCAAAGAGTAACATGACGAGCGAGCGAATATAAAAAAATATGAAGATGATGATGGGTGACGTGAATTACAATTATTTTTCTTTATAAAAAAATAACAAAGATAAATGAGTATTGAAACGGAGCCCGAAGACCAAGGTGGCACACCGCGCTTGGCAGTGGTGCTCACCGCTCACGGAGTATGCACAGGCTATGCCTGTGGTAGGTGCGCAGTGCCTGATCTAGACACACGCAGCGTAAGTAGGCACACTCACACACACAGCGCTTAAGCACACCAGCGCAGCACACCAGCCAGTAGGCAAACACAGCGCCCGGATCCGGAGTAGGCACACGCAGCGCCCGGAGTAGGCACACACAGTGCTTGAAGCAGGCACGCACAGCGGCTAAAGATAGCGCGGGCACTAGTAGGTGGAGGCGTAGGCGTGGCTAGACGACAACTTCAGATGAAGGCAGAGGCTTGCAGGATCCCTGGGGTAGTGCGGCCCCGGGATAAGGGCTTTAGGAGATGCTTCTAGTATGAAAGCTGAAGCGAGACTGACTTTATTGGCCAATTGTTCGGCTTTTATACTTTTTTTAGAGAGCTCCGCAGTCGACGACAGATCTGAGATAAGAACGGGAAATTATTTAAATTAAAAACAAATTTTTGTAAATGGCCAAGAAGAAAAGAGTATTTTTGTGGAAGTTTTGAAGTAAAAACATCAGACCGGTAACGAATTTGAATAAAAATCGCCATGACAACCAGATAAACATCGATGTCAAATCATGTCAAATTTTAGTTTCAGGCTCGTAATAGAGAAACGGCAAGATTTAAGTGAAAAATGAGATATTATTGATATAGGAAAAAAGGTAGCGCAACAGCGGGCACGAAACCCGAAATGGCAGAGTTACGGAGAACTAAATAAAAGATCGAAAAAGGTAGACACCATTGACACCGATTTAAAAAGTGCTGATAGCGTGAAAATACGAAGTGAAAATGATTTGTTATTGTGTGCTTATGGTTTAAAAACGTTACAGGATCCTATGGAAATAAAGGTGATGCAAAATATCCAGTTTTGAGGTGAATCCAGAAAATCAAAAACAGAATGGAAAAATAAATTAAAAATAGTGTAAAATGATACGTAAGTAGCATAACACTACACAGCTTGCCATTAAATTTGGTTTTACTCAACAGGACGTTCCATATTATAAGTATGAACCAAAGCCAGTCCTTGAAAATGGAAGTGTCATACTGTACTGGGATCGGTCAATTATCACAGACAGGTTTATAGTGGCAAATAAACCTGACATTGTGGTGATAGACCGAACTACACGCAAGGCAATAATAGTGGATATCAGTGTTCCTCATGACGAGAATCTCGTAAAAGCAGAGAATGATAAAAAAATAAAATATATCGATCTGGCTCATGAGATTGTCGCTATGTGGGACGTTGATTCTACTATTATTGTACCAATAGTTATATCAGTCAATGGGCTTATTGGTAAAAATATGGACGATTATCTGTCCAAGTTAGGTTTGGGCAAATGGCTGAAGGCATTAATTCAAAAATCGGCCTTATTAAATACGGCTCGAATGGTAAGAAGGTTCCTATCTTTGGATGCCTAACTTCACCGATGGCTTAGAATTCCTCGCCGCAGTGGATAATAACCGAAATAATAAGATTATTTATGTAGATTGTATTTATATTGATAACATTATAGTTTTGTGATAATATATGTAATAAAAATAAATAATAATAATAATAAATGATTTATTTTCTCACCACAATATTACAGAATTATTGTACATAATATTAGAATATTACACCTTAATGTTATACTGTGGGAGACTGGTGCCTAAGCTAGGCTTTACGCATTTCAGGCCACCAAGTCTCCGCCCTATGGTTGTAATTACAATACTTTTACCATGTACATGTACCATATTTGTAATTTACATAATGTACCTTCTTTTACATAACTAGTATTTAATATATATTTAAATCTGGTGCTAGTATTAGTCTCTGTGTGTGTGTGTGTGTGTGTGTGTGTGTGTGTGTGTGTGTGTGTGTGTGTGTGTGTGTGTGTGTGTGTGTGTGTGTGTGCGCGCGCGTGCGTGCGTGCGTGCGTGCGTGTGTGTGCGCGTGCGTGCGTGCGTGCGTGCGTGCGTGCGTGGTGTGTGTGTGTGTGTGTGTCGTGTGCGTGTGCGTGTGCGTGTGCGTGTGCGTGTGCGTGTGCGTGTGCGTGTGCGTGTGCGTGTGCGTGTGCGTGTCGTGTGCGTGTTGTGTGCGTTGCTCTTCTTGTGTGCGTTGTGGTGTGCGTGTGCGTGTGCGCGTGCGTGTGCGTGTGCGTGTGCGTATGTGTGTGTGTGTGTGTGTGTGTGTGTGTGTGTGTGTGTGTGTGTGTGTGTGTGTGTGTGTGTGTGTGTGTGTGTGTGTGTGTGAGATAGAGTTTGTTTGTGTCCGTGTGAGTTTTGTTTGTTAGTTAGTAACTGGGATAGAAATTAAATTTAGGATTGGGTTAGTATTTAACTTTAGTACGGATAGTAATTAGTTAGGATTAGTGAGTAGCTTTTCAGTGTTATCATAATTTAATTCTTGTAGCCAGATAGTTATTTTATTTTTGCATGTAGTCTTATTGACGTTAAATATAAGGACAATTTTATTGATTTTATTGTATAGAAAACCTCAGAGGTGACAAAAGAAACGTTTAGATAGTTTGGTGGATAGAGTTATACGAGTGCAGTCCACGGGGTTAAAGCGCCTTTTCCCTCAGGAGAGTGACGGATTGTTTTTTAATAGAGCATGTTGTTTCAGTAAGATTCTTTGTATAAATAGTTGCCGCACAGTTAATATTTTCAACTCTTTATACAGGAGCTCTGTAGGATAGTGATACGGTAGGTAGTGATACGGCAGCGAAAAAGAGTATGCCTGTGGCTTTTCGACAAATCTCTGACACCTGTAACCTCCAACTAAGGGTCGGGTCAATAATCAAACCCAGATCCTTGACACTAGTACGGAAAGGAATTACACAGTTTTCGTAGCGAATGGATAGTAGATCTGGTATGTTAATTGGCATATAGCCCGTATTGCACTTGTTCTTTTTCCTTACAAAGGGAAAAATAGCACAAGTGCATGAGCACTGCTACTTGTAGACCGATTTAGTTAAAAATATCTGACCCGGCAGATTTCGTACTGCCGCAATTGATAAATAAAAACCTAAATTTTTGTATAAAACAAACTTGAAACAAACAAAAGGAATCCCTAATTAATAAAAAATGCTCGGTATGAATGAAGTTTTATTATTATTTTCGATTAATTACACATTATGTTGCTTACTTACAAACCAGAGTTTTACTGAAATACTAGCCGTGGTCGCTCAGATGGTTAACACTCGCTTTAAATATAACAGAATGCGAGTAACCCGTGTTCGATCCCCGCCGGAACCAATGAAATTGTTAATTATAATTTTAAGTGCTGATTTACCACGTGCTCGGCGGTGAAGGAAAACATCGAGAGGAAACTTGCACGTCTGAGAATAAGAAAAAAAAATTTTCGAAGACATGTGAAGTTCGCCAACACGCATTGGGGCAGCGCGGTGGGTACTTCCTTGCCCTGAAACCCTCTCAGAAATAGGAGGAGGCCAGTGCCCACCAGTGGGCTGTATATAGGCTGTAACTTTTTTACTTTTACTAGCTATTTATAAGATTTTAATTTGATATTGACATACACACACAGTTAAGATACAGTCTATTAATCAATTTAAAGCTCTTTGATAAACTATAGTTTTGGTTTTGTTTTGTGGTGCGTAAATAAATAAAGATGACGGTTTTCTGACGTGCGAACACGCGACGTATAATTGTCCATGCACGAAACAGGGAAACTCCAAGTTGATTCCGCAAGCTTGCAACGACTGGCCATGCGACTTATTTATGATCATCGCAAAGGCCAGACATACTGGAAATTGTAAACGTTTAAAATCGAATGGTAGATCCGTTGGTATCATCGGTATTCGCGTGATTATGACATCCTCTCCTTAGTATTTTCTCTTTATGATTATTGCCTCAATAACGTTATTCATCACCTTTTCACAGACAGTCTTATTCCATTGCACAGGCGAGGTTGATTAATGTTACGCAGCATGATAATAACTGATCTTACTTTTAACTGCAAATTGTGAGGTGGTAACCCAGGAAATTCCGGTGAATTTAAAAACTCTGTGGGATAGTTGACTACGTCATCCTGGTTCACAACGGTGTCAACTGATTTGAAGAAAATCAACTCTCCCAGAAGAAAATTTTGAATAATCACATTGAGATCCTCGACATCTTTATTTTTCGCTGCCAATATTGCTCGTTCACCCAGCCAATTATGGTTATTGAACTGTTGCGCTGTATATGGGAAAACACGCTAAATAAGCTCCTCTTTTGAGTCTGTACGTTACAGAAATCAATCAAGGTTAATTGGATATAGTTGTTAATTTGAGTGTCTTTACGTACCGCCACAAATTCCATGATTCTATCATGAACAATGTCTCATTGTAAATTTCTGCAGTCATTTGTAGTGTAGGTTTAAAAGTTTGACGGCACATACAATGCAAAACATCCTCAGACATGTCATTTCTATACTTAACCAACAAATCATTCGGATTCGAAGGGAAGCATGTCGATATGATAATTGAAAACGGTTGTTTAAACGAAGTCGGACCACGAAAATTCTCCAACAACAACCGCTAATAATAATACATTTGGATGTCCTTCAATTGGGATTCCTGGTTTTTGACGATGAAACGATTTCGATGATGCATTCCACGTGTAATAGCGTGGCATGTCAGCATACAGCAAAGTGCGAGCAAAATCGTCAGTTTGATAAACTGTGAAGAAGCTTGTTAATGTTATCGACGGTGGACGTAACGCTCTTTCTTCCGCGTTTTATTTATTAAAATAAACTCGTCGACCATTTTCTAAATAAATTACTGTAAGGTGTCTTTCATGGATCGCAAATGAAAAGATACGCCAAATTGCTTCGTTGCTACTTACATAGCGACCCAGTTAGTATTGTGATACTTCATCGTTTGTATCGGTGACAGCGTAGAGGGCGATATCGTTACCTTTGTTAACATATTTACATATGTACTTTATTGACTTCACAGAGTTGCAATTATTCCACATTGATGTGAGTTTCAAAAGCTTTGGACAATATTGGCGAGTATGATACAATCCAACGACTGTCTACATCAACATTTTGTCCTCTTACGTTCAAAATTACCGATCGCCCATTGTCCGCAACTGATCGACGACGATACAATGGATATCCATCATTTCCCGTTATGCTTTCAGCAATCAGGTCTCTTGGGTATCGCTTGGAACACTTGCCGTCGACCATACATGGTAAATTGTAGTTGAAAAAAATTTAAAGCAGTAAACATATTAACTTTGGCATTAATTTGTAATAAATCCTTAATGGGGCAATACGCTTTTACAACAAAATACCAGAAAATGTACAAAATTTGTCACTAAACACGTTTTATGAAAGAAACAATATACAAAAAGGGTTATACTCGTAATAATATCAAAGAATACATAAAAGAAAATAACCCCTGAGAATGAGGTGATTATTACCTTGCTAGTTCTATAAAAATTAATTTAGAAATTTTACAAACAATTATTGTAAAATGAAATATGTTTCCTAAAAAAAGTCACACTGAGTTTCTTGCTGGTTCTTCCCAGGACAAAGATTTATCGGAATCAGTAGCAAATAAAAATATAACTTTCAATAAGTATTACGCAATAATCAATATTGAAGAAAATTATTAAATTACATTTCATTTCTACAAATTTCAGCGCATAGAACACTGTAAATTATGTAGTAAATTTAGTTAACTTAAAATCTATAACGTGAATAGAGACCTGTAAATTACAACGCTATCAACTTCATTATTTTATAATTACTACGAGCAAGGCAACATATATCTGCAAAATTCATTACCTCTAGGGAATTTTGTTGTCATATTATTCATACTTATATCGTTTATGGTCGAAATTCGGATTTGTATAGCACTGTTTCCATGAATACGTATTAATTTCGGAATAACTTGTTTTTTGTAATATTCACCCGTGCAGGGCAGGTAAAGTGACCTAAACTTTTACAGCCGCGAGTGTGATCAAAAAGCTTATATATATCGCTTAATTCGGTACGGTAATTTTCTGGTTGATAGACGGGGGGGGGGGGGGGGGGGGGGCTCCAGCGTTCATTTAACGGCGTTTTTTATTTCGTTAATTTTAAAGGAAAATGTTAGACCTAAATTTAATCGATTCGTGATTATTTCTGTTCAACTAGCACTAGCATTTTTATTACATATATATCTGTCACGTGGTGGTGGTTCTCTCCGAACTTGTTACTGAAAATTTCTTGTAAGAAAAACCCATAATTCACTGATTTTGCCCCGACCTGGGTGTGGGCGACGAAGCATTATATATAGTTTTATTTTTTTATGTTTGTATTATAAATTTTAATTTTTTTGATATATTAATATTTATGTAAACAAAATTTATCTTACGACAATGTAACGGACACGCGACTGGTATAAAAATTCAAAAATTTGGGGCGTGGGGTGAGTTCAATGCTATGTGCGTACCGTACGCGCGTTTTCTTTATGATTTTGTAAAGATCTCTTGTTGTCCAATTATTTTATGTGCATTTTGTAAAAATAAACGGAGCTGGTGAACAAACTCAGAGTTGATTAAAAACACTTATAAGGATTTTATTGCGTTTAATTTTAATTGATTTTTAATTTAAGACGTTTCGGGTGCTTTCCAGCTCCCATGGTCACATGGGACTGAAGTGACAGACGTCCCGATATCAATGTTAACCCGGAGTACCTTCAGCTTTTTAATTATTGTTTATGGTCCGATCTATGTAGAATGAACTTACTCCGTCTTGAAGTCTTGCAGTGGTATGCTTGGGCTTAGTTTTAATTTCATTAATTACAGGGTTCCAAGCAGATGGTAGTCACCACAGTGAACTCAATCCCCCATGAACATAGGTCCTGGAAAGCACCCAAAACGTCGGGAATTAAAAATCTATAAAATAAACGCCATAAAATCCGTAAAAGTGGTTTTAATCAATGGGTATTGTTCGCGTAAATACAAGAAATCATTATGTAAACTCAGAGTTATTTCACTGCGAATTCACCCATAAAACCACACAGCGATTTGAATAGAAATAAATATTTCCAATAAATGTAAAATTTCTTGATAAAACAGGTACCTATATCGATATCGAAAATAACTCACTGCTGAATTCTTCAATGAGAAGTTTGCCAGCCACGTCAGGAAAGAACCATATTATAATCGAAGAATACAAAGAACACATTTCTACAAGTGAAGTGTAGTGGAAGTGTACAATTTTTAACATGACAACTCAATGATAAGTTTTGACATTAAACACTCTGCAGCATTCATTAACGACATCACATCGCTGGCAGATGACAAATAATAGATTGAACAAATTCCTAACATACACGTCAAAGTAAACCGTTTGGTTTTAATGCGTGGAATATCGACGAAAAAGGGTGAAGACCCGCCGACCACCTGGTTGTTCGATGGTGGAAAGGAGAGGGAGGAATTAAAGTGTGAAATTTCTGCGCACACTCTCCGAAATGCATCCTATAAAATACAGAGAGGCTGGCTACTTTGCGCTTGTTCTCGAGACTAAAAAGGTTGGTTTTACCCATCAAGGTCACCAATTAGCCTCTTAGCGCTTCTATGCTCTGAGTCGAACGCTGCCAGGTGGCATTATTGCAGAACCAGCCTATACGAGACAGCAGTACTCCATGCACGTCCGAACTTGCGCTTAATATAAGATAAAAGGCTGCCCCAGCGTGAAGTACCGCCACATCCTTGCAAGAACACCAAGTTTCCTTGCGGCTCCTTTGGCTCTGGACTCAATGAACCACCCATAGTTGAGGTACGGAGAAAATTCAACCCCTAACAACTGGAGGCGGTCAGTGCCAGGAGCTAGAGTGAGCAAGCTCCTTTTAGCGGTGAAAAGTCACGCTTGTGATGAATATCACGAGATTGGCATCGCTCATTCGGAGACTGCCTGTAGTGTGAGATTCACACGCTCAACCGCAGCCTCTCTGACTGGATTTGATCTCGACTGGCCCGAGCACTTGGTTGGTATCTCTCCACAAGTGTGCTGTCATCTGCATAGCCATGGATACCAGGCATGAGCAGATGTTTTATATGCAGCAAGAAGAGAGTTGCGGAGAGAACGGACCCTTGATGAACAGCGACGTTAGTCGCCACAAGATCGGATGATCAACCATCGACGACGACTCGGAGAGACCATTCACTCAAAAAGTCCCTTACAAATTAAATCAGACCAGGGGCAAGCTGTTTGCTGGAAGCTTACCGAAAAGGCTAGCGTGCCAAACTCTGTAAAAGACCTTTAAGACATCAACGGAAACCGCAAGTACTTCCCCACTGTTATCGAGTGCATCACCCGATTTCGGTGAAATTGCCGGTCACTAAGAAGGTCATTTTGTTCAAGGTTTGCCATTAAGAGAGCATTCAATATACGCTCAATAATCTTGCAAAGTATGGAGGTAATTAAAATTGGCCGATAGCAGCCATGGTCGGCACGACTATCATTTAAAAAAAGTAACATTGACATTTGTACTCTATTTCACCGTGTAGTGGCGGTGTTTATTTTCATTCCGTTGGCGCCGTAGAAGGCGACAGAGTGAAGCAAATCAAGAAATGTGCAGCAACGCCTTCCCAATAATGACTAAAAATAAAAAATGTGGTTGCAAACCCTCTTGACAAAAGTAACAACTACGGAAAATATCCACTATGAAACAATGTGTGGAGGAGACTTATGTTCAACAGTAACTTTGATAGGCTGTAACGGTGTACTCTATTGTAAGATGTAAAAAAAATTACGAATCGAGTGTTTACTGTTTAATGTTGTCAGCTTTATCAAATCTTAATAAAATTTCTGTAACCTACAGTTTGTTCTCTTTTTAATATATCCCACAGTGATAATTGCTGGTTGTTCCCAGAACGTAAGTGTTTTCCGACCTAACAGGAAATTAAACATAAGAATGATTTTCCATATTTACAACCTGAATTGAATAAAAAGTTTTAATTCTATTTCTGACGGTTTTTAAATGCAAGAAGAATGAAAATATCATGTTCTTCGAAATATCAAGAAAAAGTAGTAACTGCTAAACATTCCTATTCTTTTAAAGAAACCTCTATCTAAGACTTATTTATGACATCTGAGATTTTCCACGGGTTTCAGATAAAAAATCGTAAATTTGATATTGCTAGAAATAACGCTGACCTTTATAAACTTATTCTTCGGGCACTCTTAGTCTTGTTTAATTTTTTAATGACTTCAAAAAGTCAAAGTTAAAATATTTTACTACAAATTCGACCTTGACGAAGCATTTTTTGATAGTCAAGAAAACTGTCTACCTATTTATCAATTAATTAATCATCTATTAATTTTCAATGAATAATATACTGCGGTATCTTCAAATTTATGCGTCAAGCACAGCCCCAATATCTACGTTCTATCGGTATGAAATAGCAGTATAATACTTTGTGTTGCCTATGGTAAGTGTAGAGAACCAGAAAAACTTTTTAAGGTAACGAAACACCTGCATTCTGATACTTAATCGAGGATAGATGTATATGTTTATCAGCCACAGTATCCACTAACCGTCACGTGGAGTGTGCGGTCGTTTCTTACCCTTTCTGTAAAATAATGTATCAGTATTGATTATTAGCGATGACTTCTATTCATATAGATTAATAAGTAATTTTAGTCTCTACTTAGTGCGAAGTTATTCCTACTGGCAGTCAATTCTTGGTTTACAAAATTCAATTGCTAGATGTAAATTAATTGTTACTACGTATCATATATTTAATACTGTATTACACTCATTTAATAAAAAACCCCTGCCAAATAAAGACCTCCCCAAAGATTGCCTCATTAGGTGGATATTTACCACAGTTGCCACGTATGGCAGGCGTGTTGGTAAACACAGTTTTTTTATTTTCTAGTTGTTATAAGGAAGACGGTGCTCCCCGTGTCCTGGTTTGTTTTCCTCTATCGCGTTTTATGTCACTAACGGAGCGATATAGGGCACTAGATATGCCTAATCTGCCACGTCATGGTCGATAATTTATCAGAGGCAATAAATATTCGTGTATCAAAATATGACATTCTAATTAAAAATAAATACCTATTATCTTTAAAAAAAGAACAAATAAATTAGTCGGTAAGAAACACCCTAGCATGTAATTTATCGACCAAATTGGCGATATATTGAAAGTAAATTCACTTAATGGTACATGTACTCTCAACTAGCAAGTGTATGTCAGAGCTAAATTTACGTTGAAGAAGCAAGATAGATTACGGTATGGTGCTGAATGAAAGCCCGTAAACTATGCCGACCATGCCTCTGTGTGACGGACGTATGTCTTTATGTTATTTATTTTTTAGTTTAAAGTAAGTAAAAGTTTAAAGTCTATGTACGATACTTATATATAAATATTATAGTCTTATATATAGAAGGTATTTTAAATTGTTATAAATGCTTTATTCCTTATGCATATGGCAACATTGCCATTTTGCGTATTCATCATTGCCGTTGCGTGACAAGGTGACTTTAATTAAACAGAGTGCCTGACACGTTTGCAGCCTTTAATATTAATTTCAGTAAAGACCAGGAGACATTTTTAAGAATATGGGGGTATTTATGAAATCAATACGATTGTATAAGAGTCATTATTTATATACATTTTATGAACAAGTAACTATTAACCTTTTACTAACTTATTTCATTAATTTTAGATCACAGTTTTATACTTGGTAGAACCACGCTGCAGTTACATTATGTTGTAGCACGAATAGGTGGGCTTAACCAGAGTTGGACCATGAATACCGGCGTAAAATAGCAGTTAAATGTTGATATGTTTCGTATAGTGAGTTTAGGGGAAGTAGAGACCATTTTTACTGGAAAGAGGCATTCCATTTTAGACTTCAGGGGCAACAACGCATCTGTATTTTGATACTTAATCGACGTTATAAATTTTTCTTCAAATCAGACATTTAATGATAGATCAACTTTATCATCATCATCATTATCATCATCATTACAGCCCTTCACAAGTCCACTGCTGAACATAGGCCTCCCCCAAGTAATGCCACAAAGCACGGTCCTGAGCCACCTGCATCCATCGACTTCCTGCATGTCTTACCAGGTCGTCACTCCATCTAGTGGGTGGTCGCCCTACACTACGCCTACCGGTACGAGGCTGCCACTCGAGAACCTTTCTTCCCCATCGGTTATCGGTTCTTCGAGCTATATGGCCGGCCCATTGCCACTTCAGCTTACTAATCCGTTGGGCTATGTCGGTCACTCTGGTTTTACTGCGGATATCCTCATTTCTGAGTCTATCACGCAGTGAAACTCCGAGTATAGCCCTCTCCATAGCTCGCTGAGCGACCTTGAGCGTCCTCATACGGCCAGCGGTGAAGGACCACGTCTCAGATCCGTAAGTTATCACTGGCAACACGCACTGGTTATACACTTTAGTTTTCAGAGATTGAGGTATACCCGACGAGAAGATGTGTCGTAATTTCCCGAACGCTGCCCAGCCGAGTTGAATCCGTCGATTGACCTCTCGGTCGATGTTGGACTTACCTAGTCGGACTATTTGTCCCAGGTAAACGTACTCGTCAACAACTTCGAGGATAGTGCTCCCAACAACTATCGGCATAGGTGTGACATGGACATTAAACATGATCTTTGTTTTGTCCATGTTCATATTAAGACTTATCCGTTGGGAGACACCATTGAGGTCATTGAGCATAGTGCTAAGGTCCTCCAGCGATTCTGCCATAAGGACTATATCGTCGGAAAATCAAAGGTGAGTGATGTACTCGTTATTGATGTTAATACCGTATCCTTTCCAGTCCAGTAGCTTTAAAACGTCTTCCAACGCAGCGGTGAAGAGTTTCGGGGATATAACATGTCTTACACCTCTGTTTTACACCTCTCTGCAGTTGGATAGGTTTCGTACTATGGTTCTGTACTCGGATAGCCATCGTAGCCCTACTGTACAAACACTTCAGCACTTCAATATACCGACAGTCAACTAGGCACCGCTGAAGAGACTGTAGCACCGCCCAAATTTCGACGGAATCAAAGGCTTTCTCATAGTCCACATACGCCAGGCAAAGTGACAGATTGTACTCTTCGGACTTCTGTACAATTTGCCGAAGTGTATATATGTGGTCTATGGTACTGAAGCCTTTTCGGAAACCGGCTTGTTCGGGAGGCTGGGAGTCGTCGAGTCTGCGAGCGAGACGATTTGTAATGACTCTCGAAAACAGCACGTAGACGCGGCTCAGAAGGGAAATCGGTCTGTAGTTCTTCAAGAGAGCGTCGTCGCCTTTCTTAAAGAACAAGACCACCGCGCTTCTGCTCCACGCCTCCGGAGTAGTGCCACCATGGAGGACGGAATTGAAGAGCTTCTGAAGGACTTCAAGTACCGGTGTTCCACCCGCTTTCAGAAGCTCCGCTGTAATTCCATCCTCGCCCGGGGCCTTGCCGTTTTTAAGGTGCTGGAGAGCCATTCTAATCTCGCTCAGACTAACGTCCGTGATATCATCGGAATAGTGTCGGATAAGACTTGATCTTGGATCGTTACTCACACTTGTGTGTTGCTCCAACAATGATGTGTACAGCTGCCCATAGAACCTCTCAATCTCACTCAAAGTCTCAGATGTCTCGGAAACGATGCTGCCACACTCAGTTTTCAGCTTTGATAGTTGGCTCTTTCTGGCAGACAGATCTCTGGCAAAGACTTTGGAACCCTGGTTCCGCTCGATCGCTTCTTTAATACGAGCAGTATTAAAGTTGTGTAAGTCTCGCCGCATGCATTTGGAGATCTGTCTGTTCAGTTGCCTGTATGCTGTCAAATCTGTTGACGATTGCAGCCTCATCTCCCGTCTAACAGCCATGAGATTAAGAGTGTGATCGGAGAGTTTTTGTGTTCTTCTGCGGCGGGTATTGCAGGATTTAGCTCCGACTGCATGGACAGTTTCAACGAGCTTGTCATTCACATCGTCCACTGCATTGCAATCCTCTAGGCACTGAAAGCGGTTTTGTAACTCGAGCTGAAAGGTTTCGGGATTCTGGATTAGAGCACGAGGGGGACGGAGCGTCGACTTCATTAGACGAGACCTCTCCAACTTAACATTTAGTTTCAGTGTGCCTCTAACCACTCGGTGATCGCTGCCAGTTTTCACCCTTGCGATCACTGAGATATCACCGAATAGTTGGCGTCTGGTCATCATAATGAAGTCAATCTGGTTTTTTGTCGAACCGTCGGGGCTCGACCAGGTCCACTTCCTGTGGGGCCGCATCTGGAAGAAGGAGTTTATCATAAAGAGTCCCTCTTTCTCCATAAAGTCGGCCAGCTGCTGGCCCCTTCGGTTCCGTTGCCCTACTCCAAATTTCCCCACCTTCAGCTCACCGCTTTTTCTTGTGCCTAGTTTTGCATTGAAGTCTCCCATCAACACCGTGTAGTGGGTTTTACAATCAGTCATACATCATGATCAACTTTATAGTTTATAATAATTAAAAAAATAAATTTGTAAAATATTTATGGCTTCTACGGTGTGCACTTCTTCCACTGTACTTTTTCCAGACGGTAAAAAAGTAAACAGGAATAATAGGCCTTTTAACATAATCGTATATGGTTTATAATAATAAACTATAATATAAAATTAAAAAAATAATCAGTAAGCTAGTTGACGTTCATGCCTTTACTTCAATTTTGTTTAAAGTTTAACTCTACAATGGCGTCGGTTTACCGGAAACCTTGAAACAAATAAATTTATTTGCCTGGGTAAAATAGCTAATGCAATGCACGTCCGGTGCATTATAGTAGCTACCTTATGACGTGCACCTGAACAAAATTAAGCACATGAGGAAATATTTACCCGACTCCCCCCCCCATAAGGATGGTAGTGTTTATGAGTGTATGTATACATGTCTATTCCTTTGGCACGTAGTGCAGCCTAAACGACTTAGTGTATTTTAACATATTATGGGACGTCGATAAATTTGTTTTAATTGATTAAGTAACATTTTTTCTATTTTCAGTACACTTTTAACTCAATGGTACTCGCGACCCTTTAGCTACACAAATGATCGCAACAGAATTTTTTTTGACAATCCTTTCATTATGTGGGTTTTGCCCAATGAGTTTCAAGTAATGATTAAAATAATACAAAGTTTTTTTTAATTGCTTTATTGTACTGTAATCACAATTTCAAATCTAACCTAATAATACGATTAACATTTGGTAGTAAGTAACTAAAAATAGGTAAAAACTAATTTATTGTTATTATTATTTTTCTTTTCCTTTGTATTTGTATAAACTGTACTAGATAAACCTAAAAACACAAAGTAAAACAGTTTTTTTTTATAAATCAACGCAAATATCAGTAATATAAAGACTAAGAATAATGGCACTAATCAGCCTTCTATAATTAGGAACTTTGTTTTTGTACGTAATTATATTTTTTTAATACAATCACCACAGACCGGCAAAGAATGCTCACGACACAACATTTTATTACACATTTGACAGCAAGAGTTGGTCTTACGATCCTTTTTAGGAGAGGAAACTTGACATCGAGACGTGGCGCATCTGTTTCTCGATGTTGATATTGTAGATAGATTACTTGATTGTTCCTCCTCTGTGTTATCTTCGCGAAGTATGTATCTGATCTTTTCTTTCAAGTAAAGAGGTAGATTGGTTACGGCTTGCCTGTACATGTGGCTTAATGAGAGCCAGTGCCGAATCTTTGATGTAGAGCCGTCTTGGTTTAGGACTTTTTCTTTTACGATCACATAGGAATCGATGCCACCTATATTCAATAGTCCATAAAATACCACCAGAGTCCATCTTCTTGTTATGCGTGAGACCAAATAGGTGCCACACATTTCATCAACAACATCAGTGCCACATTTGTTCGCATTGTAATCAGTAATCATCTCGGGTTTTTCTGCTCTCCAGTAATCTCATCAATATTGGCATCGTGGTGTATTGTTGATGCTAACAAAACCACCTTTCCTTTTTAGACACATCGATACCAATGTGCAGTTGCCTTGAAAACCGAACATTGAACTGTGGACTTCTTTATTTTTGTTCGACAAGAAAACTGGCGGTCCTTTCCTCTTTGTTCTTGCGAACTGTCAATCCAAAGTCATTGTACAAATCTTGAAGCAATTGAAACGAAGCAAACCTACTACTAGTCGTTTTACTAGATCAATAGCCGCATTGCTGATTTGGTAGGGACCTTCATTTATTTCCAAGTAGACTTCCATATTTAGTATTTAGTATAATTTTGCGTCAGCCAAGACTTCGATCTTTTTGCCATATATCTGATACTTTCCAGGCTTGCTAGGTAAGTATTGCCAGAAAGGCGAGTTTTATCGAGTTTTTCGTCAATGGTGGCCAGGTCGTGCAGTAAATAATAATTTTGATGATGATGAAACATAGATTCTGGTGCGAAAACTGTCGAAACTTCTTGAATAGCTGTAAATTTATCGTTACTTCGTCTCTCTGTGTGAGTATCAATGTTGTCGAATCGTAAATAGGCAAGCAGAAAACGAAATCGAGATCGAGACATATTAACCAAACAAACACTAAGCCCAGTACCATCTGTAGCCCAAATATCTTCGGTGTTCATATACGCGCCTCGCAGTTACCCTGTGTAGTACAACAACCCGAACGATGCTTTAATTTCTGTTACCTCAGTGTACTTACAATCTCTGTTTCTTTGATACCTTTCTTTACGTTTATCAATATTGCGGCTAGTGTAGTCAACAACCAACTGTATATCATCAGTGGAAAATAGTAAATTACACGCTTCGGCGATATCTTGGCATTGTCTAGCATCACCTTTTGACCCAGGTGGTTCCAGAAAAATGTTGTGAGACCGACTTCGTACTCTCTGAGATGGTGATGAGATCTTCAATTTAGTTGCACTATCCTTTCCCAAATAATAGCTACGTTGCAATGAACTCGCTGGTACGTCTTCTTCAGGTATGGTTTCGTGTGATATGTCTGATCAATGATTGCGTTATCAGTTGATAATTCAAAATCCTCGCAATCTTGTTCAGAATCCGTAACATGTTTCCTAAATTCTTCAATATCTTCCAACTCTGAGCAGCTACTATCTTCCATATGTAAATACTCCTCTAAATCTTCAATAACTACTATTTCAATACCTAAAAATACAAGAATTCAAATGGACAAAACAAAAAAAATTATAACACTAATGATCGCTAGGGGTGAAAAGCAGCCGGACTTTCGTTATTCTCGAGTGCGCAGCGCCGACTGACTGCGGGGCCGGAGATGCGTAGTCACATACACACCTCCAAGGTACAAGGATAAGCGCAGCCGGCTGTGATTAGTGGGACAAAAAATATGCAACAAAATATGCGGCCTTGGTAAATTTACCCGTAGCGGGTAGCGCCGAGTTAAATAATACTAGTTTTTACCGATTTCATTGCTTATATTTACTTAATATTTTATATTCCCGACGTTTCGAGCCATACCGTTGGTGCTGTACATTGCTTGAAGCGTCGATAATATACATAAAGAAATTAAAATACGCGATAAAATCCGTAAAAACTAGTTTTATTTAAATGTGTAGTGTTGGCGTAAATATGAGGGATCATTGAGTAAACTTTTTTGCGAAATTGGTTTTATTTAACTATACCGTATTACTAATAGTCTTGTTGTCGGTACCTCTTTGAAGCATGTAATTTTTTTTTTATATATTTAAACTTTTACATAATGGTTTAGGGTATTCTCTCCCGGTCAAACATAAAATAAAAACATATAAAGGCAGAGATAAATGTAATATGAGAATCAGATAAGCGAAAAAAAAAACATAAAATAACAAAATAAGTTAAAGAAGTTTAGATAAATTCTTAATTTATCTATACTTCATATCTATATTATAAATATATATGCCCTTATACACGGTTTTTTTATTGATTATGGGCGCAAAAAATGATTACACCGTCCACCTAGTGGTAAGTGGATGCTGTGGCCCTTCGGTTTCTACATATAGATGTATTAGTCTAAGGGCCACATCATTATCTAGGTATATTTCGAATTTTTATAAACCTCTTCGGTTCAATACAGTTACTATAAGAAACACAGCAACACTAACCTTTTATTTCAATATGTTATTTCTATGAGAGCGTGGTCCTTTCACGGTCGAGATAATCCGTTCGTATATATAGTACATATGTATTGATTAGTGCTACAAGCGGAATATAGCTGCAGTATAGCTCCACCACGTATAAATGTGCGTATACTATAAATTTATTTTACAATTATGATGAAATTAAAATTTAATATAGCGTTTAGAGCAGCCGGCGCTATCCAAATAATACGATTTAAAATTCCAGCGCGCGTCGCGCGTCCGCTCGCATATTCATAACGCATAATAGCGCAGTTAAGAGAATGCGCTCGAACATTTCAGGAGCTCGTATTCTGTGTGTTACTTACCATATTTTTAGACCAGTTAAAGAAGAGGTTTAAAACTGGACTGCTATTTTTGTGTGTATTTTACGCGAAATTGTCGTCAATTGTGATCGGTTTTATGATTCCTTTTTTATCAAAATAGACTTTTAAAGACAAAGTGATCTCCACACTAGGATTTTCTACTATATCGAGGGCAGTTTACAAACATAAATTTCACAAGGACAAATACGCGGACCCAAAAAATATTTTGTTGGACCAGAAAATAGTTGTTTCGTGCGGGATTCAAACCCGCGGCCCTTAGCTCTGCAGCTCATTGCTAAGCCACTACGCTCCAGAGTTGTAAAATCTGTCTTTACTTCAGGGGTGGTCAAAAAGCTAAACTTGTTTGTTTGATTTAGTTGAAAAAGGTATTTTAATTATACAGCAATTTTTTATCCAATCCACAATATGTCTCGCAATTTGCACATGAAATAATGGTCAACTCATCAATTGTACCGTGTAGTGGCGGTGCAAGAATATCATCCCTGTCGTAAGAGGTGACAGAATAGCAGCGTCGCTTGCCACACGTGGCGACTGTGGCAAATATTTCCCCTACAATAAAATATATTATGGGGAAGCTTGTATTCAAAGGTGGAGTTTAAACTATTGTAACGGTGACGGTAACAGTTATTTTGTGATTATGCTGATTCGTATTAAATGATTTATATCATTTAATACGAATCAGCACACAAACAACTCTGTTAAACAATTGGACTCCTAAACTCAACTAAGAAACTCAATAAATAAATGAAGACGTGCTGAACGCAGGAAAAGTGCGTTATTGTTTAAATTTAACGAGTTTTATTTGAATGTTGTGTTTCATTTGTAATACATGTCAAAGAATATCGTTTAATAATGGGATGTGAATAATATCAAAAAAATACAAAGAGTAATACAAAAAGTAATAAGAAATTTAGTGTCAACGTGTAACGTTATAAATCAAATAAAATTTGTAGAACATAGTAAAGTTCATTGTAAAAGAAGTCTAGTATAAAACCATTTAATTAAAATAAAACAAACATTAAACTTTCATTTACCATTTTCCATGAGAAACTTAAGAAACTATTCTGTTAGTATATAAGTCATATGAATAAAGAGAAGAAAAAAAAGAAAAGTTTCCAGCGCGAATCCCCATTTTATAATTTGCTAACATGTACTCACGACATCTGTTGCCATGGATAGAGTACTAAATTCCAGCAATAATAACATAAAATTTTTGACACAATGTATTATTAAGTTACACGGGGCCGTGCTGCAAGTGTCTGGCTGGCGCGGCCAACTTTTGTCCAATTTACTATAAAAAAGTAGAATTACATAGAAAAAAATGCTGTACATATATTAGAGGAATATGGATTAGTGAACACCTCAAATTTTAATTCAAAGTGACTAGGAAGTCGGTTATTCCCATTTTTATTAATAGTTATTTTTTTGATATAAAGATTTCATTATAAACAGGGCAAATGTTTTGTGTTGATTGTTAAAATATATTTTTATATAAAATTTCATTATTAAAATTATTAGGGAAACTACTTTGTAAAGCAACTATACATCTATTTTTGACTGCGGTGAGAATGAGGCGGTTTATTCAGGGAACGACCATACCTTCACCGTAGGCAACAGAACCTATACAGACTGTAACTAAACTGAATACATTTTTTTTCTGATATTTTTTTTCATTTTATGGTTCTACATTGTTATAATTGGCATTTACACCTACAACAACGGAGAGAACGGCGAACGCAGATAAGTGCGGGTAAATAATGACCCGATTGATGTTGACTGATGAGGTCATTTATAAAAGATTCAGTCGTTCGGGAACTGCTGAGATCTTAGTTCTAGGTTTTATTTGAAGAAAAAAAATTATGTATATCAGCTTTCCCTTTGTGTTATAAAGTAAGGGATAAACATTTCGACTACTGGACACCTTTAAGGGCGAGAAATATCGTGCTGCCCAAATACGTGACGGCAAATTTAATATGTCCTTTAAACCTTAAACCTTTTAAGTTTCACTTAAAATGGGAAACAACAAAATCATGAAAATTTAACTGAGTTAACTCTAGAGCACTATGGATTTGTGACAGTAAACAATTGACCACCGAGCTTCAACATGTCGAGCAAGTATTACACGACATTTTTGTATCTATACACTAGCAAATAAAGAATTTGAATTTGACAATAAGCTTCGAGTACCGTGTCTTCGTTACAGTAACCGAATACAAACAGCCAGAGTAGTCTTCGTTAACTAAATGAGATCTAAACGTCCAACTCCTCAGTCCCCTCCATAACCATGGGTGTTCTAAAGTGTCCGAAACGTCGGGAATTTCAAAAGTTAAATAAAAGCCACAAAACTCTTTAAATTAGTTTTATTTCATGGGTTTACACGTTTCTGTAGGAGTTTAAGGCGAGCACTTATTTATTAAATATATTATTACAGATGATAAAAATCAATTTTATAAATTTATACGTGGTAGAGCTATGCTGCAGCTATATTAGTAGTATAGTTGTAGCAGGAATTAGTCAGCCCTACCGGGGAAGGACCAGGCTCTCACAGAGTACCAGCGTAAAATAGTAGCTTATTGCTGCTGTATGTAGGACACTCAATAAGTTTTGAGATATACAAAAAGTATTCTGAATAATGTTAATATTTATTTTACATCCTTTGAAAATATTCTCCATCGTGTTTTATACAAAGTTCCATTCGCCTAAACCAACTGTGAAAACACGTTTGTCAGTCTTTATCTGATAGGTCCGAAATCGCTTCTTCGTAGTCAGCCACGGCTTCTTCGGCGCTTGCAAAAAACTTGCCTTTTATTTTTTCTTTGACTCTTGGCAACAAAAAGAAATTAAAAGTTGCTAAGTCAGGGATGTAGGGTAGGTAACGAAGAGTTTCAACACCACATTTTGTTCTAAGGGAGGTATGTGAAGAGACGTCATCGTTAAGCAGCATGATTCCCCGAAGCCCGGTCTTTGGTCTTCACTCCCAAATGTTCACGGTTAAGATCCATCGTTTTTAATAAAAAGCGCGGGAAGCGTTGCAGGAAAATTAATAATTTATTTTTTAATATTGAGCAATTGGCTTATGGAGTTATATTTTTAAATAAATTTGCTTTTTAGAAACATGTAACACGGATGCGTTCCACTTTTAAATTTCGAGCATCTCACAACTTATTGAGTAACCTGCGTAGTCGTTTGGTGAGTGTAGAGAAATAGAGACCCTTCTTACTGGAAGCGAGGCATTCCATCTTAGTCCTCACGGGTGACAACGTATCTGCATTTTGATTCGTAATCCAGGATTGATGTAGACGTCTATGGGCCGCAGCAACCACTTACCATCAAGTAAACTGTGTGCTCGTTGGTCACCCCATCCTATAAAAAAGATTCACGTAATAAAATAAAATGATGTGTCGTACCTAGTTTGAAGAGAACATCCCGGCCTATCTCCATTGCGTGCATTATCCCCGGTACCACAGATCCAAGCACCAATACTTTCAACACCACTACACTAAGAAAGACACACCACCGTCGATAATACGACACGTGTTTTGTCTCTACTTGAGGCATCCTCAGGTGAAGCAGGTTCAAAGGCCAACGCAAAGTATTTGGTGTCGTATTATTGGCGATAGAGTGTCTTGTCTGAGAGCGGGGTTCTTCCTCAATCCTCCTCTCTCTGAAATCAAATATCACTCGAATCGATTGGTAGCTACAATATTTTAATGCCTTCGGATGGAGCTTTGGGAACTTTGTGCTACAACCATAAAATCCCTAATACATGGCTCTAGTACATACGAGTATATAATTAAATCAACTAATATAATTTTTGTGGTGTTTCTAGCACATCCCATACTTGTCCCTTACACCCACATGGGAAATGGATTTTCAAACGTCGCCACTCTGATTTTTTGACGTGTATTGCTGTGTTACGATCTAAAGGGTCTGACCCGTTTAGATCGGGACATACGAGTATACTTGCTGACTGTGAGGCGTTCCATTGTAGTTCTTAGAGAAGACTTCGCATCTGTAGCCAGATGTCTATCGACTTCATTGGCCATTAACACTAGGTGTGTAACTATAAGTTCCTCTAGCACCTCCGTTTTATAAAAAAATATTTGGATTATCATAAAATAATATGTACAAAACTTTATTCAAAATACAAATAGCATATATATTCTTTACACATACAACATACAAATACAGTTTTTATTAATTAATAGAATCAGGCGTTACTTTGCGGAAATCCATTATAACAAAGATATTAATAGTTACTTTGCAACCATCTGCTCAATAAAATAAAATGATGTGTCTTGCCTAGTTTGAGGAGCACCCCCTCAATTGCGTGCACTAATCCCGTCACCACTAATCCCAGCACCACTTCTCCCAACACCATCACGTATCTTATTATCGTCGATGGTGTGTCTTTCCTAAAGTAGTGGTGTTGGGAGTAGTAGTGTTGGGTGAACGCAATGAGTCACACCAACATGCGATAATTTGATAATAAAACCAATATAGCTTTAAAGCTATGTTTATGAAAATAACAATAGTTTTGTTTTATCCGAATTGGTGCAGAAATACGAAAGTTATAACGTTTTGAATTTTCGCTAACTTTTAAATTTTCTGCTCGCTCGTTCAGTATGACGTGACGTCACAATTCAACATAGCGAGCGCGCAATAAGTAGAGCAGTTCAGTACGAACGAACTACTAGCCGCGTGCTCGGAAGTGTACGGTCATTTACCTACATATTATTAACTAACGTATTAAACATTTAACTTTTATATGATTATTTTTGTATTTATATGTGAATAAAAATGGAAGCGTAAGATGTAATGGAAGTGTAGTGCTGTAAAAAAATGGAAGCGGGCTTTAAAAAAAGCACAGTTAGATAATCTGCCAAAACGGATATTTTTATGCTTGCAGAATATTTTTTGAAAATAATGATTTTTTCATCATTAGAAATGCGTGGAATAAAGCTCCAAAGGTAAGTTACTAATAAAAGATTACGCAAATTATACAGCTTTACCATTGATTGCTAGGTTTACGCAGTAATTCATAGGTAGATATTAACTTACCGAACCACAAAGTTGTACATGATTTACAACGACATAATATGAAAACCTTACTTAAACTTACTAATGAAATGAATATTAATCAACTCGTACTATTATTTATTACGTTTTTTTACATAGGGAAATACTAACGCGTACCCGCCTTGCGACTAAAACGCCTATGGTGTTCCACCTTCGACGCATATAAGCAGTGCCACGTGAATGCTTTTGCACACATTCGCGGCCCCACCAGCGCTGATCGCCCCATAGCGGCCGCTCCTCGAGAGAGGACTACTCCTCCCCTATCTCCTTCTCGGCTAATCCGCTCCAGAACACATGGCGCGCCCTCCTGCACGACTTTCATCTTCACATGCGCAACAGATCCCTCGTATCCGATGTGGGAAGGCCATGGGGCCATAAAAACGAGCACTTAGAAGCACTAGCCTTCCTGATCCCAGTGCTGGATCTGGTCTATGGCTCCGCTGCCAACCAAGATTCGGCTGTGGAGGTTAGGGAGAGCGGTACCTCGCAATACCGACACTCCTCTTCCGCCGCAGGCCCACCACCACCGGCTGGTGCGGCCCCGTCAGAGTCACGGAGGATAGGGTGAGTGGTGCATCGCCATACCAACACTCCTCTTCCTCAGTGACTCTACCTCGACTGCAACAGTAGGGGGAGAGTGGTCGGATTTTTATTCCTAAATTTGATCCTGTTTCTTAAGGAGCGTGATATAACAGACATTCACGCAAGAAGTCTTTGAATTAATTGAGTTTTTGTGCCACGTACGTAATATAAGACCAACAATGCTGGACTAGATTTGGGGTCGCAGCATGGCCCATGTAAGCTTTTCTCTGATCTGTTCTTCTTATGGCCTTCAACCACTTTTTTATTTAACCCTTTTTCGGGATGTTAAAAAACAGCTTGTCAGGTGTTTTTTCACTTGAATTTGTACGTAGAGGTACAATGCAATACTTTATGACCATTTTAAGTGTCCAGAAAAAGCACGCGCCTCGAAACAAAACGGATAGCGGACTGGCGGGCGGGCGACCGACTGAGCGAGCGTGTTAAATTGTGATGTCACATCGCGGTGCGGAGGAAAACTTTACTCATCAATGTTTTAATCACTTTTATAGGTAGAAAAAAATTAAAATAACGTTAAATTCGTAATTTCTTATGTAATTTTGAGATACCCTTAACAAAATTGAGTGGTCAGACCCATTGAGGGAGGGCGGGAGGTGCTCTTCAAAATAGGTAAGACACAGCATTTTACTTTATTGACCGGATGGTTGCAAATTAACTATATCTCTACAGTTTTTATTTTTAAAATAATACGATCATCATCACCCATTAGGCTAAGCTTTTTCATAATGTTCATATCGTGAGAATAAGCGCAAATATAACCATCATCGATAAAAAAGTTTTTTATATATTATAATGACCACATGACTTCTTTTTATATTTTTTTAAAATTTGTAAAAAAAACCCTGCGATATCCTAATTACACATCATTAGTAACATCAACCATATGTCGTAGACGATGACTTTAAATGACGCGGGTTTGAATCCCGGATGGAATAAGTATTTGTATGACCTACAAATAGTTTTTCCGAATCTGGATCTTTATCGTTATATAGTTTATGTATGTATGTAAAAGTTTATAAGACAACACTAAAAAAAACTGGGTGTGAATCTTTCTAAGCTAGATTTGGAAACATGACATACTATTTATGAAACAGCTCACAGTCTACTAACAATGTCCCATGGACCGGACACAAAGTAAAAAATAATATAACAACTAGATAATATCGAGTGTAAATTGATTCTTAGCTTTTCATTCGAATCGATGCATAAATTATATCTCAAACGTTTTTAGAGGAATCTATTTTCATTGAAACACACCAATAAGAATAAATAAAATTCAGACAATTGCCTTTTATACAAAAAATATGCTTATAACCAATTAACTTAATTTTAGTGTCAGGTCTAAGGCTAAAACATAATACGAGCAAGTACAATTTCTTTAAACTGTGAACACAAAATTAAATTATAAATAAGTATTTGGTTGTACAAAGTTAGTAATGAGAGACCCGTCCGTTCGCCCGACCGCTTGTGCTAATGATGCTCTGCTCTTACACGTACAATTAGACAAATCAACGTATGAAGTCAGGATATATGATGAAGGCAAATCGCTTCATTAGAAAAATCTTAAGATACAAAGTATTTTATCTGTAAAACAAGTAAAAGGGTGTATTCTAATTCTTTTTAAACAAGTAAATATAACGCAGTGTATTGTCGATAATAATCCACTGCTTAGTGAGTAGTGGATCATTAATTTATTCATACCGCAGGTGTCGAAAGGGAAACTGTTTCAGGGGATGGAAAGCAGCATCTTCCTAATATAAATTTAAAAAGTAATGATTTCTTAAAGCTACGCGAACGCTATTATCTGAAACTAATTTTACTAATTTTATGAGGTTAAATTTATTTCCTTAGTATCTCTTAGTTAGTAAAATTAAGCTAATGTTTCTAATGACGTGTAATAAGCTAATAAAACAATCGCAGGGTCTTTTTACAAATTAAAAAAAGTATTTATAAAAAGAGAAAAGTCATGTGGTCATTATCTTTAAGGTTTGGAAAATACTCAAATGTGTTAAATATTTTTGTCGAAACTTTAAAAAAAATGAACTCTTTTATCAATGACGGTTATATTTGCGTTTATTCTCATGATACGCTCATTATTAAAAAAAAATTTGCATAATGGGTGATGATGACCGTGCTTTTTTTATAAATATAACTGTATAATTGTATTTTGAATAAAAAAATTATATTGTTTTATGATAATCTGAATATTTTTGTTATAAAACTGAGGTGCTAAATGAACTTATAGTCCACCTTATGGTAATTAAAGCCCAATCATAATACTACAAAATTTTAAGATATAGCTAAAGGTGCGTAGATCGGACCAAAAATTACTATATAAAAGTATAAAATAGCCCCTTCATTAACATTGCATCACAATTCATCAGAAGATATATTTAATCAACTCAACACAACATCAATTGTCGAGAGCACCCTTGTGAAACCGAATTGATTTTTATGTATTGAATACCATCCCCGTCCGGGGACTTGCCGTTTTTAAGGTACCGGAGACCCATTCTTATCTCGCTCAGACTAATTTTTGGGATATCATCGGAATAGCGTCGGATAAGACTTGTTCCTAGATCATTACTCACACTTGCGTGTGGCTCCAATGATGACGTGTACGGTTTCCCATAGAACCTTCCAGTCGCACTCAAATTCTTAGGTGTCCCGGAAACGATGCTGCCACATTCAGTCTTCCGCTTCGACAGTTGGATCTTTCTGGAAGACAGATCTCTGGCGTAGACATTCCTGGTTTCGTCCGATCCCTTCTTCACTACGAGCTGTACAGAAGTTCCGTAAATCCCGTCGCATACATTTGGAGATCTGACTATTAAGTTGCTTGTATGCTGTTATCTCCTGAAAAAAGCAGATTCATTTCCCATCTAACAATTATGAGATTACGAGTGTGATCTGAGAGTTTTTCTTCTACGACAGCTCTTACAGAACTTAAATCGGATCGCATGGACAGTTTTCACCAGCTAGTCATTCATATCGTTCACTTCATTGCAGTATTCATGGTACTAAAAACGATTTTGTAACTCGAACTGAAAGTTTTGGGGCTTAAGAGCATGAGGGGGAAAGATCGTGTACTTCACTGGACGTGACGTCTCCAACTTTACGTTTGGGTGCAGTGTGCCTCTCATCATTCGGTGATCGCTGCCAATTTTCACCCTAGCGATTGAGACATCGCTGAATAGTTACTATCTAGTCGTCATAATGAAGTCAATATCCTTTTTGTCAAAGCATCGAGGCTCGACCAGATCTACTTTGCCGCTTCTGGAAGAAATAGTTTGTGATAAATAGTCGCTCTTTCTCCATGAAGTCAGCCAGCTGTCGGCCCCTTGAGTTCCGTTGCCCTATCCCAGAATTCCCTAACTTCAGATCACCGTTCTCTATTCTACCTTGTTTCGCGTTGAAGTTTCCCATTAACACCATATAATGAATTTTGAAGGAATGCATGGCTCTAAATATATTCTCATATATTTTTTCTACCTTCTCAACAGGTTCTGCCGAGGTTGTTGCGTAAACCTGTAAGACCTTCATTTAATAACGTTTGGTGATTCTGAATAGAAGCTACGCGACCTTCATCGACACACTTCCAATCTTCACAACGTCGTTGTCTAAACTTGCGGATGTTGAAATTAAACTCCAGATGTCACCAGTAGTTAAACAATTTATTTGCATAATAATTCTCAGACCCTATACGGTTTGCCGTAAGCGAAAAGATAACGAGTTGTAATTCGAGCTCGCGACATCTCTTGACATTTTTCAGTACTAAATACTAAGGTTAGATTAGAACCGAAATTAAATGTTTTTAAACATCCCGCCCACCAAAGGACTCCGTCCTTTCATAAAAGAAATTTATACAAACCAAAAATAAGGTCTATAAAGAAACACAAACAATATAGAAACTCTTAATAGAAACTATAGAAAATAATTAGGCTTTGGGCTTACATACACCGCCCACCATGAGATCACACATGAAGAAAAGGAGTAAATTAAAATACTTAAAAAAATACATATAAATTTGTACTCAACTTTAAGAGAAAAACTCAAAACTAACATCAAACTAACCCTGTAGTTACAACTTAAACAAAAATTTAAACTTAGTCTACAGACTTAGGTAGAAAATATAATTTGTTACACGGCCGTTTACAGTATCCGTTCTTAGTTTTAAGCGTTACAACACGTGTAATTTGATCTTTACCGACATGTTTTTCTACAACTCTACCTAACAACCATTTTGCAGGGGGTAAGTTATGATCTTTAATTATAACAACATCATTAATCTCTGGCTCAGTTTTTTTCATTGTCCATTTATAGCGTTGATTTAAAGTTACTAAATATTCTTTAGACCATTTTTTCCAAAATCGTTAACCATTTTTTGAGTATATTTCCATCTCTGAAGACCAGTTACATTTTTACTAGTACAATATTCATCAGGTATTACAATAAGTGGCTCCCCAACTAAAAAATGTCCAGGCGTTAAAGGTAAGGGATCATCAGGATTGTCACTGAGATAAGAAAGTGGACGAGAATTGAGACATGCCTCAATTTGGGTTAAGACAGTCGAAAGCTCTTCATACGTGAGCGTAGAATCTCCTATCACTCGCTTTAAATGCGTTTTAGTGGATCGAACTCCGGCCTCCCACAAGCCTCCGAAGTTGGGGGGCATGTGGAGGTATGAAATTCCATGTCGTACCTTCGCTAGCAAGTAAGTGGCTAATTTCGTCCGGCAGCTGCGATACAGCGCGATTAAAACTCTCTCTCAACTCTTTATCAGCGCCGACGAAATTGGTACCATTGTCGCTGAACAAGGTCTTACAATGTCCTCTCCTTGAAACAAATCTGCGAAAGGCTGCGATAAAGCCTTTAGCAGTCATATCGGTCACTGCTTCTAAATGTACCGCCTTTGAAAACATGCAGATAAAAACGCAGATATAGCCTTTGTAAGACTTTGCTCCTCGTCCAGGTGAAAAACGAATATTAATATGACCCGTAAAATCAACTCCTGAGATCCTAAAGGGTCTCGTTGGTTTTAAACGATCCTCGGGAATTTGGCCCATCAGCTGATTGTTGTTTTGTTTCGAATACCTTATGCATTTTACACAGGTTCTATACTGCTTCTTCACCGCTTATGCCTCGGCATGCGCAATCCGCCGGATTATGATTTGTGTTTACATGTCTCCATTGACTTCTATCCAGTATTGTAAGAATCTCTGATACTCTGTTGCTCACAAAAGTCACCCAACGTTGAGGTTCTCCTGTAATCCATGCCAGCACTACGGTGCTATCCGACCAGGCGTATAATTTTTCCTTTGGTATTTTCATAACTTGGGAAACTTCATGTATCAACTTTGCAGCAAGAAGTGCAGCACACAACTCTAAGCGAGGTATGGACATCTCCTTTTGAACTGGCGCCACCTTAGTTTTGGATGTAACCAGATTAATAGCAACTTTACCATCCTTGTCTTCAGCTTTCAGGTAAACAACAGCATATCCAGCTTGGGAAGCATCTGCAAAGGTGTGTAGCTCAACATGATCCTCTCTTTTTGTTTGCAGCCATCTTGGAACAATAAGCCTAGGAACATTTACCAGATCGTCTCTAAATTTACACCATTCGCGAAGGAGTTCCGACGGCAAGTTTTCATCCCAATCGAGACCAGACTTCCAAAGTTTTTGGATGAAGACTTTACCCACAAATATCACAGGCGCGATCCAACCGATTGGATCATAAAGTCTTGCAATTTCGGATAACACAGATCTCTTAGTCACCGTCTCATTCCTCATAGGAAGTTGTAAATTGTATTCGAAGTTGTCAGTGCTCTTGTTCCAAGATATACCCAATACTTTGACCATGTGATTAAATTTGAAACCAATAGTTTTATCTGTACGCAAATTCTCAGTCTTAATGTGCTCAAGTAACTGATCATTGTTGCTACACCACTTTTGCAGTTCGAAACCTCCGGCTCTCATTAGGTTCGTCATCTGCTCATAAATCTCTATGGATTCCTCATAAGTCTCGCATCCCGATAGCAAATCGTCCATGTAATAGTCCTCAAGTGTGATCTGAGATGCTACAGGATACTTTGCAAACTCATCCATGGCCAGCGTTTGCAAAGACTTAAGCGCTAAATACGGCGCTGACGTCGTCCCGAACGCCAGTCGCTTCATTCGAAAATGCTGTATTGGCTCCTTGGGATCCGATCTCCATAAAATGCGCTGTAAGTCAGTATCTGGCTCCTGGACTATTACCTGGCGATACATCTGCTTAATATCCGCCACAATGCAGATCGGATGTCGTCTCCATCTCATTAAGATATGGCGTAATTCCTGCTGTATCTTGGGGCCGACGAGCAGTTCTTCATTTAAAGAAACATTGTTCTTTCCTTTGCACGAAAAATCAAAGACCAATCTCGTTTTGGTCGTCTCTTTATCTTCTCGCACAACTGCGTGGTGAGGAGCATACACTACTGTCGGATCTTTCACTTGCTCTTCCTCAATGATAGGAACCATATGATCCTGAATCAAATAGTCATCAATAGCTTTTGTATACTCTTCACGTAAAGATGGATTTCTCAAAAGCTTCTTCTCTAAATAGGTAAACCTCTTCAGCGCTATCTCTCTCGTATTGCCATGTAAACACTCTGGGTTTGCACTTTTGAAGGGTAGTCTCACCAAGTAACGTCCATTCATGTCTCTCATTGTGGTCCTTTTATAAATTTCTTCGCACCTTATTTCTTCTTCTGTCATCTTTTTTTCGATTTTGTCTGGCTCTCTCTCTATCTCCCAGAACTTTTTTCAGAAGCTCATCTTCATTAACTCGGATATGAAGACTGATGGGAAAAGAACATGCTCCAGGGAACTCGTTGTCGACTTTACCGGACAAAATCCAACCAAGTTCAGTATTTTGAGCAAGTGGACCACCTGGCTCTGCAGAAGGATGTTTAATAAGACCCTCTTTAATTATCCCACTGTGAACATCAACTCCTAAAATGACATCTATTTTACTAGGAGATCCATATTGTGGATCAGCTAGTGAAAGATTGTCAAGCTCAGGCCAATTTAGATTTGCAGGTTTGCGCGAAGGCAGTAATGAAGTCAAACTCTTCAACACATAGGCATCTCTAACTGGAAATGAAAACTCAGAATTAAGCAAAGACTCAATATTAAAAGATACCATGCTCCTGGTTATTGTTTCACCTTCACCTACACCGGAAACTATACCATTAATAGGAGTTCGATCAAGACCTAATGACTGAACGGTTGCCTCAGTGATCAAAGACACCTCAGAACCCTGATCAATTAACGCTCGGGCTAATTGGGAGTAGCCATTTGATGAAACAATTTTTACAAGGGCGGTTGCTAACAATTTACTCTGATTGCCCTGATAACTCTCTTTAGCAAAATGAGCTACTACTCTCGACTCGGTATGATTATTAGGTTGTTGACTCAAATTTTGTGGATTCTTCTTTTCAGACGGTTGCTGATTCTCTGACAGAACCGTAGGCGAAGTAGCTAGCGGTAGGATCGGAACCGCACTAGCCACTTGTGGATCTCTGTCGTAATGTAGTGTAGTGTGATGACGTCGTCCACACCGACGACAACTCATAGACTGATGACATCCTCTCACAGAATGACTCGATGATAAGCAGTTGAAGCACAAGCGATTTGCTTGCACATACTCAGTCCTCTTCTCTGGGGACAGCCTCTCATATTGCTTACATTGGTATAGTGAGTGTCCTCCTGAACACATCACGCAAGTATTGATTGACACTTTCTTCTCGTTGTTGTTAACAGTGGAGTGAAATGACTTGTGTTTAATTATTTGTTTCGAAGTATTGTTCTGTGTAGCCTTTGGTGTATATTTTTGGCCTTCCAGCATCTCTAATGTTCGAAATCTAGTCTCCAAAAAACTCGTAAGTTGACTCCAAGATGGTAAGGTGTTAGGCTGAACATTCTGACTCACATACATTTCCCATTGCTTGCGTGATTCGGTATCAAGCTTAGATACTACCAGATAGTTCATGATAGGATCCCAAGTGTCAGTGTTGATATCAAGATTCTGTAGTGACTTGAGACACGCAGATGTATTATCTAGAAGTTGCTTCGTAGAGGTCGCTGACTCAGCAGCAATAGCCTTTTGGGAAAACAGACGCTTCATTATCTCGTTGCAGTTGTATCTCTTGTTTGTGTACCGTTGCGTCAGTTTTGTCCAAGCATCCCGATAATTTGCATCAGTCACTGCCAGGTTTCTCAGAAGCAGCTCAGGTTCTCCAGACAGGCTACTTTTCAGATAGTGGAGCTTTTGAACATCTTTTAAACTGCAATTGTTGTGGACTATCGAAGTGAACATATCGTAGAAGCTCTGCCATTTGTCGTAGTTCCCGGTAAACTTTGGTAACTCTATTCTCGGTAGCTTCACGTCAGGTTGCGGTTTTCCAGTGTTTCCTGAACTTGTCTCCGAATTATTACCAGAGTTGCTCGATTTAGCAGCTGGGCTGGTTGGAACAAGCTTCTCTAACTGCTCTAGCAGCATAGTCTTGAATGTCAAATATGTATCTTCACAACAGTCATACGCATCCTCGAGGAAGTACGCCAACAGCTTCTGATCGTCTGGTGAGGTGGCAGCAACAATCTCATAATGGTTGGAGTTGAATAGGTCCCAATGTGCCTTTAAGGTTTCTTCTCTAATTCGGATGTAGGGCACCGTAATTCTATCCTTCGGGGATTTTTTTAAAGTTCTTAAACGCCTTTGAAATACGCTGACTAATCTCAGTTTGTTTGAGAATCATTGAGTTTATCTCCTCCATATTGACGCAAAACAAATGTCTAAATAACTATAAATTCAATGATAAATGTTGTACTAATGTTCACTAAACGCTCCAGCGACTATGTCCAAAACACTTGTAAAAAGTTCGCAAAATGTTCCAGAGACTATGTTCAAAACACTTGTAAAATACCAAAGAAAGTTCCACTGATCGAAAATTTTCTAAGTCCTATAATCAGTAAATTTTCTAAGTTCCAACACGAGTTAAAGTCTTTGGGACTCTGACAATTATTCACTGCACACAAAATATTCTAAGTTCTAAACACTTTGTCAATTTTACAGTTCACTCACAATTATTCTAAGTCTTTAACACTTGTAATTTTTTCGTCACTTTACTCACTGTTACACTTATGTCCTTCTTCTCCCTGGTTTCGGCACCACTTTATGTTTAAACTTGCGAATGTTGAAATTAAACTCCAGATGTCACCAGTAGTTAAACAATTTATTTGCATAATAATTCTCAGACCCTATACGGTTTGCCGTAAGCGAAAAGATAACGAGTTGTAATTCGAGCTCGCGACATCTCTTGACATTTTTCAGTACTAAATACTAAGGTTAGATTAGAACCGAAATTAAATGTTTTTAAACAGTCGTTAACGAGAGACTTGTGGACAATAAGTGCGATACCTGGTCGGGACAGATGGTCACCCTCCTGGTGATAGAAAAGGTTTCCGAATTCGATGATTTCCGTGTCCTCCTCCTATTTTCGAGCCTTGGATAATCCTAAAATATTGCAGCGCGATTGCCAGGTCAATCTCCTCTTAGGTGTCAACCAAATGGTGAATGGCGCGCCGCCGGGGACTTTGGGCCGTCTCTTCATTACTCTCATTATGGGGGGTTTATTGCCATAGTTGTCACGCTTTGCGATCTGATTGGCAACCGATTTTTTGTACTATTGCTGTTATCAGGAAGATTCTGTTGCCCATCTTCTGCCAGTTTACCCCTGTCAACTCTAACGATATCCACGTTAAGAAATGGGTTAGTGGATATTTTTAACTTCCACTACACGGCACAGATTGCTAGAATACAAGCGTAAAATCGCAGCTCATTGGTGTGTTTCGTATGGTGAGCGTGGAGAACCGGAAACCTTTTTCACTGCTCAGGAGGCATTCCATCTTAGTTCTCAGGGGTGACGACAATGTATCTGCATTTGGATTCTTAATTGAAGATAGATGTAGATGTTTATGGGTCACAGCATCCACTTTAGGGATGTTTACTTACTTGTCGCCTTTATACTATAAAAAGGAAAAATTCTAATTAACAATTTTAATGATGCGGGCGAAGTTTTGAATTTGGATTGCTCTCGTATTAGAAGAATTACTACGACCGCGATTTAAAATAATATTTTCTTATACAACAATAATTTGCTAAAACAAATATGTACGTAATACATAAATTAAAAATGGTACGGAATGCCTGAAAAAAGGTGTAAAATATTAAATAGGTAGAGGAATTTTAATTTGAAATGGGATCGACGGTTTTCTCATAATCCCAAATAAGGTTTTATGTAACGAGGGCCACTTAGCCTGAACCCCGATAAAATCACTTTTTAATAAAATCAGTGAAAATTTGGTGTTCAAATATTAATATACAAAGTAAGTAAATATAGCAATTAAATTTCAATTTACCTACAATATACCGTGCGTTTTTTTATACTGAAGAGACATAAGTACTTAGAGTTCCTGTACCTGATGGTAAGTGGCTACTTCAGATTTCGTACACCTGCAACTACGAGTAACTTCAAACAAAGAAAATATTTATTTGTCAACCTATACTAGTTTACTTAAATATCCAAGAATTGTTTAGTGCAAGTTATTTTTTCACTATTTAAGTTATCTTCTCATATTCTCCTATCCTCCTATAGAGTAAGGGTGACAAACGAGTATACAATCCACCTAATAGTATATGAATACTGTGGCCCATAGACATCTTCACCTGTGCTCAATTAGATATCAAAATGCGGATCTGTTGTTACACCTGAGGCAAGAGTGGAATACCTAGTTAGCAGCAAAATGGATCTCCGACTCTCTTTACTCACCATAGGAAACACAGCAGCATTAAGCTGCTATTCTATGAGATCATGATCCTTTCCCGTCGAACCAAACGATTCTTGCTACAACCATAAAATTGCGATACCACGTATTACAATTTGATTGACTCTCTTACATTGCTAACACATAATATAGAATTAACCATACTATTCTTACACTTAGTTTAACTTTTATTAATTTCCCCAAAACCTACGTACATAGTTAATATCGCGGATATTTTAAACTATTTAATCAACGAGTCTATTCAATTCACCGTGTTGCTATCGGCGCGTGCTAAATAACGGTATCAACGAAGTTGTTACAATTGGCCCTCGCTCCTGCAACTTCGTTGCTTTGTTAAAACTTTACAATATAAAGCTTGTTTTTGTAGGATTGTATCGTTAAAACAGTTTATTTAGCATCTGTTTTGTATTTTGTAGTGGTGTAAAGCTCCAGCTATATGTAGGTGTTTATGGGACACTGTATCTATGAATTATCATCATGGGGGTTATGTACTGGTTTTTGCACTTTTTATTATATAGAAAAAATGCGTACATCAAAGGAGTGGAATCATTTGTAAGCATCTGTCTTTCCTTTCGATCAAAAAAAAAACTGTCATTGCGTATTACTATCTTCAGCTATAATATCACTCACTGTCAGGTAAAATAGTAGTCAAGCTCCGGCTTATAGTAGCATAAAGTCGGTCACACCGCCATTTATCGAGAATCATTTGATATTTCCAGCTTATCCCATAGCAGCTTCTCACAATACCAACAGGACAAAATGTCACCACATATACACACACGAATAGATATAAATAATTTAAGCTTTTTACTGAATGGAACACCTTAAAGGATTATCTCTAGAACGTTCACTTTAAGCTTGTGTAATAAGGGTACCGAGAGAATAAACGCAAACATAACCATCATTAATAATAAAATACATTCCGCTTTAAATTTTAAAAGATAGAAAAAAACGCTGATGTAAGCTAATTTATTGAGATTTAAAACAAGAATATGATGATTTCTTATATTTACGCGAACACTACACATTGATTAAAACTAATTTTACGAATTTTATCGCGTTTATTTTACTATTATTTTTAATTCCCGAACTTTCGAACGCTTTCCAGCACCCATAGTCACGAGGGACTGAGATGACTGACGTCCCGATGTCATTGTTAAACCCGGAGTACCTTCAGCTTTTTTAAATCATTGTTTATGGTCCGATCTATGCAAAATGAACTGACTATGTATTGAGGTCTTGCAGTGGTATGCTTGGGTTTAGTTTTAATTTTATTGATTATAGGATCCCAAGCAGGTGGTAGTACTCAGCCTCCTTCTCTATTGAAATTAGGATGTTTTTTTTTTAATTTTAATAGCTTCACGTATCATCCTTGGTAGGAATCGCTGTTCTTTTGCGAGGATTTGTGGTCTATCAAATCTGATGTAATGGTTGGGGCCGTCTAGGATATGATCGCAAACTGCAGACTTCCCGGAACGTTGATGCTTCACATCAGCTATATGTTCTTCTACGCGGGTTCTAATTGATATTTTTGTTTGTCCTATATAAGAAAGACCACATTCACAATCAAGCTTGTACACTCCTGCACATTGTAGAGGAATATGACACTTGACTGATGGTAGAAACTGACTAATCTTCTTCGGCGGCTTGTAGAATGTACTAATAGAAGCTCGCTTCAAGATGTAGCCAATCTTGTCTGTGACACCTCTGACATATGCTAGTACAGCAGGCACACGCTCGACTGTGTCCGCGTTCACTCGGTCACTGTGACGTAGGGGCGGGACCCGAAGCTTGTTGTCGTGCAGAACTTGCTTGACGTGCTGAAGCTCGGCGGCCAGGTGTTTGCTGTCACAGATCCCTCGTGCTCTCTGTAACAAAGATTTGCCCACGGTACCTAACTGTGAAGGATGGTGGTGAGATTCACCGTTTAAATATCGGTTTGTATGGGTCTTTTTCCTATACACAGTGTGACCAATGGTATTGTTAGGATTTCGGATGACTAACACATCTAGGAAAGGTAAGGAATTATTTGCCTCTAACTCCATAGTAAATTGAATTTTAGA